>JAWNNL010000148.1:0-341257 GCA_035045005.1 Liodrosophila aerea
TATATATAATACTTGATATATTTTGTATTTTATTTTGGATTCTTTTAAAGATACTTTTCTTTCAAGTCTGTGTTTTAATTTTGCAAAGGAAAGTCTGATTATTGTGTTATTTTAAATGAGCTTAAAGATCTTGCTTTTAATAGTAATAATTGATATTGTCTACTATTTTAGTAGAATTTTTTAAAACTTGTAGAAATTAGAATTTAAGGTTTTTTTTATATGAAATACTTGGTGTATTTTGTATAATATTTCTTCACACTTTTAAAAGAAGCCTTTCTCTTAAATATGTCTTAATTCCATTACTCAAAATTACCCTGAAAAGATCTTGCTTCAAAAAATAATGTTTTCTGAATTCTAACACTCAATTAAAGCAACTTTTATTAAGTACTCTACTAGCCAAATGTTAATAATTGTATGTTCTATATATTCTATATATTCTGTATATTCTGTATATTCTATGTATTCTATATATTCTATATATTCTATATATTCTATATATTCTATATATTCTATATATTCTATATATTCTATATATTCTATATATTCTATATATTCTATATATTCTATATATTTTATATATTCTATATATTCTATATATATATTCTATATATTCTATATATTCTATGTATTCTATATCTTCTATATATTCTATATCTTCTATATATTCTATTCTATACATTCTATATTATTTATTAAATATTCTCTATTCTTAATAGATCTTGAGTTGTTTTTAAACTTGACTTTTTTTCAGCATTCCAAAATGAATTCTTAACTACAATACTTATCGATTAACTACCGCCTATGTAGTCTGCTAATATCCTCGACTAGTTACAGCACATCTCACAGTGCATCAGTAGAACTTTTAGCTCTGGCTTCATCATAATTTTCTTACCTCATGCTGTTGTGGCTCTGTGGCTGTCGTAAGTTGTGAAACTTTTTGACTTTAATGAACGTTTTTCTTCTTCTCTTCTTCTCTCTTTTTGCGGCATCCCGTTGCCCCTGCCCTGCTTGCTGCAGTTCTATTTGGCAGCAAATTTATAACTTCCTTGGCAAATGCCATTTGCTTAGACAGTTTACGCCTACCGCCCGGAAAGTGCTGCGGGGGCGTGTGCACTTAAGCCGGGACTTAGAACACGCTGACTGACAGTTGGGGTAGGGTAAGGGGTAGGGGGTAGGGTAGGGTATCGTTGTAGGGTATACCTTTTGCCTTGATTAACAAGCCACAAATGAAAAGAGTCAGACATGAGTCAGATACTATGCAGTGAGTCTGAGTCTGACTGTTGAGTCTTAAGTCTGGTTTTTGGGTTCGATGACAGCGCCGTGTTGTTGCTTTTGTTATCAGCTTTTCTTCTGGCTGAAGTTTTGGTTTTCAGTTTCTAGTGAAAGTTATTTTTCATGCGCGAGATCGCCGCTTGTCATTTGGCGCCTCTCTCTGTGGCTCTGTGTCTCTGCTTCTCCTTCTCTCTTTACTGCCTTTCCATTTCACTGAACTGGAAAGCTGTCTCCAACAGCCAGAGGAGTGTGGTGTGAATAGGGGGCGGGGCAGGGGGGGCAACACACGCATGCGCATTAAGTGCCATCAACAATGCCAATGCCTTTTCCCCATTTATCAGCCGAGAGAGTTACACACAGAATCTCTTTAACGCTTCAGTTGTTGTGCACACCTCGCCTCCCTCTCACTCTGCCTCTCTCCCTCGCTCTGACATACTTTCGCTTTCGTTTGAAACGCTGCTGCTGCACTCGATCGTGACATAATGCACTATTGAAGCGATTTAAATTAATGTTAAACGATTATTTATCGGCTTGAGATTGCGCACACACACTCACACACACACACAACGGCTGCTCGTTGTGTTCTGCCCGTAGTGAAACTTAAGCTCTAGTTTTGTTCAGCTTTTGATTAATTACACAGAGTTCATATTGCGAAAGTCTTTTTGGGGTTAACATTACGAATCTCAGCTTGATAGTATGTGGGTTGTGTTGTGGCCTCATTTGCAACACACACACACACACACACACACTCGACACAACTAGGCGTTAAAAGTGCAAAAAGTTTATACGAATTCCCGTAGAGCACATCAAATCAATAATGTTTCCACACCAAGACTACAACAACAACAACAAAAACTGCGCAACATTTGAAGGTCAAGTTGAGTGCTGTCAGGTGTGTGTGTGTGTGTGAGTGTGTGCTGTGTGCACATCTTGTTTAACCTTTTCAAAACATAATTGCGTTTATCTCATACACATAATCTGCCCAGTGTGTGTGTAAGTACGTAATTGTGTGTGCTATAATGACATAATAAGGGGCGCACACTCCCCACATATTGTAATTATCGCTGTAATAAATCATAGTTGAATCTGTGGAGTAGACTAGAGTTCTAGAGCTAACAGCTCTACTCAACTCTAGCAGCGCTTCGCTGTAAGCTTTTGTCAGGCAGGCGGACTGAATTAGAGTTCTAGAGCAAAGAGCTATACGCAACTGCGGCAGCACTTAGCTGATAGCTTTTGTCAAGCAGTCAGCCTGTCGTCCAGTCAGCCCATCACGCAAGCAGCCTGACAAAAGCTAAATGCTGCTTGCTTGCAAACTCTGCTGCAGATCTGCCAACTGCTACTCACTACTTACTAGCATAACTTGGGCATTTATGCAGCGATTTTGCTCAAATTTGCACACAAGTTTAATAACATTACTAACTAGCTAACATTACTAACTGTCTAAATAAAACAGGACTAAAAGTAAATTTGTAAGGCTTTTATAAGAGCAGAAAGTGGACTTGGTTAAAGCTGCTGAAGAATGCACTAAAAACATAAAGGAAAATATTATAAAAATAAACAAAATAAGATTTATGCATATAATAAACATATATATATAATCAGCTATATAAGCATTTTATAATATTTATAAATTATAGATAAAAATGCATATGGAATACGGCAAGGTAGCAGTAGAATTAAGCTGGCCTTTTGCTAGCTGAAACATATGGAAAATACTAGTATAAAGATACTATATGCATATATATAACAGAGGAAAATATTATAAAATTAAACAAAATTAGATTTATGCATATAATAAACATATTTATAATCAGCTGCTATATAAGCATTTTATAATATTTATAAATTATAGATAAAAACGCATATGGAATACGGAGACGTAGCAGTAGAATTAAGCTGGCCTTTTGCTAACTAAAACATATGGAAAATACTAGTATAAAGATACTATACTATAGATACTATATGCATACATATATGCCACAACATATTATAAATAAAATCTCAGCTTTTATGGCAGTTGCCATACAAAACGCGTAACAAATTAGTTATAAATTTTAAATATAAAACGCCACGCTTGTAGGTGTTGCTAAGCATTCCACAAAAGCCGAACAAAAACCGTAGCGAAAAAATAAAAAAATTGTTAAATAAATAATAGAATTTCCGCATAAAAAGCTAAGCAAATAGATTGTATACAGACAGCGTTTATTAATTCCATTGTAAACTATAGTGGCAAAATGAAAGAAAGTTGAAAAGCCTAGGCAAGAGTTGAAAGAGCCACAACAGCTGCAGCGTTTGATTGTTTCGAGCTATTGATCGTGATCATCAATCATCAATCATTGAAATTTCCGCCAGACACAAAAGGCAAGACATGATATTATTGATTTCTGCTTAATGCCTAATTGAATTAATTTGCTTAATAAACAAAGCCAGCTAAATGAAATTCTATATACGAGTAAATATATACATATGGTTCTCTCTATAAATCAGTTAATTATATACTCACGTTGTAATGAAATGAAATGCTCGCATAACCTTCAAATGTCAGCGACTTTTTTATCTGACTTACATTCCATTTAGCCATAAAAAACTGCAATGGCAACGACTTGTGCGTTGCGCCTCAACTTACTCAACTTACTGTTTACTGATATAAATCTACTATTAAAATAATATTCATACCTCCACACAAAATGTGCAAACACAGCTGTTTCATGATACTGTTTTAATTGAAATACATTTATAATGTGCTGCCGTTTCAAATGAATGCAAATGCCTCACGAAAAAAAGGCCTCACCATAAATAAATAAAAAATTTATATTGATAAAAAATAAACACAAAGAGAGAACCAAACGCCAAGCTTGTTCAACAGGTTTTCTTTCGTTTTATTATTATTATGTTTTCGTTTTTTTTTCGTTTTGCGCAAAAGTTCAACAAAATTGAGCACAGACATCTCAGAAATCTCTGACAAAAAACGTGACGTGAGCAACTCGTACGTTGAATGTAAACAATAATCGGAGAGCTGGCCATAGAATCTGAGCTCTTTACATTTTTAGCTTTACGTAAGCTGCGGCAATTGATAATACATGTGCTTGCAGTTGTTCAGATCCACAGAAAACCTTATCACAATGGAATGCAAAAGTATTTACAGATACCCAAAAGATAATTATAGCTTTTGTGCGGTACATGAATTGAAATTCTGTTAAGGATTAGGCTGACTAACAGAGCGTATTATTGGGTTTATGTTGAGCCACTTTATGTTGTTCGAATTAAATATTCAACTTGAAATCTTTGGCTTTATAAAGTGTTGAAGCTGATTGAAAAAGAGGATGAAAATGGGTTTATTCAAGTTTAAAAGCCGCTGTTGTAAGGGATTAACTAAACACTGCAATAATGCTATGCTATTGATAGAAAGACATTTAAATTATTAACGGAAAGGCTACAGTCGTTGGGTATTAACAGTAGTAGACCATATACCTTAATTTTAGAGTGAGCATTAAGAGGAGATGTGGACAGAGAGTGCAACTGTCTTGCAATTGACTCACAGCGAGCACACAAACACACAGAGCGGGCACTTGTCTGTGGGGGAGCTCTCGCAACGAACACATAAACACACAGAGCTATCGATCTAGAGCTAACGTTTGCAATTGATTCATAGCGAGCACACAAACACACAGAGCGGTCACTTGACTGTGGTAGAACTCTCACAACGATCACACAAACACACAGAGCTGACGATCTATGGAATAAGGCCCTTAGAGCTAGCGTTTAATTAGTCCATCGATGGCAGTAACGGGCTGCAGATATAGGATATTGCAATTGTCTCACAGAGAGCACACAAACACACAGAGCGGTCACTTGTCTGTAGTGGAGCTCTCGCAACGAACACATAAAGACACAGAGCTATCGATCTATGGAATAAGACCCGTAGAGCTAGCGTTTTATCAGGTCATCGATGGCAGTAACGGGCTGCAGATATAGGAAGGATATGATGTATTGACAGTGTCTATGGGATTATGGATTTATGTATGTTTACGTCTCTGGATGTATGTGTATGTTTATGTGGAGGCCTGACTGTAGCCCTCAATTGTTAATCCGCAAACTAAAAGACTATATATAATGTAGACAACTTAATTCCAAGAAAATTGTAATAGAACTTACATTTTAAACTGTTCAAGAAGCTACTAAACGTGTGCTAATCGCACACTAAATACAGCCATAGATCTTTTGCTAATCAACACTGTCTTTCTGTCTGTCTATCTAAGTTTTATTTATTGTATAAGCAAATCGCAAGTCGAAGTCGAAGCTCTTTACCTGTTTGCCGAGTTGGCAAGGTGTTGGCTTGAGCGGCAGTACTTGAAGCCCCCGCACTGTTGCACTTGTGTATGAGTGTGTGTGTGTGAGTGTGTGAGTGGATCCGTCAGTGAGGCATCTCTGGTGTTTATATGGCTTTCACGCCCATCACTCACGCCCACTAGCAGCAGCACCACAACTCTCCGAGCCTCTCTGACTCTTGAGGCACTTGAGGCACGGCAGGCAGACTGTAAATTTGAATAATTTTTAAATTATTAAATTAAAAATCTGTGTTTATGTAATGACATTTCTAACGGTTCAAACGCTGATGACTTCATAGGAAGTGAGGACCACTTTATAGCCACTGGGCAGAAAACTGGGCTTCAATTTGCATAGTGGCTGTGGTAAACGGCAACATCCTGGCCGAAAAGAAGAAAAATATCAGTCAACTGTTTAGTGTGTGCGCAAACATATATCTAACTGTCTGACTGTCTGTCTGTCTGTCTTTCTATCTAGCTGTCTGTCTGTCCGTCTGTCTGTCCGTCTGTCTGTCCGTCTCTGCTGCCATTTGTCTGCATGTATCTGCGTGATCAGCACACGACGCTAATGTACAGATCATGAGCATTGATTGCGTTCGGTTGCATGAAAATTGGAAAAACTGAAACTGGAAACTCGTTTGGTCGTTCAACTTGTTCTTTGCAATTGCAATTGCCACAGCAGAGTGCAGCACTTTGTGGTACACACTCTTGGGGTACATATAGTATCACGATGCTGATCATTATGATCATTGGCATTATCATCAGTCAGACCAAGCGGCTGTGCTTATTAATTTCCAGCACAAACTCTGCGGCACATCAGCTACAAATTACAAAGAGACTCCACTGTGCTGTCAGTGACGCCCCACAGTACCAAGTACATGCAGATACATATATGTATGTATAATGATGTATGTAAGTATGTATGTAAGTATGTATGTATATATGTATATACATTTGTGCCTCTAATTAATTTAGAACGACTGCAAAGGGCCCTGACCTGCGGCAAGTCTATTTTATGTTGTTTGCTCTGGCAATTAACATGGCCAGCCCTAAAGCTCTCATTCAAATAATGTCAAATACGATGACAGAGCCACAAAATCGTTGTCAAAATTTATGTATATATGTATTTAGTGGTACTTATGTTTAGCCTTCACCTTCGACGCTGTAATTTCAATAAGTTTTGTGCTCTGTTTGTAGTGACCTCAGCCATTGTGAGCCGCATCGTGTGAGAAAAGTGAAAGAGCCGCTGGCTACACTTACGGAAAACACATTTTCTTTTGAACGCCCCAAATTTTTCACAGTGCAGCGTCAAGTAATCGTGCTAACACGTAGGCCACAACAAGGCGCGCATGCGTGGTCCCATCCAGCCTCAGCCTCAGCTCTCCAACTTGAGGCCACATCATGTCTGCTTGTGGCTTTGGACAGATAAGCTGAGCCGGCTGGCTGAGCAACACCCACTCGACTAGGCCCAAAAAAAAAATAAACCAAATGCACTTTTCAGTGTGTCTTGCCTCGCTGCACACACATTTACACACACACACTCACACACACTTGCAACTATTTGGTGGCATTGCCAGTTTTATGACCTCTCCACAGTAAGAGAGGCAACAACAGCAACAACGCCTCTTAAGTCAGGTGCCTCAACAGTTGAAAAAAGCTCAGATTTCGGCTGTTTCTCGTCTTGTTTTTAGACCCTGTACTTAAAAACTGTACAAAAGGGTCTATTAAGTTTGTGCAAATGACATTTGTGTGTAACAGGCAGAAGGAGCCGTGGCAGACCCCATAAAGTATATATATTCTTGATTTAATTCGTGTATTACATATCGTCCCCCTCTCCCTAAATTCACAAAAACATTCTCAGCATGTACAGTTTTAGAGTCACTGTCTTCCTTCTTTGCATGAATAAAGCTTTAGATGCTCTTAATGTGTGTTGCGATTTGCAGCCCAATCGGATAATAAGCACCAGAGATCTTGGACACACAATTATCTGTACTAGGCATTTGGCTGGGGGAGGGGGAAGCCACAGTGTACGCGGGCACAAGGGCGTATGCGTGATTTTGGATTGTGAGTATGAATTGCTGCATGAGTATTGGTTATTGTTTGTATTTGCGCGTATATTTGTATGTATAAGTGTATGTGTGTGTGTGTATAAGTGCATGTGTATGTATATGTGAGTATGTACATACATATATGCTGCTGCTGTTAACGACTCCCAAGTCAAAGCGAAGTACAGGGTCTCCTACTGTCGGTTGCGTCCGACTGTAGCTTTCCCGCAGTTTATTTTTTATTTTTTTTAGTATTTTCTTTAATAGTTCGTTGTGGCATGTTGGCTGTTTTAATAGCCAGCATATAAATCTGCTTGGTTTGTTGTGTGGCTTAACCTATTTGAAGACTTTGTTGGCCAAGACGCCCATTGTGTCCACAGTTATACACTATGTGGGTAAGGGTATACGCATTTAAACAGGCAGTTGGTTAAGTAACAAGAGTAAGAAATGCCTCATGTTAGAACATTTTCATTCAAGTTGATCTGAGAGTTTCTTTTACTATTTTAAGACTATGCATAAGTATTTCTTTTAGTCAAAATTCATTGCGAGTTTACTCAGTCATCATATTTATACAATTGTTATTTATTTCTGATATACATTTCTATCAAAACCAAAGACTTTTATATCATTCACATGGCTCTCTCTTAGTATTCCGTTGTAGCTATTTTATATGCTATCCAGGGCATGAATTTAGCTACACTTGTGTAGACTCCTGGTTTACCAATGGCGCACTGCGCTGTACCATAGCTCACGATGCCGAACTGTATGTATCGTTGGGTACCATCGATGGTCTCGGTGTTGGCCAAGGGACCGCCAGAGTCACCATTACAGGAATCATTTCTTCCGCTACCAGCACACAGTTGACTTGGTATAATAACCTTCCGGTAGTGCATCATGCATTCATTCCGATTTACAGCATTTAGTGATGCCTCAAGTGGAACATCCGATGGTCTTCCAGTCTCGGTCCTACCCCAGCCAGTTACCTGATAAGTATTATAAATCAGTTGCTGAAGGAATTCATTCACAGGCAAACAGATGGGCTTGATGTTCTCTGCAAAGAGTTGTTAAAGTTTCCATTAGAGAAACACAGTTAAAATGAATATTATACAAATACTTACCTTGGTTGATGTTCGCATCTTGTGATAGCAAAATTAGTCCTATATCGTATTGATGTGATATTTCACTATATCTCTCATGTATATAGTACTTTGTAACGTCAATATTCTGAACTGGGGGCGCACACCCCTTACTGGAACAATCTACTTCAGAGGTTATATTATGCTCACCCAAACGCACGGATACCCTAAGAAAACAGTACGAATATTGTTCAAACAGTTCGTCACTTTAAAAAACAATATGATCTTACAGGTTCTTTTCGGTTAGGCAGTGGGCAGCAGTCAGCACAAAGCCTGCATATAAGAATATAATATTTATAATAATCATCGTAGGTTTCTATTATACTACTTACGATTGCTTATAAGTGTACCGCCACATTGAAATTTCTCTTCGCCTCTAACTAGAAATTTAAGCAAAACCATCCAGGGTCTTGACATCAATTTTACTGCTTCACCTCCAAAAATCTTATCACCAGAGAATTCACCACACTTTTGTAGGGATAAAATCTGTAAACCCTGGGACACCTTCTCAGCATCGTCACAGCAACCCATGCCCTGCAAATTGAGAGTAGTTTAATATCATCATTATAACTGTTTAGATAACTATTCAATATAGCATGTGTTGTACAAACATCTTGGTGAGGCTTGCATTTAGACTGTCGGACGTATATTTTTTCAGCATCTGTCAATTCGATATGCTTTATATTCTTCTCATTCAGTTCGTTAAGTTTTGGGCACTCTGAAATCGGCATACAGTGTCCAGACTTTCCATTCCCTCTCGTGCAGGTCTTGTAATCTAGAAGTGCTCTACATATGTATATATTTCGATTTTATAATCAATAATCAACACTTACCTGGTTCCTCCGCCGTGGAGTACTGCAGGACGATTGCTACACAGAGCAGGAAACTGGCAACTCGGATGAGATTCATTGCGCCACTGAGAAGCAACAGAGTCCACACTCGACTTATATAGCATAGTGCATAAACACATACATACACACTATGTATATACATGTATAATATTTATGTATATTCAGGGGGAAAAAAATTACTGATATAAATTCGAATGTTTAAATATATAAAAAATTTTGACTTTATGCTTCTCAAGAGAGCTATTTCAGATTACTTACCTAAATGGCTTTTCCCGAGAAATTCATATATATTCTTTTTCCTGATTAAGTTAATGACTGGTCGCTCAGTCCATAATAAATTCGCGAGATTATTTGTTATAGGTGCCAAGTGCTAAGGAACCCCACCACCTCTAACCGCGAAAAGATGCTGTGACCTCAAATTTACAATGCACAAATTTAGCCAACAAGTACATTATGGTTACCTTCATCTATGCTGTAAATACTTGGAATGAGAAAGCACGTTTGTTTTCGCCTATTTGAAGCCTTTTTCTCTACTCTCATATTATGTAAATTGCTTTTAAGTGAATCATATTAGTAAAGTGTTTCATATAATAATCTTTTTCTTAGATTCGAAAGAGTATTTCCAATTCCCACTTACAGTTCTTGGTTCGTTTTCTTTATGGTTTTTCGTGGGCTCAATCAAATCTTATGCTTTAATGAATTGTTACAACAACATGTTGAGATAAATCTGTATAATTCTATGGAGCTTCACACTTTCGGTTAGGTCGAAATGTCTAGCCCTTGACGCGGACAAGAACAAGCGATTACAATAGAACGCTGTGATTTATGTAAAGTGTTTTATAGAATGTTACGCCATAAAAAAAGAGTTAAGATACAGCTCTTAACTTGTAAAGGTAGAATACATAAAAGCTCAAGTAGATTGCAGTTATTATAGACAGCGAGGTCGTGTGGCTGAATACAATTAAGTGATTAAATTCATTTCCTATTAAGCGAGTTCTTGATTTAGGGTCACTTGAACGAACATACTTGAGATTCCAATTGGCGCCTAGCAGCAATTAAACGAATGGAAAAACTGGCCATAATGATGGCCATAAAACAATGTAAATACCAGCTGGAAAACACACACACGTAACACGCATCGAATCATTCCATCAATTAACCACAGCAATCATTTGTATTTTCTGTGATTTTTTTGCACAACATTCAAATGTGTTTGTTAACATATAAATTAAAGAGCAAACACCAAAGGCGGCACAACAAATTAACACACAACGCACACACAGCGCATAAAAAATAGGAATGACTTTAGCCACTGCCAATTCACAGCTTCACCCAACTTTTACTGTTTTAGTTGGGGTTTCTCTTATCTTATCGTGGCGATCTGGGAGAATCGCTTAATGGCTAAAACGTTAACGAGTCGAGTCGCCCATGCCAAGTGTGTGAATGAGCGAATGACTGATTGAGCGATTGAGTGACCCAGAGCGCACCTAGGAGCATGACTACTACTACTACTACTACGTTCTACTAAACGTAATTAGCGCTGCTAATTGAAAAACTCACGCGTCATCGTTGTACAACAACAATAGTTACATACACTTACACACACACGCACAACACACTCCATACACACACACACTCCCTACACAACTTCCAACGTCACAGTCAATTTCAAAGCGTACCAAATGCCATTACTTGTGTCAGGCCCAAGAAAACAACATTTAAGCTGACGACAGTCGAGTGTGCGCGACTGTAAGCTACGCTGTAGTTAGTTTACATACAGAATAATGTATATAAAAGTTCGTTTTAGTAAAACTAACTACATAGATAGTTGAATTAACTGTTAGGCATTGTCTAGCCCAAATTTTATTTTGCTATGCCAAAAATTGTGGGTGTTAAAGCGTTTTTATTGTTTTCAGAAAGATATAAGCAGGATGTATGAATATTACAAATTTCTACTGATTCCTATGGCTCTCAAGTAATATAATACAAAATTTAATAAGCATAGCTTTTCGAACAACAGAGATCTCCTAATTAAGCTACGCTGCAGTTAGTTTACATATAGAATAATGTATATAAATGTTCATTTTAGTAAAACTGACTACATAGATAGTTGGATTAACTGTTAGGCATTGTCTAGCCCAAATTTTATTTTGCTATGCCAAAAATTGTGGACGTTAAAGCGTTTTTATAGTTTGCAGAAAGATATAAGTAGAATATATGAATATTACAAATTTCTAGTGATTCATATGGCTCGCAAGTAATATAATACAAAATTTAATAAGCATAGCTTTTCAAACAGCAGAGATCTCTTAATTTGATTATGATGTATACCTTACAGTTACGAATTATACTGTTTAATTTAGCCAAATTTACTTCCTTATGTTTGTGCTTAAAACAGCCTGTTAGGCACTGACAAACTGCACAGGGTATGCCGAAAAAAAAAACAAATATAACAATAACAATAAGTCAAGACCTTAATTAAGTCAAAACGAGCAGTTTTTTTACTGACTAATCGAGGGCGTTGCATGCAACTGACTGACGCTTCCGTCTAGCCACTCTGCCTCAGACTCCTACTCCCTTTCGACTCCCTCCTGATCCCCTTGACAACCGTGTCGTATGCGTAACATGCACGATTTTTGCGTGTGCATTCATTCAAGTCATCTGCATTCATTTCAATCAATGTCGTCGTGCAGTTGTCATTACCCGCAGCAACAAATTGTTATTGTTATGCTGTCTGTGACTCTCGGCGCAAATAAAAAATAAATATAAATGTAAATAAAAATGTTTATTACATAAACCAATTAACTGAAGCGAGACATTCAAATGCATAATTTATGAATGCATTCCCCAAAAAAATATATGTATAGTATATACAATCAAAACACCACCACACATTGTTGTAGTGTGGCAAAAGTTGTTAAAGAAATGAACGAAAATAAAAGAAGTAAGAAACGAAATACAGGCGTAAATGAAGCAATTAAATTCAGACAACCCAAACGAAGAAAATTTACCAAAAACAACATATTTCGGAATTTACAATAGGCATAAGAAATATTATGTTAATTTCAAGTTGTATTTTTTGTGAGGCGGAAAGGCAGTAAAAATTAATTTCTGCTCGTAATTTTAATTGCCTGGCGAGGCGCTTACAAATTTTACTCAATTATTGGGTTAATTTCGATGCAGGTTTGTGTGGAAATTTATGGTTTATTCAATTTGATAATTTTCTAGATTTGTTTATAATTTCTATGCTGTTGATTGAGTTTAGATATGAGGGGAGTTTTGAGTGTATAAAATTAAGATATAGTTCTACTATTGTTGGTTTTGTTTCTTTATTATGCGCGTTAATCTTTAGGCTTTACTTTTTAGGTACTTTACAGTAGATATATAGAGGAAGATATGACAGAGTGTACATAATATTTCGAAAGTCTTTCAATTTTACTTATCTCGACTGTGGTCGTACTTTACATTGACTTTACTAGTAGTAAATGCTTTGCTACTTACTCACTCTATAATTTAAAAATCGTACTGGGATTTTGTTAGAAATCTTTATTTGATTTATTTTATTTAAAAGCTAGGCATACCTTGTATTCTTCACTGAATAGAAAGGGCATTAAAAGTGACCTAGCAGTGATTTTATTTAATAATAGAATGACATATTCATCTAAGATAAAATCACCTACCTACATATCTATGATAGCATGAGCTAACTATCTATAAACTAACTATCTTTAGTTTATCTCTCTATGATAAAGTGACCTATCTCTCTATGAAAAATGACCTATCTCTCTATGATAAAATGACCTATCTACCTATAATATAATGACCTATCTATCTATGATGAACTCATGTTTAGATTGGAAAATCTATTGAAAGAATGGCTTATCTATCTATGACAGAATTGCTATCTATCTATCTATGATAAAATGAAGTATCTATCTATAATAAAATGAGTTATCTCTCTATGAAAATGACCTATCTCTCTATGATAAAATGACCTATCTACCTATAATATAATGACCTATCTATCTATGATGAACTCATGTCTAGAATGGAAAACCTAATGATAGAATGTCCTATCTGTCAATGACAAAATTCCTATCTATCTATCTATGATAAAATGAAGTATCTATCTATAATAGAATGACCTATCTCTCTATGCAAAATGACCTATCTCTCTATGATAAAATGACCTATCTACCTATAATATAATGACCTGTCTATCTAAGATGAACTGATGTCTAGAATGGAAAATCTAATGAAAGAATGGTCTATCTATCTACGACAAAATTGCTATCTATCTATCTATGATAGAATGAAGTATCTATCTATGATAGAATGACCTTTCTCTCTATGCAAAATGACCCATCTCTCTATGATAAAATGACCTATCTACCTATAATATAATGACCTATCTATCTATGATGAACTCATGTTTAGAATCGAAAATCTATTGAAAGAATGGCCTATCTATCTATGACAAAATTGCTATCTATCCATCTATTATAGATTGAAGTATCTATCTATAATAGAAAGACTTATCTATCTATGATTGAATCACCTAGCTCTAAAAGAAAAACCCATCTATCTCTCAGTGCCTCTTAAACTTTAAAATGTTGCAGCTATACATATTACATCGAGTCAGATCTTTCAGCCTATCCCCGGGTAGCACACGGATTATGCCTGCTTGAAGTCTAGTCAAAGTGAATGCAACTGTGTTAACAACTAATTACAGCGCTTAACTAATCAAAATTGCTTGTAAGCTGCCACTCTCTTTGTTGTAAGTAGAGTGTAGTGGTCGTGCTTTCTTTCTGCCGAGCAGAGTGCAAGTTTTTTTTTATGTGCATTGAGCATATTTTTTGGCTTTAATGTGCAGCCGAAATACATGTGTCTAGAAATCCTACTAAGCCATTTTATGGGTCTTGGTTTAATTACTTCTTTTCACTCTGTCTCGTCTCTGCTTTATTTTTTGTTAACTCATTCTCTCTCTCTTTACACTTTTGCAGGTAAGTTACACTGACCCACTTGGCCAATTATGTGCACTAAAAAGGAGGTAGAGGAGGGAGTGGAGTGGAGGGAGAGGAGAGGGAAGCGTAGCCAATGGGTCGGCACTTGGCTTTCATCAATGGACCGTGGCAAGTGTTTGGGTATGTGAGGTTTTTATATTTTTGTTGACTTGACACTTATGAGTATAGGTGTGCGAGTGTGTGCGAGTGTGTGTGTGTGTGGCGCCAGTTGGAGATGTGGGAATTCTTTATTGATATGTGACACATTATCGATGGGAGCTGCGCTGGCTGGCTTTCGATGCTGGATTCTTCGCTTTCCATGAATTATGGCACAAATTCAAATGCTGCCCACAAACGAGATGCACTTAATTAAACACACACACACACACACGCACACACACGTTTGAGTATATATCTGATGCGCATGAGTTTCTATTTTATGCGCTTTCCCAAAGCGACAAACCTCAATAAATATAAATAAAAATAAATAAAAAATGCTGCCCTGCACACAACACAAATGACAGGCCAAAGGCTGATAAGATCGAGCCGGAGATGGTGTCGCAACACTCTTCGATAAAGAAAATTAAAAACAACAACAACGACCACTGACTGCTCCATAAAATTTGGCACACAAATTGAAATGTGAAATGTCGCTGACTTGTGGTAGAGTCGAGGTGTGTGTGGAGGTGCCAACCTGTTCTCTAATTGGGTTAAAATGCAGTTGACGCCGCTGCCTCCAGGCGGAAATCTGTGGCATGTGTGGCACGGCACCACTTGGGAGCTCTGGAAGCCACTAGGCGTTGGCCATTTAGCCATAACATGATTTATATGCAACACTTATGAGTCTGACCTCGTTTTCCATTCGCCATATGCATTTCCCAATTTGAAGACTCTGCCGCACTGCTACTGTGCCACAGACTGCGTCCAGTTCTGTCAATTGATTTTATGACATGCAGTAGACACTTTTATTTGCCATACATTGCCATAGAATGCATCACAGATACTCGTATCCAATCAGATGCTTGTGCATTGGCATAAAAGCAATAGTTTACTGCGCTGCTAATGAGTGGCTCTATGAGCTGTTTATGCTCATGAACTGCTGAGTGAATTAGTGTGTTTAGACCCTGTACTTTCAAAAAGTGCAAAGGGGTCTATTAAGATTGTGGAGGCGACACTTTTGTGTAACATTCTTGATCAGGATGACGAGCTGTGTCGATTAGAGGTGGAGAACTATCGATAGCACTATCGACACTATCGATGGTTGGCCACTATCGACTCGCCATCGATAGCGGCGCTCACTCTCGATAGTGGTCAATCGCTATCGTCGATAGTCGTCGATAATTTGGTTTTTACATCTCTGGATTAAAATTGTGAAAGAAAAAAAAAAGAAAGGCATAAGGACGAAAATATTAATGTTTTACGATTTCTAAAAAAAATATTTGTTAAGTTAATATATAAATAGCAGTTAAGATAAGCCTAAAAAATACAAAAATTTATGTCATTATTCGAATAATTATTATTTATCTAAATTTATTCTGCTGAAGAAAAACATTTGGAAAATTATTTTCATACTCTTTTAAAGTAAATGTAAATTTAAATTAATGAGGAATATATCAAAGGAAAATTTCAAAAACGAATTAAATAGATTTTTTTAATTTACTTACTGGACTATCGACAACTATCGACGATAGATTTTTCTTACTATCGTCGATAGTCGATAGTTTATGGAAACTATCAAGCACAATCGATAGTTCTCCACCTCTAGTGTCGATATAGCCATGTCTGTCTGTAGTCTATAGTTTAAATGGGATTTTAGCAACTGTATTTTTACAAATGTTCTTTATTTCTGTTATTCATATTTATCAAAGCTTAAGAAGTGTATATCATACATTCACACCAGACGTTTCTCAATGGTTATTAGTATTCCGTTGTAGCTATTTTATATGCTATCCAGGGCATGAATTTAGCGACATTTGTGTAGACTTCTGGTTCACCGCTGCCGCATCGCGCCGGACCGTAGGTAACGAAGCCGAACTGTACAAATCTTTGGTAATTATGAAACTGTTCCACATTGCTCAAGGGACTACCAGAGTAAGCATGACAGAAACCTCTTTCTCCACCAACAGCACACAGTTGAGTTGGGGAGATTCTATGCGGATAGATACTACTGCAATCAGTCCGATGTACATTATTTACCCTAATCTCATATGGAACATCAGTTGATCTTCCAGTCTCGGTCCTACCCCAGCCAGTTACCAGATAAGTGTCATAATGCAACTCCTGAAGGGTTTCAGTCACAGGCAAACAGATGGGCTTGATATTTTCTGCAAAGAGTTGTTAAAGTTTCCATTAGAGAAACACAATTAAAATGAATATTATGCTAATACTTACCTTGGTTGATTTTCGCATCTTGTGATAGCAATATTAGTGCTATATCGTTTTGACCTGATATATTACTATACCTCTCATGTATAAAGTACTTTGTAACGTTAATATTCTGAACTGGGGGCGGACACCCCCAGATGGAACAATCTTCTTCAGAGGTTACATCGTGCTCACCCAAACGAACGGAGATCCTAAGAAAAAAGTACAAATATTAATCAAGCAATCATTATAAGTAATCATTATAGTAATAAACACAATGATCTTACAGATTATTATCTTTTAGGCAGTGGGCAGCAGTCAGCACAAAGCCTGCATATAAGAATATAATATTAATAATAATCATCGTAGGTTTCTATAATACTACTTACGATTGCTTATAAGTGTACCGCCACATTGAAATTGCTCTTCGCCTTTAACTAGAAATTTAAGCAAAGCCATCCAGGGTCTTGAATTCAAATTTAATTGGTGACCTCCAAGAATCCTAATCAAGGGAAAAGGACCACACTTTTGTTGGGATAAAATTTGTATACCCTCCGACACCTTCTCAGCATCGTCACAGCAACCCATGCCCTGCAAATTGAGAGTAGTTTAGTATCATCTTTATAATTGTTTAGATAATTGTTCAATGTGTTGTACTAACTTCTTGCTGAGGGGTGCATTTGGACTGTCGGTCGTATCTCAGTTCAGCCTCTGTCAATTCGATTTTCTTTATAAACTTCTCATTCAATTCGTTAAGTTTTGGGCACTTTGAAATCGGCATACAATGTCCAGGCTTTCTATCCCCTCTCCTGCAGATCCTGTAATCTAGGAGTGCTCTACATATGTATATATTTCGATTTTATAATCAATAATCAACACTTACCCGATTCCTCCGCCGTGGAGTTCTGCAGGACGATTGCTACACAGAGCAGGAAACTGGCAACTCGGATGAGATTCATTGCGCCACTGAGAAGCAACAGAGTCCACACTCGACTTATATAGCATAGTGCATAAACACATACACACACACTATGTATATACATGTATAATATTTATATATATTCAGGGGGAAAAAAATTACTGATATAAATGCGATTATTTAAATATATAAAAAATTTTGACTTTATGCTTCTCAAGAGAGCTATTTCAGATTGCTTATCTATGTATGTCGGTTTTCACATTAAAGGTAGTTCAAAGGTATATACCAATTCATATATATTTTCTATATAATTCTATAAAATTCTTTTTCCTGATTAAGTTAATGACTGGTCGCTCAGTCCATAATAAATTCGCGAGGTTATTTGATAATCCTAATTAGACCTAGTACCTAAAAATAATAGAAAAGGGTCTATTAGGTTTGTCCAACTCAGAAATGAATGTAATAGGCAGAAGGAGGCGTGGCAGACCCCACAAAGTTTATATATTCTTGATCACGGCGATGAGCTGAGTCGATATAGCAATGTCCGTCTGTCAGTCCGTCCGTTTGCATTAGATTTTTGATAACCCCTATGTACATACTTGAACATGTATATTTATGTATATGGGAAATAAAAAATTTACTAATATAAATGGAAATTTTAAAAATATATTAAACAATTGTGACTTTATTCTTCTCAGCAGAGCTTTTTTAGATTGCTTATCTATATAATTCTTGATTTATTGACCTTGCCATAGTTAATTGGGAGATTTTTGCTAGCTCAAGGTAAGATTTAGCAATATATTTTTTTGCAAGATTATTATGGATTATTATTATGGGTCCTAGGTTTCACTTCCACATTTAGAAGATTTCTTACCTTCTAAATGCGGAAAGACATTGCAACTGTAAATTCGACAAGCAATTTGCTGTAGAGGGGGAAGAAGCAACATGCATGCACTAAATGTAGCTGCGTGTGGCTTTGCGATTGCGGGTATGTTTGTATGTGTGAGGAATTGTTAGTGTGCTATCGACGCCCAATTAAGACGAATAGTAATTCCTTTCATATGATTTCATAGCTCATTTTCCCATTTATTCTTTTTCTTTCCATATTAACAAGAATTTCAACTAGTATACGCCTTTTCAATGGCAATGCTGTAGGAAAGGGTATTTCAGCGTCGTTGTGTCTCAAAGAGCTAGCTTTCCTTTTGCTTTGTTTTAAAAATTTACCACTTTGATTACAAATTGCAGAGTTTGAAGTAAGTACGAGTGTAATGCAACTGATTGCTGATTTATTGAGATTTATTGTAAATGCTTTCGATTTCATTTATAATCGTGAGTGAGTGTGTGAATGAGTGTGTGCGAGTGTGGTTAAGTACTTGCAATGCACTGAGTCTGAGTCTCAGTATGAGTCTGAGTATGAGTCTGTTGTCAAATGAACCTGTCAAATCTTAACAAACACTCACTTTCTCTTTGTGAGTGCAGCTGGCGCTAGTCCGAGTCGCAGAGAGTGAAGATTGTGCATCCTGTGCCAAACTAAATTACAATTTATTTATATGCAACACCCACACACACACGTATTCGGACATGCAGTTGCCGCATGTGGCACATGTGGCACTTCAGCCTTGCAGCAACAACTGATTTGTCTGCAAATCAGTAGGCAATAAGTCAAACGCCGCCGCCAAAGTTCAAAATTATTTTCTATTTTTGCGCTTCCGTTGCAAGCAGCGAGCGAGACAGCGAGTAGGTGGTGGCAGCGAGAGAGAGAGAGAGACGGACGGGCTGACAGACTGGCAGACTGACTGAGATCTACCAGTTAGCTGAGACAGTCGCCTGTCTATCATTTGCCTTAGATTTAGCCTTTCATTTTAGCCGCTGACGCAGACAATCGTCGAACACGGTGCTTCCTGCCTCCCTGTCTCCCATACAGTTCAGTTCAGTTCAGACTATACTATTGCTGCCGCCCCTCCCACTCCACTCCAGCCTGCCACAGTCCGCCCTCAAAGGCGCCGCTTTTTCATTTCTGTTGAGTTCATTTGATTTGCCTGGCAATGTGCAGCTTTTCGCGTCATTTCTTTGGCTTGCAGATACCCTGTAAGATGGGAAAAAGAGTTGTAATAGTTTTGAACTGCTTGCACTGCTTGCGTGTAATTGTGCTTCTTACTGTTTGGTCAAGATCAACTGTATATACTAAAACTAATTGTAAAATTGACTGTCTTTAGACTATGCTGTATGAAGATTGTTTGCACTGTTTGCACTGCTTGCTGGCGTAGATTCATAGAGAGCTGCTTGTACTGCTTGCTGTCTCTTATTGATAAGCTTGCTTTAGGTCTAAGCTCAGCTGGACTTACCTCGTCCTCTTTTGATACAAATGAACTGCTTGCACAGCCTTTTAGCCTTAGCCTTAACTGAACTTATCCACTGCTCTTTTGCTATAAATGAACTGCTTGCACTGCTTGCTGGCCGAGACTGCTTTAGCTCTAAGCTTATCAGGATGTGTTTATCCCTCTCTTTATATAAATGCACTGCTCGCACTGCTTGCTGGCCGAGACTGCTTTAGCTCTAAGCTTATCAAGACGTATTTAGCCCTCTTTTCATATAAATGAACTGCTTCACTGCTTGCTGGCCATGACTGCTTTAGCTCTAAACTTGTCAGTACGTATTTAGCCCTCTCTTCATATTAATGCACTGCTTGCTCGTAAAGTATCAACAGCTTCAGCTCAGTTAGTCTCTTGTAATACAAATGAAAATGAACTGCTTGCACTGCTTGCCCTCCTTCGCACTACTATAGTTTTACTAAAGTTTTCACAGGGCATCTCTTAGCCGTGACCCGTGACTCACTTCTAGCTCTGCTTCTGGTGATTTCATTCATAAGTTGCATGCCACAACACATGGCTCATCCGACTTTTGTTGCTGCTTAGAGTGTTTAGGCATTCAACAGTTGCAATTGCAGTTGCAATTACCATGTTGCAACTTATGCAATGCAGTCAACGATTCGATACGTTTGCATTTTGGCCAAGGCAATGAGGAAGTCCAAATCCCAACCCAAGTCGAAGTCAAAGTCGTAGCAGTTCCTTCATGTTGCTGCGCTATATTTTATCATGTTGCATATTACAATTTGCCTCTTTTGCTTCGTTTTGTGGGTGAGTGTGGCAAATTGTTTGTCTGATTATAGAGATGCTTTTTTTTTTTGCTGAATGCTCGCAGCTCGATTGTCTACTGCGATTGACTTAAATGTGGCATAAACGATTCGCTCGGTCAGTCGGTGAGGCTATTTTATTTCTCTTTATATTTCGGTTTATCGTTATGCAGGCCAATAGAGTTGCCCCCAAGTGGCAATGCCACATAATTGAGGATGTATCCCAGTGTGTTACAAACGAAAACTATGAACAAATTACGCTTACTTTCGCTGAGGCTAGAGTCTATAATTATCATAACAACACGCAGAGCACTTTCGTTTACATTTAATCAGCTTAACTTAAGCTCTTTTTTAGCTTAAAGCCAAAATGAAATTCCATTCCCAGCTGCACGTCCTCGACCTCTATGTCGACCAGGTTGCATTCTTGCATGTGTATTGAGCGACTGTACTTGGCGTGCTTAAAGGGTATGTATGGGAGGAGTGAAATTGAAGTTAAATGTTAGAAGTATAAAGTATATATATATATATGTAATCTACGAGTATATCCAGTTCAGTCACAATATTTTAAGCTATTATTTTGTTCATTTATATATAGTATATGCATGTGTATTGAGGGACTGTACTTGGCGTGTTAAAAGGGTATGTATGGGAGAAGTAAAATTGAAGTTAAATGGTAAAAGTATATTTTAAATCTAGTTCATGTTTATGAGAATCTATCTACAGTGCGTTTCATAATCATAAGACACTTTTAAATTTTTTAAAAGAAGATTAAAAGGATTCATACAAAACCGATTGGTAGAGGTTCTCAAAAGTCAAGGACGATATACAACATATAAAAAATAATTTAAAAAAATGTTTCATCAAATGGTTCTTGCTTAAACGATGATTAAGCTTTAATCACCAGATAAATATATGTATATATAAGTGTCTTATGATTATGAAACGCATTTCAGTCACAATATTTGCAGCTATTATTTTGTTACTTTAGATAGTATTGGCTGGGGTATGCTAGGCTTCGATTTGCTGTAAAAAAGATACATTTTAGTAAAGGGAAAACTTACACACAAAATGTATGTCATACTTCAATTTTATTTGTAAATACTTTTCAACACAATGCGGCTTCTCTTACTGTCGATTGCGTCCGACTGTTGGCCATCGTTATCTGCTTTATTTATTTTAATAACAATAAGAGCTACGCCTGCGCAGCTAGAGCTAAACAATGCAATGCTGGCGCGTGCTGCGCCAGAGCTTGTATCTGAGCTATTAAACGGCAGCTTGGCAACTCTGGTGGGCGTGTCCGTTCGCCTTTTGGCTCAGACAACAATGCGGCTTCACACTGTCTTCTAGGCCTTCTCCTCTTTCTTTCTCTCCATGCACTCTAATGAGCTGCATTTTGCTGTGTATTTGTCAGGTTAAATGCTTGTGTTGCATTCATTGTGACAATGTTTGCTTGAGCTTTGAACTTGTAGAGTGTGTGAAAAAGCTGCATACGGCATGTGGCATGCCACAATGTCGCAATGGGTGTGTCTGTCGCATACGAGAGCGAAAGTGATTTTAACTCTTTGCTCGCCGCCGGCTGGCATTCGTACAACATATCGGCATATAGTATGCGATAAATCCTGCAATGAATAATTTAGTCATGAGCATTTTACTTGGCTTTATTTTGTCGAAGCATTTAAGCCGCAGGAGTTGCCACAGACTCGACTCGACCGACCGACCACCCAAAGACCACACAAAAGCTTGGCTTGGCGGCAAATTCATCACATGAGATCCCGTGGCGACGGCGGCGCTAAATCGTGTGTGAATGGCTTGACGAACTGCAGCAGTGCCAGGCGGCCAACTGCAACTGCAAGGCACAGTGGGCTCGAGCTATGTAGAAAGTGAAATGAAATTTTAAATAAAGTAAAATGCAATAAAATAAAATGTATAAGTAAAAAAATAATTAAAACATATGTATATTAAAACTTTTGACATTAATAACGAATGTCAAGTATGTCATTGTAATATAAAATAAAAAAAAAATAAATTTATAAATATAAAAAATATATGAATATAAAAAATATATAAATATAAAAAATATATAAATATTATAAATATGAAAATATAAAAAATATATGAATATAAAAAATAAATAAATATAAAAAATATATAAATATTATAAATATGTAAATATGAAAAATATATGAATATAAAAAATAAATAAATATAAAAAATATATAAATAGTATTATAAATATGTAAATATGAAAAATATATAAATATAAAAATATATACATATATAAAATATATAAATATTAAAAATATATACGTATAAAAAATATATAAATATAAAGAAATCTAATAGAAATATAAAGAAATCTAATAGAAAAATTGACTCAAAACCATAATTAAAAGCATTAAAGCATTTTGTCAATATGCAAAAAAAATATAAAGAAAAAATATCTATAAAAATATATTGAAAAAAACATAAATAAACAAATATAATTAATATAAAATAAATACAAAAATAAAATATAAATTAATAAATATGTAAATGGCTAAGAAATTTGTTATTCAGACCTGTTCTGAATTTCGATTCCGAGTAAATTGATCGGAATCGTTTTGATTCCGAACGTTTTGCTGTTCTGACATTTCAATTCCGAGCAAAATCGTTTTGAAAATGAGTGCCTATGAGCAGTCGGAATGAAAAGGATTTGGCAAATTTAACATGTATATGGTTGTTTTTCCGCCCTGTACTATGAAATTTCCCCTTTCAAAACGACTCGTTATTCAGAACAGATCTGAATCAGACCTACAATTATCTACAACTTTTTCAAGGTTGTAATATTATTTAGTCATATAAAGGATACTTTTTAAGCTGCAAAAGCGCATACAGTGTTTTGATTAGATTTAACTCTATAGCTCAACAAATTTCGTAAAGAATTTCAAGCAGTTTATTCCTAAGTCTTGCTCCACTGTGCGGCTGAACGACTGGCCAGCTCGTTGGCTTTTGAGCCGTAGTCGCAACTCTGTGACTGAGTCTGAGCTTGAGCCTGTGTGTCGGAGTTTGAGTTTGTGTCTCAGTCTCAGTCTGAGGTTGAGTCTGACTCGTGGTCTGACGACTGACTGTGACCATTATGCTGACCAATTAGTCATTCGGCGTTGGTTTTTGGCTTGTCATCTATTGCAGGGTTTGGCCAAAAAGACAAACATGCAGCATGTAATTTGTTGGTCAATTAAAAGTGCCGCTGCCACGGCAAGCATCAACATGTCTTTGCCATTTATGTTACTTTCGCAATATGTTATGTTTTGTTGTTGCTTTTCTGTTGTTGTTGCTGTTGTTGTTGCTGAATGAAAGCGAGTTGGGGTCGGGGTCGCGCATTCTGGCTGCTGCTGCTGCTGCTGCAACTAAATGCGGAAATTGACAACAGCTGGCGCTTACTTTCAAGTTGCGAGTGGCGGTGGCGAGTGGCCTGTGGCGTGTGGTGAGTGGCTTGTGGCAACTTCTTTGTGGTTCTGCCTTGTCAACGCTAATGGCCATATGCAAAAAAATAAAAATAATGAGCCGCGACTGCAGCGGCAACTGTGATTTGTTGCCGTTGTTGCTGTTGCTGTTGTTGCTGTTGCCATTGCTGTTATTTGGCGGCACTTTCTACAGACAACGTTGTCCAAAAATAAGCAGCCCATGCAGCACTTACATACAAATACTGTACATATATGTATGTATATATACAACTTTTTTATTTGCATCTTTTTTTCATTTTAATTTTTATTTTTCGTGCCACAAATCCTAAAATGGCATGCCGCGACATGTGCGACCGACTTAGCCAGCCCGACAAGGTGACATGGCCACAGTCGAGGCATCTGCAGCTGCGGCACCAACAACAACAGCAACAACAACAGCAACAGCAACAACAATTCCAAAGCCAAAAGTAAATTCAAGCTGCAATTGTAGTTGTATATGCTGTCTGTCTGTCTCTCAGTCTGTCCGTCTGTTGTGGCAGCCAAGCATGGCAGATGTGTGCGCCTCTTCTGTCGCCATATAAATCTTGAAATATAAATAATAATAAGCACATGCGAGGTGCGTTTGGCCAGTTATTATTGTTATTAATATTATAAATATTTTAGAAAATTATTGATATATTTTTTTGTGTAAAAATAAATACGTTGAACTAAATAAATAAAATAAATAAATAAAATAAATAAATAAATTAAATACATAAATAAATGAAATATATAAATAAATAAAATAAAAATATAAATGAAATAAATAAATAAATTAAATACATAAATAAATGAATTTAAATAATTTATAGAATTAAAGAAATAAATAAATTAAAGAAATAAATGAATTCAGGAAATAAATATATTAAATAGGTTAATTAAATAAAGAAATATGTAAATAAATACATAATTTATTTAAAATATCTGAATCTAGTATACTCCCCATCCTATCTATCTTATGCTATCCTTTGCATTGAAGCCTTTTTTCTAGCAAAGTTAATTTTTTTGGCATCAAAGACTCCCCTTCAATAATTCCTGTATATACTATATAGCAGTCTCCTCTATTAAAATAAATGTAACTTTATGTCAAAGTTTCTCTTTTCAATCTAAGCCTTATATCAAAGTATTGGCTTTGTTTCGATTTCTTGCCTTTCTATCATTTTATCATTCTATTCTATCGTTTTCCTATCCTCTTCCTAATTTATTTCTCTCCTATTCCTAATATATTTCTCTCCTATTCCTGTCCAATTTCTCTCCTATTCCCATCCTATTCATCGTATTTCTTTCCTATTCTTGTCTTACTATCTTACTCCTATCTTACTCCTTTCTTACTCCTATCTTACTCCTATTCTATTTCAATCGTACGCCCATTCATTAGCTGACAGGGCATACATCTTTAGCTTCAGAGTAATATTCTCATTAACTTCCAGAGCAATTCCCTTTAAATTAAACCACTCCATAAAATTGTAAAAAGTTTATTCTATCAAAAATCAATATTAGTAATAGCTCTTAAGTTTATATACATTCTAGCTGAAGGCCTATGTAGCCATTGCTATTGTTATATCCCCTATTATAAAGTTTTAACTTTATATTAGGTTATTATAAATAAATAAATAAATAAACCACTCCATATCTATCAGACAACATTATATCTAAAACTATTTCTAATGGGGTTTTTTTTTTACAATGACAGCTACTGTTATAAAACTATTTCTGTTAATTGACAATATTGAAAAAGAAAGCTCACATCTTCCACTTGTTATTGAGCCACCCTCGTTGCTGTTACGCTTAGCCAATTGTCCGTTGGTTGTTGTTGTTGCCTTTTGATGCCCAATTTGGCAATTTTTTGCAATGACTTTTAGCAGCTACTTTTTTGTGGGTCAGGCGGTCGGTCTTTGGAATTGAAACTGGCGCCTGTTTGTCGTCAAATCGATTGATTTTCATAATTTTTATTTTCCAAGTGAATGCAAGTCAGATAGAGCGGCAAAAAAAGGGAGCAGAGTGGGGCAGATGCCACATGCAGTCGCTGAGCATCCGATTTTGATCATTCAATTAAAATATTTTATAGCCAAAAGGGGGGCACTGGCTCCATATGTGTGTGTGTATCTGTATCTCTGTATCTTTATCTATGTCTGTGCCTGTGCCTGGCGCTGGCACTAAATAAACCTTGAAACAGACAAACGACGCCAGTTGAATTGATTGATCAAAGCGTTGCACAAAACGAAAAAAAAAGAAATCATAAAAAATATATACTGTATGTGTGTATAAAAAAATGAAAAGTGCAATGCACATGTGCAACACTTTGCACTTCCTCATGCTACAGAGGAGAGGCCTGTGACTGGCTGCATGGAATTTTGCGCCGTTGCGCATCGGAATGCGAAATTAATGAAATCACATGCAGACAGACAATACAATAAAAAAAGAGACTCTCACAGGATGACGATGAGGTGGCCTCCAGTCAGACGAGAACAGGGACCAGACCATGGCTGGCCAAGCTCTCCGCTGACAGTGATTAATGTTGACGTTGTCAGAGGCAGAAGAACTCTGCAGCTTTTGCAGAACACTGAAAACACTTAAAGCCACGTATTATCGACACCGCAACGAAACGAAAAGAACACAACAGATAAAAAACAATTAAGATCTTCACCTCGAAGTCATTTTTTTCGGTACCACCAACACTTTTCCTTTAAAAGAGCACAAGAAGCTGCTCTTCAGAATAACGAAAGTAGCTTAAGTCAACAGTCAAATGAAACCAAAATGAAACGAAAAGGAATGTTAAAAGGTTTTCAAGCGCATTAAAAGCGAAGAAGACACACTCACACGCACACACAACACATATACCCGTTTTGTCTGTGACTCAAAAGGTACTTAAAACAAAAGTAAAAGCCGCATGTGTGAGATCTTGAACGTATTGTCGCCTTATGCCAATGACAACTACCACAAAACTAAGCTACTTAAAGAGGTAAATAGCTAAAGCTGTAAGCTGTTAAATGTAACACTAGTTGAAGGGCGCAGAAGGTGTCTGAAATGTACTAGAAATATGAAGACATTTCTTTAAAAATGTCCCAAAAATATTAAAAAAATTAAAAATATTAAATTACATTTAGACATTTTTATTATAAAAGAAAGCTGTCTGTATATAGTAACAGTTAAAGTAAAATTATATTTATAATATTATTCATTTCATTTAACGATTTCTACAACATTTTTTATGTATATATTTTTTTGTATTCTATTTCTAAATTACTTGAAATATTTAGTAACTTGAAGTACTATATTTAGTAACAGTATAAGAGTAAAATTATATTTATAATATTATTCATTTAGTTTAATGATTTTTGCAGCTTTTTTACTTATACATATATTTTTTTTTATTCTGTTTCTAAAACACTTTAAAAATTTCAAATTATTATTGTATTATATTATATTATTTTATTTAGATTATAATTCATTTAGTTTATTGATTTCTGCATCATTTTTTTATATATTTTTTTTTGTATTCTGTTTCTAAAACAGTTGAAATATTTTAAATTATTACGCGGTTCTTTTTATTTTTTTATTTTAAAATAAAGCCGTCTGTAGTTAGTAATAGCCAGGAGTAAAATTATATTTAGAATATTATTCATTTAGTTTTATGATTTCTGCATCTTTTTTTTATGAATTTTTTTTATTGTTTTCCTGTTTCTAAAACACTTGAAATACTTCAAATTACTACGCGATTCTTTTGCTGCTTTATGCCAAAACAATTTTTAGCTGTTCTGGAATTTGTAAACAAACTGTAAAATTTTATAGACCACTCAAGTGGCATACATAGTAGCAACAAGCAAAAATTTTCAAATTTAAAAAATTAAAAAAAAAAAAAAAAAAAAAAATAGACATTCAAAGCGTGAGATTTATATTACAGTGCTGTGAACAAATATATGTATATCAAGAAGGAGTGAAATATTTGAGCATAAGCAGTAATACGAAGACAAAAAGCAGCCAAGGCAGAAAAAAGAAAAGAGATTAAGTATGACAAAAAATTAATAAAAAACTGCAATGCGCATGCGAAGGTAGCGCAAAAGTATCCCATTACCATTTGGGCCTGGACAAAACGGATACGGTTTCATTATGTTATACAACAAAGCGGCAAAGGCAGACGCAACGTTTACGAAATGCTAAAAAGATAACATAAGACACCAAGAGCCAGACAGACGAATGACGTTGGGAGGACAGACAGCAAGACAGAGGAGGTGCATGCATTCATATCGTACTCGTATTGTATATATAATTTCTATATAGCCTGATGTTTCCGCAAAGAGTCAAGTCAAATTTCCAGTGGCCACTTAAAAATTTGTTTCATTAGCAGCGTGAAATGGCCTTTTGTGGCCTGCTGTTGTTGGCCAGCTACACTCACTGGTCTGTCGGTCTGTCTGTCTGTCCTTCTGTCTGCTAGGAAGCCAAAGAGCGAGTACAGCTTCAACTGCATCGATTTGCCGCATGTTGTGCATAATTTTTCATAATTTGCGTGGGTGCATTTGGCTTGGCTTGGCCTGGCCTGGCATTTGCATTAGCGACCGACTGACTTCCTTACAGCTGTCATGGCTCAGACACACACACACACACACCAACCACTTGCTGCCACGCCCACCAGTTACCATTGTTAATTTGTCAGTTTCGACGGTTTTTCAATTAAACTCGTAAAATAAACTGGCTGTCACATTACTTTTAGCATGCACTGTTATGCAATGAAAGCCGCCTTTTGGTGTTAGCCTTTTTCTAGCCAAAAACAGTAGCTACGCATATTTTTTGGCTATTTTCCTGCAATTGCACTTTTACTTGCTGCAAGTTTCTCCACTCAACTATCTCTTTGTGGTTCTCTGCTTTGCTTCTTGACCGACTGAGCCACTAAATTATAGTCTGCTGCTGTTTACAGTGGCTCCACAGCCGTGTGTGGTGTGTGGGCTTATTTGGAGCACACCACTGTGTCCATAATCGTTTCGTTTTCGGACTGCTGGCTAAGGGGTACACACACGATATGTCAGCACTTTGTCTTATTTAGAAACAAGTAAAAGCCAGACACATATTTTATGCATATTAACGCAGTTCTATGCACGTGTGTGTGTGTGTGCGAGTGTGTGTAGTTGTGGGTGTGCTGTCTGTGGGGGTGTTCATTAATGTCAAATTAGTTATGAGCACGGTATGCACAAGGAGAGTTGGGGAGTTGTATGATATTTTGTTAATAGCGAAGACTAAAATATAGAGCAGAGCATATGTGTATAAGTGTGTGTGTGTGTGTGTTTGTACAAGCACTGCAGCAACTACACCTCTGCCCAGGCGGCGCGACGTCTCTGCTGCTGCTGAGAGCACGAACTAATGCGTAATAGGCAAAGCACATACACACATACAATGACACGCCCACTACGCTAGCCGGGAGAGAGAGTGTTCGATTGTTGTAGAGAGAGTTTTTGCATAGACTTCAGTTGTCTGTGTGTGTGTGTGCTTGGTTCCTTTGCTTATTGGACGGCTCTCGCAGAGTATAGAAAGGCAGAGAGAGCGGGTGATCGGCTGGCTATTATTTCGCTTAGTCTGATGTGTTAAACAACAACTAAAAATTTTAAATACAAATAAAACAGTTACTGAGATATGAATGGAAGTAGAACTACTTTATTGAAAGAATCTTCAACTAAATGAAAGAATCAAACAGTTTTGTTTTATTTATTTATGGCAAATTTAGTTTAATTTTTCAATCGACATATCTGTGTATTCGCTACTTACGCTTTCCTTTCAACTAGATCAATGTAATTATATGCATTTAGATTGAGCTAGATTGGACACTGAGTCGTAGCAAAGTACAGCATCTTATACAGTCCACTGCATCCGACTGTAGCCTACCCTACTAAAATATAAAGTTACTTTAATAAGCCAACTGTACTTGCCATAACTTCGCTTCTATCTCCATCAATTATACATGGCTTACGACTACACCCGACTGTAGTCTACCCTATTAATATATAAAGCTACTTTTATAAGCCAACTGTACTTGCCATAACTTCGCTTCTATCTCTATCAATTATACAAGGGTTACGACTGCACCCGACTGTAGCCTAACCCCACTAAAATATAAAGCTACTTAAATAAGCAAACTATACTTGCTATAACTTTGCTTCTATCCCCAATCAATCAATTTACATGGCTTACGACTACACCCGACTGTAGCCTACCCCACTAAAATATAAAGCTACTTTTATAAGCCAACTGTACTTGCTATAACCTTTCTTCTATCTCCATCAATCACACATGGGTTACGACTACACCCGACTGTAGCCTATCCCACTAATAAAAAAGCTACTTTAATAAGCCAACTGTACTTGCTATAACCTTTCTTTTATCTCCATCAATCACACATGGGCTACAGCAGATATGCCACCGATTGTCAAGCCAAACCCAATGCAAGCTCATCAAAAGACTTGTCACTTGTCTCGCCACTCGGTGCGACGCGTGTCTAATTTATGATGATGACCTATCGGCATTGTTAGTGCCTTAGGCAATTTCTGGTATTTTAATTATTTAGCATGCTAAACAGCGCAATTAAACAGATTGCGTTCTCCGGTGCGTGTCAAAAGGATATGGCAAACGTATGGGTAATTGAAATGTGTGCTCCGTCAGCCACCCCTGGCATTGAGTACTCGGTGGAGTAGAACGTATAATGCATGCGTGGACACACCTAGTCGAGTTTTCCCCTCTCGGTCGAGAGAATGTGTGTATAGCTCTGGCCTAGTGCACGAGTGCGCCAATTTCGTGTTGAAGGCGCGCCCAAAAGCACGCAACAGTTTTTGTTTTGCACTCGCAGCATCCCACAACCCGTACTCCTCCTCCGCTCCAGAGAGTATGAATCGGAAACGTGCCACACATTTGAAGTTTCGTGCGCTTTGTTGTTCGAGTTGAATAAACTCAAAGTCGAGGCAGCCAGCTGGCATGAATAACATTTTGATGAAGTTTAAGCATCCCTCTGCTAGTCTGCTTTGCTTTAGTTTTGATAGACTTGAAGTCACCCTCTGTGAGTTGAAGACGTCGCTGATCATGGGGCAGCACTTTCACCACAACAACTAATGAGAGAGTGTGTGTGAAATTCTGTGGCAGTAAATCAACACCATGACTTGAACTACTCGTATTACCCTACATAATTGAAGGGGAAGAAGAGTCAGTGCAACCCCTAAACCCCTTGCAACATTAATGCCTGCATATTATATGCAGCTGTCAGTTGCCTTTGCATCTGTGCGTTGCAAGTGTGGCGTCAAGTGCCAGGGCTGATAAGTAGCGAAGAAGGGTAGTCATTTCCCAAGATTTATAGACTATTATTAGAAGATTATTATAGCCAAGGGGTGTACATTATTTATGGCATATTATAAGCAAATATTCTAGTGTACTTATATGTACTTATATTTTTATTTATATCTTATATGGCCCGTTTGATAAGCGCTGCTTCCCAGAACTGAGCTTATCTGAGTGTATGACACCTGTTGAAACATGTGTAATGCATATACACTTGACCAACTGAGGAAAACACATATTTAGCGTTATCTAAACGACAATTATATACAGATAAAAAGCCAGACATATAAATAGATATATTGGCTGTTAAAGGAAAGTATTTTGTGAGTAATTCGATAAGTAAAGCAAAGGTAATAAGCGTAAGTAATGGTTGAGAATTCTTACAAAATTAAAACATTTTTCAATAATTTTTAAAACTATAAATACTAAAAGAAAAAAATACCTTTTGGTTGAGAATTCTTACAATATTAAAACATTTATTAAAAATTTTTAAAACTTTAAATACTAAAAGAAAAAAATACTTTTTATTTGAGAGTTCTTACAATATTAAAACATATTTTTTGAATAATTTATAAAACGATAAATGCTAAAAGAAAAAAAGTCTTTTTGGTTGAGAATTCTTACAATAGTAAACATTTTTTAATAATTTAAAAAACAATAAAAAATAAGATTAAAAAATACTTTTAGGTTGAGAATTCTTACAATATTAAAACATTTTTTATAATTTTTAAAACTATAAACACTAAGAAGAAAATATACTTTATTTCAACTCTAGAGTATTTTCACTCTATTCTGTTTTTGTTTTATACTTTTATTCTATTCTATTTAATTCAGAAATTTCTGTTTTGCTTCTATTCTCTACCATTTAAGTCCGAATTTTCTATTTTCTAACACTGTGCTACGCTTCACTTGACACTGAACCCTGTTGCAGTTCGCTAGTTAGTCCAACCCTGGGAACTCAGCAGACAAAAGCAGAGTCAGTCGAAGGCAGCATACAAAAACAACAACAACAACACAAGCAGGGCAGTTGAATTGAGCGACATTTGCTGCGCTCCAGCTAACCCCCCCTTCCACAGACAGTCAGATGGCAGCCAGCAGCCAGCAACGACAACAACAACAACAACAACAATACAATGCGCATGCATATTCGCCTCTCACACTGCCATACAACCTGACCGTAACGCTCTCCCACACTCGCACTCACACTCTCTCTCACCCATGTGCAGTTAGATGCGCGCGCTCTCTCCATGCACACACTCTCTCTCCATACGACTCTCTTTTCAAGCGCCACGCTTACTGTTTACAGTTTTTCTGCTTTTATGTGTGTTTTCAGTGTTTTTGAATTCAGTTTCGGTTTCAGTTTCGGCTTTTTGTATTGTCAGTTTACAATCTCACGTTGACCGGTGTGGAGCGTATATCAGAGACGAGACGATAAATCGGCAAACAAACGAAAAGTTTACGAGGTTTTTTTTTTAATTCGTTGCTTTTGGCATTTGTGTAAACAAAGCGGTGGTTGTTAAGGTATTTGTTGTTGTGGTTGTTGTTGTAGCTGCTGTGTGCAGCGATGCATTTAAATGTGTGTTTAGTTGTTGCTTAAAGAAATCTACACAAACACACACAGACACACACATACAGTAGCTTCCGTTGTGCACCAATTGCGACCGCGCCCGCCCCCCCGCTGCCAGCTCGGTTCGAATGTTTGGCAACATTTTCTGCTGCTGCCGAAGTCGAAGTGGAAAACCGAACTCGAAATGAGGTCAATGCATTTGTAATTGCTGATAACGAAAAGTGCACAAAAAACGAAAACAAAAAAAAAACTAACAATAAGTGGAAATAACTTGAACGAAAATGTTAAGTTCAAAGTTAAGTGGCCTTCCCCTTGCCACGCCCCCGCCCCGTTGCCCCTCATATAACGTTCAATTTTAAAATCATAAATAAGTGAATAAGAAGAAGCAGCAGTAAAATTTTCCACTCGAATGCATTTATTAACTCTGACTGTTCATCTGCAGCCACTGTGTAGTATCTGTATCTGTAGCTCTGTGTATCCGTATCTGTATCTGTAACTGAAGCCTATAATTGCATGCCATAAAAACCGAAGGGAGTCTCTTATCAGCTCAGCTCAGCTCAGCTCAGCTGGGGAACTAAACGCACTCTGGAATTGTGGAACACTTGGAAATCTGTTGGAAAACTGTCGGCTGTCGGCTGCTGTAGTAGTAATCAGACTTCCACTTGAACTATTTCTGTTTTCACTTATTGAAGTTTATTGGATTAACGAGCATTAAACTCTCGCATATCTGGCATTCCTCCGCTGGCTCTTGGACAGGTGAGTGTCTGCAACAATGTTGCAATATGCCATTGCACTTGGCCCTGGCAACATGTTGTCTTTATGGCTTTACGATTGTCCCACACTCCACCTCCTTCCCCTCCTCCTCCTCTTTACACATCTGTTGTCCATGTGCTGCGGGGGGCATTGACACTTTGATGTACACTATAAATATGTCACTGGAAGTTGTACACCCGCATGCAGCACACACACACACACACGCACTTGCTGTGGTTCTTCACCCCTTTCTCCTGCAATCTCAGCTTTAAGTTTGTTGAAATATTTAGACAGCGCCATAATTGAAACTGAAAACACATAAAAGCGATTAGCAGCATGACAAAACGCATAAAAAGTAGAAATAAATGTCATAAAAAGTAGAAAGAATTGTCATAAAAATTTGAAATAATTGTCATAAAAATTAGAAGAAGTATATCAATAAATCTACAAATTTTTCTAATATTTTTAAAGACAAATTAAAAAAAAAAAAAATTCATTTAAACAAAAAAAATGTTAGTTTAATAAATATTGCTTAAATTTACATAAACTAATGAAGCCCATAATATATATTTAATATTTGTCTAATATTTTGAAAAACTGTTTAAAAAAAAAGAAGTAAAAAACCGAAAAATTTATAATGATAAAAAATTTAAAACTAGTTTGAAAAATATTCTTTAAATCTACATAAACTAATGCAATTCATAAACCTCAACTTTTTTTAATAAGTATAAGTATAAAAATATTTATTCCATTATTTTTTTAAAATATTTTTTCAGTGTAATGAAAGCAAATGTTAATATGATTAATTAGATTTCTTAAAATATTTTTTTAAGTGTAAAGAAAGTAAATATTAATATGATTAATTTGGAAATTTGCGTTTTTTATATCGTGAAATTTGCAGCTAATAAAAGATAATTATCATGAAATTATAAAAGACATTTAGAAACACTTTTGGAAACTTTTTACGACAGTTAGTTTTTTTATTGCCATTTTATATGTGACTTTGCCTTGGGCGATGAGGAGAGAGTGTGAGAGTGTGGGAGAGAGCCATAAAACATTGATAAAGTAACTAAATGATTCGCATTGCCACAGTAATTATTGTTGTTGTTTTTTATGGCGAAGATTTATGAATCACACTCGAACTGCGAACTGCATTCATATGATTGAATGCACTTGTACTCATAATATATATACTACTTAAAATGTGAATAAACTAAATGGAATTCCGAGGTTCATAAGAGTCATTTGTGGTCAATTGATGGCATGAATTCTGATTGAAGATTCGTGCAGATCATTTGTTATTAACTTTCACCTAATTAGCTCGACTCTGAATGAAGTGATTGATATAGATATGGAGATAGATATGGAGATAGAGATGTTGTGTTGCTTAAGGAAGGCGTCATTTGATATTGAGCACAAGGCACAGAGTGTTGGCAACCGCAGGTCAGGTAAACAAACCCACTATATATATGTATCTATATATATTTACTTATTTATAAACACAACTGTTGAGGCATAGTGCGTAACCGCAAAATTTCGTGCACAATTTCAATAAGAATCAATAGCAAAAGCTCAGCAGAAAATTTGCCAAGAGCTTCAGTCGAATCCCACAGGATTTTTGAGCATATCAAAGCAAAGTATCTCTGCTCCACTTGCTAAGCAAACATTGCTATAAAGTGCATCAAAAGGCACCGCAGAAACTGATATCAATTGCCGCAACAATATGTAGCTCATGGCATATAGATACATATATGTACATATGTATATATGCATTTAGCACAACTGTAAATATCATTTGAGCTCGATATTGTACTTGAAGTTCGGTGTCTGCCTTGGCGCACAATTAGTATTGATCTATCAGTTATCTATCGGTATAGTATACGCCATTTGTCTAACTGTTAATTGAGGTGGCAGCCACACACGCTCTCGATCGACTTTATACATAAGTAGTAGATATTATGCGGGCGTTGACTGCTGTGAATTGGGTCAATAGTCTTTTGTACTATGCGTATCTTTATCTTGTCTTTGTCTTTGTTCATGTTCTTGGGTTTCTGCACCATTTTGCAAATGATATTGTGCGCGGAGATAAAACATGGAACTAACAGAGTTCATAGCACTAGTATGAGTAGATAGTGGAGTAGCAGAAGAACATCTTCTGGAACTGGAGCTTAGCTTATCTATGCTAGTTAATATACCCTTAAGTAGAACAAGGTCTATTAGAGTTGAGTGTGTTTGAAATTATAGTTGATTTTTGATTAACTAACTATAATATATCTTATTCAAATTGTGTTCTATTTGAAATGATTAATTGGAGAATAGGTGGGAGATCTATTGAGCTAGATAGTGTCCGACTCTTTTGCATATTATTAGATCAATTTCTGTAAAATCGTATTCAAATTTAGCTCAATTTGAAATGATTATTTGAAGAATAGTTGACAGATCTATTGAGCTAAATAGTATCCAATTTGTTTTAGATATTATTAGCTTAATTTTTGTGTTGATTTCAATACTATTATTTAAGGCACAAGTACAGCATCTTTTGCTATCGGTAGCGTCCGACTCTTTGGCATCTATTTACTCACTACTTTCTACTACTTTTAGTGCTTAATACTTACTTGTAAGAAATAGTAGTATTAGTAAGTCTACTTCTTGTATTAGTAAGTCTTTCACTTCTTCTATTAGTAAGTCTTTTACTTCAAGTATTAGTAAGTCTTCTTAGTCTTCTGTTAGTAAGTCTTTTACTTCTAGTATTAGTAAGTCTTCTTAGTCTTCTATTAGTAAGTCTTTTACTTCTTGTTTTAGTAAGTCTTCTACTACTTACTTTTACTATTCTTTCTTAAAACAGTTCAATTTAAATTTTGAAGAACAGATGCTAGGTCTTCTACTGTCGGTGGCGTACGAATGTTATGTCTTGCTCTTGTACTACATACTATATTGTACTATTCAAATGGAAACTTTTACTTTTTGTGTAGCGTATTTAAACTTCGACCTCTTCCACTCGACTTCTGCGTTAAGCTTTCGTTTGCTTTAACAACTTCTTGGTAGTAATCTTTTTTGGCAACTGCCAATCTGTAGAAGTCGAAGCAGCTGAAGAAGTTTAACGGGCTGTTGTGTGTGTGTGTGTGTGTGAGTGTGAGTAAGAGTGTGTCTTCTTCTGACAGCTTCAATGGAACTGCAGCCCACAAGCAGCAGCAGCAGCAGAAGGCATAATAATAACCCTGAAAGTTTACTGACTTCCGTTGCCCGTTGGAGCAGCGAGCAGAAGAAGAAGAACAACAACAACAAAGCAGCAGCAACAATAACCACAAGTTGGTAGCTGTAGGCAGAACCAGTGCCAGTGCCAGTGCCAATACCAATACCAATGCCAGTGGCAGTGGCAGTTGCAGTTGGTTACAAAGAATGCCAACAACAGCAGATAAAAATCTCTGGACTTACAGCACAATCAACACCCATGGCAACACACCTACAGATACCTGGTTCATGTAGTACGCTAGTATGTGTGTAGGTGGCGCTAGGCAGCAGTTAAAAGGAGCAAGGCGTTGTCTCTTCGTTAAGCCAACTTGTAGGAAATTGTTTTCTTCATCTGCTGCTTGGTGTTGTTGTCCGTTGTCGTCTGTTGTTGTCTTTTGTGTCGTCTGCAATTTGTTGGCAGTTGGTGTAAGGTGCAACACTGCCACACTGCAACGTGGCGTGTTAACAACCGTTGCTACGGTTTACCACACGAAACGGTGTTAACTGAAATGTTGCCATTCGCACGTTTTAGCCAACTTGAACTGCCAACCAACTGACAGGCAGCAGCAGCAGCATAGCATCTTCATGACAATGTCTGAATGTCTGACTCCTGTCTACAAGACTACCCCGATCCCTAGTGACCCCTCTCCTCTGCCGCCCTGCTCAGTGTATTTATCTTAATTAGCTGTACTTGAGGGCAGTGCGAAGGTTCTCTTGCAGAAAACTTCTATAAATAGCTCTTTAAATGTAACTTTTGCTTTGTTTACAGCTTGAAATGTTGGCAAAATATTATTGTAAATTTGTGTATACATTGCACTTATTAGAGAAAGAACCTAATTCATAGGTAGATACTTCTTCGAAGACTTGGGCAGCGTAGGTAGTCTGAATCTTGAGCTGTACCTGAATTGAGTCCACAGGTTCTAAAAAGTCATCACAAAAGTATAAATTAGCTAAACAGATAATCCCAGTTAATACTCTCTCCCCTCCCATTACCAACCCGTATACTCTTTCCCATTACCTGGAATCAGTATGGGTCCTTAAGCTCTTTCTTAGGCTGCTTTTGATTATATCGAGCGATCTGACTAACCTAATCTAACCTAACCGAACCACATCTATGCTTATAAAACTCTTTATCCTGACTGTCAGACTGACTGACTTCTAATGACTTTATACAGCGTAGGCAGTCTGTATCTTGATCTGTACCTGCAATGAGTCCACAGTTTCTAAAAAGGTTTTATAAAAGTAGAAATTAGCTAAACAGATAATCCCTTTTAATAGTCTCTCCCCTCCCATTACAAACCTGTACACTCTTTCCCATTACCAGGAATCAGTATGGGTCATTAAGCTCTTTCTTAGGCTGGTTTTGATTATATCGAGTGACCTGACTAGTCTAATCTAACCTAACCGAACCATATCTATGTTTATAAAACTCTTTATCCTGACTGCCAGACTGACTGACTTCTAATGACTCAATACATTTTTCTGCCAACTCCCTATATTAGTCGTTAAATTTCCTACACTTTATCAAATTTATCTATTTTTAATTAATTTTCAATCAAACTTCATTCACAATAGCAGAGCTTAAACCGTCAATCTGGTATTTACAATTATGTCCCATGCATTACTGTATATTTTCAGCCACTTCGTTTGCTCAGCGATCACAACTGGCAGACAATTGTCTGGCGCAGGTCTAACTAAGTTGCCTTGGGAAGTGCTTAAAGCTGTAAATAAAATCAGACAAAAAATGCCTGCCTATTGCCTGGCATTCCAATATACAATTTAGCGTCTCATGATGGTTTTTTTTCCTTCTTTTTTGTTAGTTGTCGATTTTCATTTTTGTCTGCAACGGGCAAATGATAATTTTTTACCATTTTTTTGTTGTTGCTTTCTGTACAGTCCTCGACATAATTTACGTGATCATGGCGCGTCGATAACAAGAAATTATCGGCGCGCTTGTGCACGAGTCCAACGAGTCGTCGTCGTCGTCGTCGTCTTAGTCCAACATTGTCCCCGGCCACTGACGCAATGGCAATCGATGCTGTTGTCGATGGCGTCCAATCGTCGATAGCTATAAAATGTTTTGACTGTCGTTAGATGCGGTTTTTTTTGGGGTTTTTGTATACCCTGTAAAGTTTTGTTGGTGGGGTAGGATGTGTGAAAGAAGTGGGTAAAGGTAAGGGGAATATATCTGGAATTCAGATATATATATTTTTTTGGCTTAAAGTAATGTCAACTTGAAGGTCTCCAAATTTTCTTTGAATTAAGTGAGAAGAATACAATTTATGGATGATTTTTAAACGTTCTAATTGACGGCCTTGTTATAGGTTTAAGATCTGATAAATAGTTATTACCTGGATGAAATATTAAAGGTATTTCATGGAGAATTCTCACATTTAGTTCGCATGAGCCGAGAATATACATGGAGAATGATTTCCTCTAGTGGAAAGTGAGCATAACATACGGGCCTTGTTATATAGGTTTTAGATCTTATAAATAGTTATTAAATGGATAAAATATTTAAGGAATTTCATATCGGAATTGTCACATTTAGTTTGAATAAGCCGAGAATATACATGGAGAATGATTTCCTCTAGTGGCAAGCGAGGATTACAAACGGCCCTTGTTATAGGTTTTAGATCAGTGGTGCCCATAACTCATATTTCGTATCACATGTGCGCTTTGTTAAGCAGCGCTGCTTTGACACGTACAGTAGAATTTCTCACATGGCATTACATACCCTACAATCTACACTCAATTACCCTAGTATATCTTTTAGTTCACACAGCACACTCGACTGGCGCATTCTTTGGCGTGTAGCTGCTACGTTTCTAATTGTTGCGCGCGTTTGGGAAATTTATTGCGTTTCGCTTTTTCGGCCACGTAACGCCGCTGCCACAACTGCAACTCCGATTGCAACTGCAACTGCAACTACAGCTTGCATTGGCTTACAACTTCATTTGGCCTGGTTGGGGCGATTTGGTAGCTGCGATACGGCGTCGAAAGAAAAGCGAAATTCATTTTTATGTTAATGGCTTTTGGCGCTGGCCAAAACCAAAAACCAAAAAACTAAAAAGTGGGAGACACGCGCTTAACGTGAAAGGAAAAGCGCGTTGTGACGTGATTTTTATTGGACACAAATAAAAATAAAATGTAATAAAAACGATTTTCATTTTACAGTTAACAGCGCCGACAATTTACAGTTGTATTGCCCTCAGTGGCGTGCCACATGTTTCCTGTTTGCGCATTGCAGTCGCATGACAACTTCCAGAATAAGAACCAGGCTCTTTCTCTTCACGCTTTTCGTTTTTTGGGGATGGTAAAAAACAGCTGTGCTTGTGTGGAACAGTACGCTGAACCGTACCCGTTTGAAACCGCTCTGAGTTGTCTGAGAACCGAGAGAATTGTGACGCAGCTTGACAGCTTTCAGGCCGCGTGGCCCAAGGGTTTTGTCTGACTAACAAATTGAATTGAAAGGATGGTAAAATATTATTAGTTGGAGGAAGTCCACATACACTGGCTTCTCAGAAGATATTAGCTGTATTAATATCACTATTATAATATACTAATATTATTTGAAACTACATTTTACAGTTTATTTCTATTGAACTAAAATTGTTGTCATTAAGGTTTCATTTTATTATTTATAATGGAAATCGAAGTAATGCATAAAGCAAGTTATGTAGTTCAGCAACGATTAGATGGAACATAGTGGATGAACATAGTAAGTAGTAGTATATTATGACGCAGCCTTCTTTTATTAATAGAGAGTTATATTTTTAAGCTACTTGCTTACTATGTATAAGTATAGTATTATTAGGTATTGTTTAGCAAGGTATTGAATGGCATTCATATGGGTTTGTACTAAATTTTATCAACGTCAAAAAGTTAACCATAAACAAAAGTTTATAATGTTGTCTAGGTAGATGTTTTACTCATTAGTTTCTATTAAATTTGTAGCTGCTTTTATCATATGATTTAAGTGAAGTCGGTATCGAAATCAGATCAATATTAATACATACAAATTTTTGTATATTTTTGAAAATTTTTTATATTTTGGCAAATTTTATAAGAATTCTATAACAGATCTAAAACTATTCCATAACAGTTCCTTAACTATTCTATAATATTTCTGCAACAGCTCTATATAAGTATTCCATAACAGTTCTATAACAATACTATAACAGGGCTTAAACTGTTCCATATTACTAGTTTTAGAATAGATCTATACCAGATCTATCACTGTTCCATAATAATTATTAAACTAATCCATATTCTATAACTATTTTATAACTGTTCTTAAACCATTCTATAACATTTTCATAACATTTCTCAAACTATTCCATAAAAGTCCTTGAACTGTTCCGTAATAGATCCATAACAGTTCTATAACAGCTGTGTAACAGTTCTATAGCTATTCCATAACAGTTTTATAACTGTTCCATAACAGTAATAGTAGAAGATATATACTTTAACAATCCTGCCAGAATTCTTAAAATATTCAATAGCAATTCTATAAATATTGTATGATAGTTCTCCAATTTTTTCATAACAGTTCCAGAACTGTTCTACAACAGCTCTGCAACTATTGCCTAATTGCTGAGTAGCTACTCCATAACAATACCTTAACATTTCCATAACAGTTCTTTAACAGTTTCATAACATTAATAGTAGAGATCCACTTTAACAGTTCACAATTCTTAAAATATTCAATAACAATTCTATAAATATTCCAGAAAAGTTATTTAATTTTTCCATAACAGTTCTTAAACTGTTCTACAACAGCTCTGCAATTATTCCCTAACTGCTGAGTAGCTATTCCATAACAGTACCTTAACATTTCTGTAACAGTTCCTTAACAGTTCTTTAACAGTTCCTTAACAGTATTACGACTACACGAGTTGGTGAGTGTATCAAAAAAAGAATCAAGGATTGGTGATTGGTCAGTCAGTCAGTCTGAGGTTGAGTCACTTGTGGTTGTAGTTGTTGTTGAGTTGTTGTGTGTGATGTGTTGAGTTGTTGTTGCGTGCGTGTGTGTTGTTGTTGCGGGTGTGAGCATGTAGGCTTTATAAGCATGCATCATATTTAATCTGTTGCTGCGGGCAGCGTGTGAAAATAAACCACAAATATTGTGCAGTAAATTGATATCTTGTTAATCTGCTTGTTGTTGTCTCGTTTGTTTGTTGTTGCTGTTGCTGTTGCTGCTGCTGCTGCTGCTGCTGCTGCTGCTGCTGCTCTTGTTTGTTGTTCCTATATAGACAGAGCGATAAACATCCGCCAGTTTTTTGCAGTTTGCTTCTTTTTTTTGGGAGAATCGCAGAGCATGAGAAAAAGGCAAACAACGTGTAGTCGATGAAGTGATTTATGAAGTATGTAGTATGTAGGCTATAGTGTAAGCGAGTAAAGTATATTACACAAATTAAACTATGTACTGTGAGAAAAAGCTAAGTGAGTTACTTGTAATCAATGTAGGTATGTATGTAAGTTCCCTTCTGAAGATTGATTTAAGTTTCATGTGGGCTCATTTATGAAGTATGTAGTACTATTAGGTTATACGGTGATGAGTAAAGTACACATAATACAAAATTATACTATGCACTGGGAAGGTAATGGAAGTGAGTTACTTAAAGTCAATAATTATAAGTTCCCTGTTGAAGACTGATTTAACTTGTTTGATTTGAAGCGATGTATGAAATATGTAGTATGTTGTACGAAGACTATAGGTTAAACGAGTAAAGTATATTACAAAAAATTAAACTCTGCACTGGGAGGAAAAGGAAGTGAGTTACTTGAAATCAATGAATATAAGTTCCCTTTTGAAGATTGATTGAACCGTGTTTCATTTCTGCTGCACCTTGACTGAGTTATTCTGCTAATGAAGTGACAAACCCCATTGGGGTTCAGCCAAGTTCATTTCCTGGTTCATAAATCCCAATCCCAAAAAGATGCCCAGTTTCCGAATTCTCTGTGGCTAAACTGATGCGATGTGATCGCCGCCCGATAGGCTGACTGATATCATATGGCGCATACAAATTCAATGCCAACGAAATTAACAGGCAACAGGCAACGGGCAACTGGCAACAGCAATTGCCATTGACAACAGCACGAAATTTGTGGGCGTGGCTGGCAAGTGTGCGCTAATGGCCTGGCCATAACAACAACTAATGACTAAATTTCACATGCTGCAACAAAAGCCAAAAAAAGCAGCGAAAAATACACAGAAAATGTTGTTGCTGTTGTTGTTGTTGTTGCTGGCGGCTAGGAAGCAAACGTTAATTTAATTTAATCACGTTTTATGTTGCTGCGACAAACAATGCAGCGGCAGCAGCAGCAACACTTGCAACAACATGTTGTGTGTTTGGCAGTTCAAAGGTTAAGTGAGTGAGCGCATTTGACTGGGGGCGACACACCCCAAAAATGGGCAACATTTGCCACAGCGCTTGCCTTGGCACGGGGCGTATCAGCAAAGCGCATCAGCAACAGTTGTTGTTGTTGCTTGTGGCATAAACGCCAATTATGTGCAACAGCATGCATGCCACATGTGTGTGTGTGTGTGAGTGTGTGTGTGAGTGTAGAGCGTGGCATGTTTTTGGCAATTTTTCATTTCCTGGCCAAGAGTTGCAGCTAGGCAACCTGTAAGCCAGCACCAGTGGCCTGCGGGCTGAAATGGAGTGGGTGCATGCACCGCCGCACTGGACTTGCCACAACAGCAGCGATGCGAGCACAGCGATAAGGCGCCAAATGTGCAACAAGCATGCGCCGGTAGCTGCAACATGGGGAAATGCGCACACCAATCAAATTGTGGTAAGAGTGGAAAGTGGAGAGGGGAGAGAGTTGTAGCCTTGTAGCCTTGGCTGGCAGCCTTGGTCACATTAGAATGACAGCAGCCACAGCCATTGTCATTTCTCATGCAGAAACTGGTTGTTGTTGCTGTTGCAACTGCCTCATGCCTCATGCCTCAGTGCGGCATGCAAATTGCCGTAAATTGAATTTGTCTGATTACGTTTGCGCCCAGGCAGCAGAGCAGAGAGACACATAATCGATTGTCTTGCGTCCAGCGCCAACAGATCTGCGCCTAGCATCAATATTTGCTTTTGTCCATGCCACAGGATGCGGTTGCAACTATAAGAAAGAAAAAAATGAAAAATTGTGCCAACTGTGAGGCAGACAGATAGACATGCGGACCGACAGACAGACCCAAGGAGTCAGATAAATGATTGCATTCGAATTGCATTTCGATGATTGCAAAATTGTTGGCAACGCGTTTTGGCCACGCAGTGAAAATTATGAGCATCATGTGGCCAATGCAATGTAAATGCTTAATGGAGATTATAGAGCACAGCAAGATACAAAAAGATACACTCACACACACTCACACAACCAGTACCAGGCACAAGGATAGCTGCAGCTGTCAGTCGAAAGAAAATGCCACGATTTATAAGCAGCGTGTTCTGGGGAAACAATTTAAGAGCAAGCTTGAAAGAAAGCTGAAAATTTGCTTGAATATTAGTGATAAAATTTGTTAGAAATATTCTTTTAAAATGTAATACTTTTATATATATTTTTTATTGAATATACCAACACATTGCCTAGAGCGAAACTCCCTGTATAGAGTCAAAAAAGCTTTTGGCTTAAAGCTGTTTCAACTGTTTTATGAAAATATATATATATAGTTTATCTAATTGTTAATCTATCTAATTATTAACATAAAAAACAAATATATATATAAAAAATATATCTATTTAAATTTTTTATATGTTTATTTAAATAATATTACCAAAAATTCTTAATTCAATAATTATTTTATAATTAAAGCTGTTGAAATTTAGTTTTAATAATATATTAATTATATTTTAGATCTTATATTTTGAGTAAATTAAGTGACTGTACTTTTTAAGCATTTATTTTATAAATATTTCTTTGGTTGCTTGATATATAAATTTTTATTTGATTTTAATAAGACTTATTTTTTAATATATATTTTTTCATATACATACGTATTTTTTATATATTATTTTATTTATATTTTATTTTATTTATATTTTATTTTATTTATATTTTATTTTATTTTCTTTATATTTTATTTTATTTTATTTATATTATATTTTATTTTATTTATATTTTATTTTATTTTATTTTATTTTATTTTATTTTATTTTATTTTATTTTATTTTATTTATATTTTATTTTATTTATATTTTATTTTATTTTATTTTTATTTTATTTTATTTTAATTATATTTTTTTTCTTGTAATATTTCACATCTTTTATATTTCATTTCTTTAATATTTCTTCTTTTTTTAATACAAATATTTTTTAAATATTTTAACTAAAATAGAGCTTGACATTTTCTGTATTATTTTCCAAAGCCCAGCAGCAAAATCTGCCTTTGATAAGAAAGAAATTAATTAGCCAAACTTAAAGCCAGTTTAAATTAGCTGCTTTTAGCTATTTGAGACTGAAAAAGATCTAATGCACGTTTAGCTAGTTTTTCCATTTAGTTAATTGCATAAAATTTGCATAAGTCAAATGTTTGTTTATTTTCCTCTCCTTTTTTTCGGCTGAATTTCAATTAAATGCGGCCAAGGCAGCTGATGTTAGCTGTAGTAGCGTGTTGCATGACCAAAAACCTTAGAAAAGCAGCAGCAGAAGTTAATTAAAACATTTGTGCTGAGGTGTGGGTGGGGCACAGGCTGAGTACAGTGCCTCATGGTGTTGATAGTTCTGGTAGAATCGAGCTGAAAATAGAAATGGCGGCAAGAATGCAATCATTAAGCTGAAATGCTTTTGTGGCATGTCAACATAAGCATTTGCCATAAATCAAATGACGGACCAAAAAGAAGAAAAAAGCATTAAAAGCCAACACGTTGCAAGGCCCAATACATCCAACCCAGTGGGGCAAGAGGGGCAGGCAGGCGGGCCGGCAGGCTGGGTAGGCTGGCATTCAGGCAATGCCTCAATTTGTATAGATTCAGCTGCAAAGCATCTCGGCGGAAGAATGTCGCAATCAAAATTTCAACATCGTGTTCTGCCATCGACTAAAAGAACGCAACAGGCAACAGCAACAGCAGCAGCGGCGGCAGCAGCAACAGAATGTGGCATGGGTTCAGTTCAGCAGAGCAGAGCAGCACATAGTTCCAGCTATTGAATAGAACCTGAAGCATGCGCCTTTGGAACTATTTTTAGCTGCAGTCGATTGCCACTCGATTGGGCCGAAATGTTGTTGTTGTTGTTGTTGTTGTTGTTCTTGCTGTTGCAATACTCGCCCCAAAAAAAAGGCCAACAGCAACTTCATAAAAAGCAGCTGCTACAGAGGTCGAAGCGAACATATTTTCCTTCTTCATTTTTTTTGAATATGTTTCTAATTGACGCAAATTATTGTAGATATTCTGATTGTGGGGCTCTTCATAAGGCATAGAGCATTATAATGTGGCTTCAAATTGTTGGCAATTTGTTATAACACACACAGAGTTTCCAGATTGCTTCCTCTTCGTCTGGGTAAAGTATTAAATTACCATAAATTAATATCGAGTTGTAGTCAGGCATTTAATTAGAGAGCCAGACAATGCCATATCAGCGGCGATGGGGGACAACTCTGACACTCTTGACTTCTATAAAGAAAAGAAAATAAACAAACTTTAGGCACAGTGGGGCAGGAGTTGAGATATTTTAGAAGAAATTGATTAGAGTTGTGGTAGTCTTAAGTGTGATTGATGAGAGTGCTTCGAAAGCATAGCAATTTGATAGAATAAATATTTAAGTTCAATATTTAATCTCGTCAACTGTGGAGTGCATTAAATGTAAGCTAACGGTCAAAAGTGCTGAATAGTTACCATAGAACTAGTTGGGTAAGTAGTCAGGCATGCATACTGATATGGAGAGTACTTCAAGTATAGTTAGAGACCTGAAATAGTACCGCAGATTATGCTTAGATCTGAGCCTACAACTAAAAGTACTGAGGGCTGGTTCGTCCTTCGCTTTCCAAGGGGTTACTTGGGTAAGTAGTCAGGCCTAGGTCAGTAGAGTAAGTACTCTGAACTGCAGTTTACTGTAGCTGAGTAAGTAGTCAGGCATACACACTGATATACATACTGATATGGAGAGCTAGTACTTTGAGTATAGTTAGAGACCTAAAGTAGTAAAGCAGTGTATGCTTAAGTCTGAGCCTACAACTAAAAGTATTAAGGGGTGGTTCGTCGTTCGCTTACCAAGGGGTTACTTGGGTAAGTAGTCAGGTCTAGGTCAGTAGAGTAAGCACTCTGAACTACAGTTTACTGTAGCTGTAAAATACTCATCAAAAAAACTCAGAAACCAATAAAAAATCGCCTTCAGATTCTTCTCAGTGTAGTTAATAAAAAGACTCACGATAAAAGAGGCGACCAGCTTTAAAGCCAATATCTTAAAAATGTGCATAAACGTCAGTGGAGAGAACTCATTCATTGGGATTAAATTGCTATTCGGTGTTGCCTTTTCACATACATCTGTTTGTATGTCTCGCATTTACACTGTGCCAAGTGCCACTTTACTCCACTTCAGTTGACATTGAAGTTGCAACAAGTTGTTGCTGTCGCTTCTCCAATTCAGAGTTCTGATTATGTGAGCCACAGTCATCAATTGAGTATGATGAATGTGTCGCGTGTTTTAATTTATATGTGCCGCACATGGTCAGTGTTGCTGTTGCATGTGGCAATGTCAGACATGCTGTAAATTGAGACATTCCCCCATTGTAATTCAATAGAAAACCATGAGAAATTATTGCGCCTTCAGTTGAAGACTGCGTTCGCTTTGTTACCTGATCAAAGGTCAAACCAAATTTGATATTTTGACATCTTTAAGTCTGACAAATTTGACAACATTAGTGTTTGGCTTTGTTTGAAGTCGGGGCAGAGAGGGGCTTAGTGTCAACATAGGTTTAGCAGGAGTCTCTTGTTCGAATAGTGGAATATTTAGAGTAATATTTCAACGAAAGTCTATGTATAATATTTCTGGGAAGCTTAAAGTTACTTCGGAGAGATATTTGTGTGTATTTATCAACACTATTGTGGGATTTTCATTAAATATGCAAATTATGTTAAATGTTTTGTCATAAATATTGAATTTATTATTGGGATTTATTTAGACTTAAGCTTGGATTTGGCTTTGGCTTTAGAGAGAGAGACTTAAATTGAGATAAAGTAAATTTTTCCAATGAAAACCAAAAATAAGAGTTATTGTGAACTGTGAAGATGTTGCCTAGTTTTATTATTAATTAATTTAAGATTAGAGTATTTTTGGGAATATTTTAAATAGTATTAGGTTTAAATATAAATATAAATTGAGTTCAGGTAAATTTTTATATTCAATTTTGAAGACTTATTGTTAACTGTAAAGACAAATTTATTTATAAAATTATCTATATTATAAAATATTTATATTATTGTCAATATTTAAAATATAAGGTAAAAATATAAATATAAATTGAGTTCAGGTAAATCTTTATAATCAATTTTCAAGACCTAATGTCAACTGTAAAGTTAAATTTATTTATAAAATTATCTACATATGTATGTTATAAATAATTTACATTATTTTAAGATTAAAGTTTTTAGTTTTTAGTCTATATTTGAAATAAGAATTTCAAATATCTGTAGGGATAAAGTGTTTTTCATTTAATAAAAATTGAATTAGGTTTATTTTCAACTGATAAGATATAAGTTGCCAATGAAAAGTTATGGCCAAATTTTATTATTTTAAAATTAAAATATTTTGTTAATATTTAAAATTTAAATTAAAACAGTAGAGTTAAATTAAGTTTAAATTTGATTTCTTTTAAAACATTTTATATAAAATAATTATCATAAAGTTTTATAATTTTTTTTCGCTGGTTTCCATTCCAACTCTGCTTTTGTCATTGTTTTTTTCGCAGTGTATGGGCACAATGTTGCGCATCATGCTGCGGGCTGCAACATTCTGCGCATGTGCAACCAATTATTAATTGCATATGAATTATGCGGCGATGTTATTGTTGTTGCTGTTGCCGTTGCTGTTGCTGTTGTTATTGTCGTTGCATACCACAGTCAGTCCAACAGTCGCTGGCTGAGTCAGCAGTTTCAGTTTGTGGCGCTCACTGCGACCGACTGGCGCCGACGTCGACAGAGGCGTCAACGGCGTGTGCCTGCCTGAGATGCATAAGTATCTGTGAGTTGACGGCGCGCATGTGTGTGTGGGTGGCAGGAGGAGCTGGCTGTGCTGGCTGAGCTGCCTGGCTGTGCTTGTGGCAAACTAGAATCATAATTCTCCCCATTCCTCGACTTCTTCTCGGTTCTCTGGCAACATTGTCTCGCCCCTTTTCGTTTTGCGTTGTGCTTATTAAATTACAAAACAAACGGCCCACACATAAATAAGCTTGCAACACGAAACACGGCTGGAAATGCAATGCGGCTTTAAGCATTAGACGGAAATGCGCGCATCCTGCCCCATGCACCCAGACCCAGGCCGAGATCGAGACCTAGAAGACCCTCGTTCTGGGTTTATGAAAAATTCCTAGCGCTGCGGCGTCTATAATTAAGCGTGAAATGTTGCTGGCGTTACGCTGCATTCCAGTCGACAACAGCCCTTTGGCAATACCAAGACAACTTGCAACTTGGAGCTTGCAACACGCGCTTGCAACGTGAGGCTGGGCTCCTCTTCTGCTCATATATTAATTGCAAGTGTCCGCACTTACTTTGCAACATGCTGCAATTAGAATCTTGAGCTCTTGCTGCTCTCTCGCTGCCTTTATTTTATTTTGTTGACGGAAGTCAATTCAAATGCAGCCCTCAGGGCTAAACACTGCAGCAGAGTTGAATGCACCAACTGCCACGGCAACATTTTGTGATGGGCTTGAAATTGATTTCTCATGTTGAACTCGTCGCTGTACTCGAGCTCGTAATATAAACAACCAGCGAGCAGGCCAAGTAATTAAAATAAATTGGTAACAAATGCTCAGTGCAACATGTTGCAAGGCAGCCAGCCCAACTAGCCAGCAAAACCTACCAAGTTGCCAATTGTTGCTGGTGGTGTTGCGGGCATCTAACGCCAGCTGCTGGAGTGTTGATAGAATTTGCGCACAACATTTGCGTTGTACACTTGGCGAAAATATAGTGTAATATGTTCATTAAAATTTCTTTATATATAGTTATGGCATATTTTATATATATTTATTATGACTTTGATTTATATTAAATGTATTTTTTACATTTATTTATTATACATTTTATTTATATATCATATACATATATTTTACTAGGGGGCGTTCTCATATTCTCACTTTTCCTCAAGTACAAATTGTCTGAGAAATTAGAAAAGAATATTACATTTACAGAGGCTAAATTGAATTACATACGTCTCTGACTATACAGAATTTTGTACATTTAAATATATATATTGGCTAATTATAAAATATATATTCAGGTTTGTACCCATTTACGTTTTTCGTTCAATCGATTTACTTTTTTAAAAAAATGGGGTTCCGAATTTCAATTCATCGTTTTCGATAAGCTTCATATTTGGTCCATTTCGAAATAGATTAGTTTCGTGTGTAAGTACAATAAACATTTTTATTTCTTGAAAACGATACATCGAATTTAGGCAGTCCTTTATTTTCAAAACGTTAATCGATTGAACGAATTCGAAAATGGGAACAGGCCTAATTATAATATTATCTCATCAGTTTACGTGAAATCTTTACTTTATGAATGGATTACTTATTTAGTATTTAGTTTAAATTTGTCGAGAGATTTCAGTCATCATATTTATAAAAGAGTTCTTTATATCTGTTATTCATATACATGTCAGAACCAAAGTCGTATATAGTATCATTCACATGTTACTCTTCTAGTATTCCAGTTGTATATGTGTATATTGTTATATTTGTTCGTGTGTGTGTGTGTACGCGTATATTTGTATAATCATATATTTCAGAGTAGTGCGTGTGAAAACAGCGCTGCCAAGCAAAGCGCACATGTGATAGGCATTATGAATTTTGGGCACCACTGATATATTGTATTGTATATATAAGTTTTATATTTTATTCGTAAAGTATTTGAGCTATCACATTTTGTCACCAACTGCCTGCTAGTTTTTCTCACTGTACTGAGGGTCCAATGCACTGGCTCTGGCTCTGGCTGCTTGTCGCCTTTCTGCCATCAAATTAAAGCGCTAAATTGTTGTGCGCCTTCGACTGCTCTGCTTTCAGTCTTTCATCACGCATTGCACATTTGCCTGTTCTGTGTGTGTCTTTGGAGTCATCTGCTTCATTAACATATGGGCGGATGGACAACTCTGTCCGTTTGTCTCCAGTTGCTAGTGAAATTTTATGATGCCACCAGAGATTTTCTTTTGGGCCCAGATTGGCTGTGCAACAAAAGCGTGAACATCAGTGCTTCAGTCCATCAATTAGAGAAGTCAACCATATATAAATGTGCCCATAATTTGATTGTTGTTTATTTTTCGCCCCAAAACAAGAGGGGGGGAGTGGGGAGGGCGGTCGTTGGCTGACCTGCTTTTTATGGCTCAGATTTTTCCACTTGCCAATTACAGGCAGCACAGGCCACAACTGGAGATTGCCTAGCTAAAAGGCAGCTGCAACGCCGGTGGTCTGGCCAGACATCCGATGCGATGCTATGCTATGCCGCCATGCGAACTGAGGATGATGGCCTCCTCCTCTGTACAAAACGCGTTCTCTCAGTCAGTTAGCTAGTTGGCATTTAAGTGATCTGCACTCGAGACTCTCTGCTCTATGCCACTTTGGCATATTTTCACTGGAAAATGGCTAGTGAACCACTTTTCTGTCGTTGTTGTTGCTGCTGTTGTTGTGCTCGGTGCATTGACCATCAATTGAAGCCTTTCAATACCATTGACATTGGCCAAGTTGAAGTTTATCTGGTTGGAGCATATGGCACTAGCACTAGCACTAGCTGTAGCGCCTCTTATGGTCATCGATAGCAGGCACCGCATTCCGTATGCGGCCTTGCTAAATACGGTACTTCAATAAGGAGAGCGGGGAGGGGGAGCAGGGGTTGGCGGTTTCGACTTCTAAGTGCATAGAGTGCTTATTAGGCTTCTTTTGCTACTGCAACTGCTACTATCCTGCGGGAATTGTCAAGATTTGTGGCAGCCTCAACTCAACTCAACTCAAGCCATCACTAATTTATCTACTTATTTCTATCTCTTTGCAGGTATGTAATGATTGACCAAACACTGAGGTAACTGTACGAGCGTTGATTGTAAATATATCAGCTACTACTCTTTAGTCTGTAATTAGTAGTATCATGCAGTGAGTAGATGATATTGACTTGTCATAAAGATCAGGCAAAAGATCAACAGCAGCAGCTGAAGAACAAATCAACTGTGAAGCTTGTTAACAAAGATATCTTGACGTGGCCCGTGTCAACAGGCCACTGCCAATGCAAATTTATACAAGCCAGAGCCATAGCTGTAGGCTTATTTATGAAACTCATTAGCAGTGGCAGCAGCAGCAGCAGTGGTAAGAGAAGCTGATGCCGTTAGCCAGAAGTCAATGTTGGCATGTCCAGTGCGTATCTAGAGTCAATATTGTTGAACTGTCTGTTGTCTGTTGTCTGTTGCATGCACCTTTAGACTTTTGGCCTTCAAAAAGTGCAGTAAGCTAAAGACGAGGCCATATATATCTGGCAGTCTGACAGTCTGGCAGTCTGACAGTTTGTCTACAGCCAGACTGGGTTAGCAGTGCGACTGCATATCAGTTTTATATATACATATACTCAGACTCAGTGTCAGTTGCCACCCACACCCACACACACACACACACACACTCACTTACATTATGCAATCCCTGATCCACTTTTTTTTGTGGCAATCAATCAAATGTGTAAGTAGAAAACTGAGCTGCAACATTGACAGACGTTTCCTGCTCATTGTCTAGAGCTAGAGTTCAGTGTGTGGCTTTCGCTTTCCGCCAGATGCGTATTTGATATCGAGTAAATTGATTTTGAAAGCGAATGCAGTGACTTGGTCTCTGCCAAACCGCATGCTCCCAAACCGCATCAAAATCTTGACTGTCCACACAGATTACGAGCAACAAACAAACTACTATGTTGCAGTCAATAGCTACATATCGATAGATGAAGTCTATACAGACTGCCTGCCTGTGCCTGCCCCCTCTCTGCCTTTTCCCGCTGTCTGGTTTGGCTAGCAGAGGCACGTGGGCGTCTCTAGCTGAGGTCAAAATGCGGCTGCCTTGCCATGACAGAGAAGAGTGCGACAGCCGGGAGTGTTGAGTGTAGAGAAGTCACTGAATTTGGTCAGAGTTTATCGATAGATACATAGATAGGGTACATAGATCGAAACTTAGATGGAGCACATATATAGATGGATAGAATAGATAGATAGATAGAATAGATAGAATAGATAGAATAAATAGATAGATAGAGTACATAGATAGATAGATAGATAGATAGAGTACATAGATTGATAGATAGATAGAGTACATAGATAGATAGATAGATAGAGTACATAGATAAAGTACATAGATAGATAGAGTACATAGATAGATAAATAGAGAGAGTACATAGATAGATAGAGTACATAGATAGATAGATAGATAGAGTACATAGATAGAAACTTAGATAGAGCACATATATAGATAGATAGATGATAAATAGATAGAGTACATCGATAGATAGATAGAATACATAGATAGATAGATAGAGTACATAGAAAGATAGATAGATAGAGTCCATAGATAGATAGATAGAATACATGGATAGATAGATAGAGTACATAGATAGATAGATAGAGTACAAAGATAGTCAAATAGAGAGAGTACATAGATAGATAGATATCAGTATAATTATCTTCAGCTCTTATACTTCTCGATCTGAATCTAAATGTGTCTGCAGTTAAATGTTTAAGCCCTTATAAACTCTTCGCTTGAGCAACATTGTAAATCGTTTAAATTCCTATTTACATAAACTCATTATACCCTTTTTACCTACATGTTTACTTAGCTATAAAGCTGTCGCTAAAACTGGCCACTTGATAGAGTACATAGATAGATATCAGTATAGTTATCTCTAGGCTTATACTTTTATCGATAGTTTATCAATAGATACATAAATAGAGTACATAGATAGATATCAGTATATTTATCTCTAGCTTTTACACTTCTTGATCTGAATCTATAACTATCGACAGCTAAATGTCCCTTATAAACAGTAAATTATTTCAATTCCTACTTACATTTACATAAACTCATTATACCCTTTTTACCTACATATTTACTTATCTATAAAGCTGCCGCTAAAATTGGCCACTAGATAGAGTACATAGAGAGATATCAGTAAAGTGATCTCTAGGCTTCTTGATATGAATTCCTACTTACATTTACATAAACTCATTATACCCTTTTCACCCACATGTTTACTGCCTATAAACTCGCCGCTAAAACTGGCCATTTTCTCGCTTTTTAATATGCCTAATTAAATGCGCCATGTCTTACATAATGCCGGGTATTTTGAATGTCTTTATCAGCGTTTAACTATCACCAAAAAGAGGACTACAATAAAAAAGAAGTGGAGAGCGATATCGCTACTAATGCCCATAAGCGGCACAATGCGGCAATGCGGCACGTTGCATGGCTTGGCAATGGTTGCAAATTTCACCCGAAAATGCCAGCCTTAAAAGCCCTTGAACTGAAACTGGTCATGACCATGTCTGACTATCGGCCATGCCATACTAGGCACCGCCAAAGCGGCAACAACAATTGGCATTAGCATATGGCCAATGGGAATGGCCAGAGTCTTGCGCCTGCGCGCCATTTGACCAAATATCGTAGAGTGAAATTAGTTTGCTGCAGAAATGTTGCTAGCATTTTCATTTAGATTTATTTTCTGCAGTGATTCTTCCAGCATATTTCTCTGGCTATTTTTAGGCAATATTTTTCACACTTTTATGCATTTCTCGGCATGTTTGCAATTCATCAGGCGCAGAAGATGTGCAGCTGTTTGTTGTTGTTTATGGCTCAGGGGCAGGGGCAGGGCCAGGGGCACGGACAGACTATGTTCGTCTCCATTCTGTTGCTTGTTCTGTGTTTCAAATGCCAGAGTCACGCAGTTCAGTTCGTCATGTCAAAGTCAACGACGGCCTCTGCATTTGCAATGCCGGCAACCTCTTCTTTTATACCCTGTAAAAAGTATTTTGAGGTGTGCCAAAAACTGGGTTAACTATGCTTGCCATTGGACCACCATCTGCAGTGTGACGGATCAGCCATATTGTTATTGTTGTTGTCGTTTAAGTCGGTGTTGTTGTAGCCGCCAACAAAGAAGGTCGATTAGGTTCAACGAGCAATGGAGTTTGTCTGGATGAACACCTAGATCTCGCAAATTATAAGAGCTAGAGACTTGATACTTTTTTTGTTAGGTTCGTGAATTACATAAGAAGTGCAAGTATATTTCTGATTTTTGATATGTCATCCTCCTCCGCCAAAAATATTCTCAGCATGTACAGTTTTAGAGTCACTGTCACTTAAGATACATTGAATGTTTAGTGCAACTTTCAATTCAATCGGCTAATAAAGAGTGAAGATATTGAATATTCAATTTTCTATACAAGGCATTGTTACGCTGTAGCGTATGCGTGATTTGTTAATGTGCGTATGAGAATTGGTTACTGTTTGTATTTTCGCTTATATTTCTATGTACAAAGTGTGTGTATGTACATATATGCTGCTGCTATCGACGCCTAAGGCAAAGCAAAGTACAGGGTCTCCTACTGTCGGTTGCTTTTTCGTATAGAAATACAATGTGATTTATGCCCTAATATAGTGTTTAAATGAGTTTCCATTTAAACCGATTATAGGGCATATTATAGGGCATCTTATAGTTGATCAACTGCTGCTTTCGCTAAACTTTGTTCTGGCGCATTCAACAGCCGACACTCGACACTGGCGAGACTCCTTCGGGCTGAAGTGCAAAGTGCAAGCCGCCGGCAACAATATGCAGCTGCTGTTGTTGTTGCTGCTGCCGCTGTTGCTGTTGCTGCTGCTGTTACTGTTGCTGCTGCTTGACTGCAAGTGTCGCATGCCTGAAGTGGCCTCCTCGACGCTGTGTTGCGAGTTGGAGTTGGAGTCGGAGTCGGAGTCACAGTCAGAGTAGGAGGTGGGTTAATTTAGAAGCATTGGCTGCCTAGAGGCTGCTGCCGCCTGGCAACGTTTTATGAGATTTTAGCACTTTGGCCATGGCATGTTGTGTGTTGCGTGCCCTGGGACGCTTAATGGATTTCTGGCCATGGAATTTAGCACGTAGCTTGGTGGAAAACTAATATGCCAGCCTGGAATACATCGTCTCAGCTGCTGCTGCTGCTGGCTGCGTGACATTTATGTGGCTTCGTCTGGGTCGGACATCGTTGTCCATTCAGTCTGTCTGTCCGTCTGTCCGTTGTCCGCTTTGTCGTTTGTTCATGTGCAAATATGAACAAGATTTATAACATTTTGGGACCCAATGCTTGTAGCCAGTCAGCTCTTTGGCTGGCTGAGAATTTTTGTTTTTTGAAGGCTTAAAAGGATTTCACTTTTCCCTGGTAATTTGTTGTTTGCTGCAAAAGCAAAAGCAAAAGTTCGCTCTGCCCTGTGATGATCCATGCGATCTCTGGAGCTGGCTAAAAATAAATATGCTACGACTATGTGCGCTGGGGGAGATGATCTTAGCCATTTAATGCTTATGCCTTATGCCTTGTAGTTGAGTCTGCACAACTTCCTATGCTCTCACTACATACATACTATCAAGAGCCATTTAATAGAGAATTCTATATTTATTATCGTTTAGTATTAAGTGCTCATAGCACTGGAGTTTATAGCTTCCGCCATGTCAGCTAAGATGTGGTTTTATGACATTGTATATAATAAAATTGTGTTTTAAGTTCACCTTTTATAATCCCCCTAGATAGAAAATTGTAAGGAATTCGTGTCATAAATTTATGCATTTTATACTGTAAGTAAAGCTGTTGGCACTTACGGGAATGTCTTGGATCTCTGCAAGTATCAGTGTTAGGGATATGAAATTAGGCAGCTGAGTTCCTGATATTATTAGACTTGATAATTTAATGGGTGCACTAGAAATGGAAATGTTGAAAAGGAGAAAGGCTCTTCCAAAATTGGATATATGTATGTGTAAAAGAATTGCTCATTTATTTGAAGCAAATTTATGTTTGTTATAATTGTGAATCATAAGAATTGTTATTAAACATAATCTGACTGTTTTGTGGAATTAGTAGCACAAATAACTAATAATTTGCAACTTTATGTGGCATGTAATCGACAGACAGACAGTGGCAAAGACTTGGCAGAACATTTTTCATGCTGAATTTATGGCTAACAGTCCGCTGCTAGGCATAACATAACTCTGTTAACGTCAAGCAAATGCTGTTAATATATTATACATTTGAAATACTTAGTATATTTCATTTATATACATTCCTTTAAGTGTATATATGTACACTTCATACTCATGTACTTCATAAACATTCATTTAATATATATACATTTCTAACACAATTAAATATTCATTGCTAACAGTCCACTGCTAGGCTTAACATAACTCTGTTAACCTCATGCGTTTGCATATAATACATTTCATATACACATATTTCATTTATATACATACATACGTTTCATTTATGTACATACATTTTATGCACATCTATTTCATATACATTCATTTCATATTCATACATTTCTTATTCATCACTTCCTATTCATACATTTCACTTCTTACAGACGTTAATACGTATTGCTAACAGGCCACTGCTAGGCTTAACATAACTCTGTTAACAGCGTGCAATTGCTGTTAATATATTATACATTTGAAATACTTATATTTCATGTACATACATTTCATTTATGCTTATACATTTCATACACATTCATTTCATATTCATACATTTCATATACATACATTTCTTATTCATCATTTCATATACATACATTTCCCTTCTAACACAATTAAATATTCATTGCTAACAAGCCGCTGCTAGGCTTAACATTACTCTGTTAATCTCATGCAAATGCTGTTAATACGCAATATATTTCATTTATGTACATACTTTTCATATACATATATTTCTATACATTCATTTCATATTCATACATTTTATATATAGTACATACATTACTTATTCATCATTAATTATTTATCATATATGTACATACATTTCCCTTCTAACACAATTATAAATATTCATTGCTAACAGGCCACTGCTATGCTTAACATAAACCTGTTAACAGCTTGCAATTGCTGTTATAATATAGCACATTTCATACAGATACATTTTATTTCTAACAGAATTGAATGGCTTAACTCAATTTTAGTTTGTGGCATTATATGTATCTTTCCATAAAGTTTATATACCTTCTTTATAAACTTCTGCTTGGCATTAACATAGTATGTATTCATTAAGTTTATATACCCTCTTTATAAACTTCTGCTAGGCATTAACATAGTATGTATTCAGTTGCAGATCGATATAGAAAACTATGCCTATTTCCGCTCAGTTACTGTACACACTTTTCGACTTCCGTGTTGTTGTAGAAGGTGTTGCATCCGCCATAAAAAACTGAGTTATGTGTAGTAAAACATACACTAGACTACACACAAGTGAAGAGTACACGTGCCCAATGGTGCATAAATTTCGATTGTTCTTTGCTTCCGTTTCGACAGTGTGTTGCTGCAACATCTGTAACGATCAGTTATTATTAAGTACGCATACTTAAATGATATGATATGGTACGATATGGAAAGAGTGAGTGCAGGTGTCGAAAATGTAAACAGAGTAAGTTGTTAGTTTGGTATTTTATAATCAGCATAAAGTTTATAAAAACAACAACAAGAAAAGAAAACTGAAACTTGTTGTGGCAGGGTTTTATCAGTGTGTTAGTGTGTGTAAGAGTATTTTGCGACACATTGAATAATATTTAATGGCAATTGCAAAATGCGTGCCGAAAAGGCCAAGTGGAAAGCACGTTTAGGCCGATAGCTGGCAATGTGTATGGCAATGGGTTTTTAATGGGACCACATACTCGTCTGTACGATGAGGAGGAGGAGGTGGAGGGGGAGCGGGGCTATCGTAGGTGCTTAACTCTGTGGCCACTGGTCATTTCCCTAAACACCAACTAAATGGCGCCAAGCGAGCAGACAAAATGAAATGCCGATTAAAATATCAATTGTGTGTGGTGACTGCTACTACTATGACTACTACCTTGCCCAGACTACTACCGATGTGGCCTAAGCGCATTAATATAATGCCATCAACAGCTGGCCAGAGAGCAGAGACTGGGACTGGGACTGCGTGCCAGTTATCGAAGTGGTTGATAGCAGAAGAAAAACACGGCAGGCCATCGATTTAGTTGTCGTCGTCGCTTCGATTGCAATCGAGCAAAGCGAAACTGGGTGCGTGGACTTTCGCTGTGTGCCGCATAATTCAATGCCACAAATTGTTAACTTATGAGCGAGAGACTTATAAATCAGCACTTACGCTTACAGCTTGTCAACACCTTTTGGCTGACCTTTGCTTTGGTTATTTTTAGCCAAAAAAGAGCGTAATCTGTGGCCAGACATCAGCTGCAGTCTGCGACTCCCAACACCGTCTCAATCTCAGCTCAGACTTAGCGTCTTGGCGCATTATGAAATTGTGTCAGCTGTGCCATAAATTGCACACTTTAAACGGGCCAGGACGGACGATAGCATCGCCAGCACTGACACCTGAAGCCAGCCGCCACACGACCGGACAGACACCACTGAGAGAACTGACAAAGGGCCGCAGCGTGCTACAAAAATGTGGCAAGCACTGAGGCGATTTGTGTGACACGAAATGAAACCAAAAGCTGGCAGCTCAGTCTACAGTCTCATTCGCAGTCTCAATGTCCCCCAAGTGCCCCATGCCATGCCCCATGCCACATAGCTGGCTGCTACTCCAATTGCAAAAATTGCGAAATGCGTTTCATTGTTTTCACTGACAATGCATGCAAATTTGTTGTACTACAAGTCTTGTATATATTTCTCTGATTCGTTGGCTGATTGCCGCAGCGACTTAGCCGTAGACTTAGTCCCTCGAATCTACCATAAAACTGTCAACTCAAATTATGCCATAAATTGATACAAGAAATCAGCGTAAGACGCCGGCAGCTGCCACTGCGGGGTTTAACTAAGACAAACTCTTCAACTTCAACTGAAATCCCATGAAGCTTATGTAGAACATAAAATAGACACAGTGGGCGCCAAAATGTAATCACCGCTCGGCATTTATATGTAATTAATCCCAATTAAAGCAGTGCTAATAAAATTTCTTAATTGTTTTTCGATGCTGTACTTTGGAAGGGGTAAAAGGGGTCTTTTAAGTATGTGCTACGGTCTACCGTATGTTATAGGGAGATGTATGAAGAAGTAGTATAAAGTATGTACTATATTCTTGATTAGGATGATCAACTGAGTCGATTTCGGAAACCATCATACTAGCTAGAGCCACTTTATTTGGTAGAAAAGTACTCCTAAAGTGCAAGACGTTTTAAAGATATACTCTGATAATTTAGACTTCATGTAGCCTATAACATCCTTCATCTATGCTGTGAATTGCAGCACAATCGGAACATAAACACCGGAGTTTGTGCTACGGTCTACTGTATGTAATAGGGAGAAGGAGCCATAGCAAAGCGCTTTAAGTAGGAATATTCTTGATTCTGATCAAGAATAATGATCAGCTGAGTCGATTTCGGAAACTATCATAGCTAGAGCCACTTTATTTGGTAGAAAAGTGCAAGACGTTTTAAAGATATACTCTGATAATTTAGACTTTAAGTAGCGTATGACATCCTTCATTTATGCTGTGAATTGCAGCACAATCGGATAATAAATATCGGAGATATTTGATAATCAATTGACTAGAAAAGTACTCCTAAAGTGCAAGACGTTTTAAAGATATACTCTGATAATTTAGACTTTAAGTTGCCTATGACATCCTTCATCTATGCTGTGAATTGCATCACAATCGGATAATAAACATCGGAGATATTTGATAATCAATTTACTATACTAGGCAGCATGCATGCGCTCAGTGTGTATGCGTGTGGCTTTGCGATTTTGGGTATGTATGAGTATTTGTTAGTAAACAAGCGTTGATATTTCGATATCCGCAAGGCAAAGCATAGTACAGGGTCTCCTACTGTCGACTGCGCGCGACTGTAGTCTTGCTGACTTTATTTTTTTAATATTTTATGCAAGCGCCTTAATGATCCACCACTTTACGCCTATTAACCTGCAGCATAAGCACTTTTAAATGAGCTCAGGTGGAAAAGCCAAGCAAATGTCCATTCTAAATAATATTTTTGATGGCCTCCGCTTATTCTAACGTTTGTTTTGCAGCTTTAGCGCATTACAAGCTGTGCAATGCTTGTTAATTAAACGAGTGACAATGATAAAAGCAAAGTGTCTTGGTCATTTCCTCGATATAAACGTAACTATAACCAGTTACCTGTTGCCTACCTGTCGCTGCCAACTTTTTCATGTCGTCCCACGGCTGGCAATTAAGCCAAGCAAACTGGCAAATGCTCCTCCGTCGAGGAGTCAAAGTGGGTCAGCCAGGCAGCGGGATAAGTGCTGTGGTGTGTCGTCATTGGTTTTGCCTACCCACGCATGCGCAGACTCACGAAATAATCAAGCGAAAATGATGGAAAATTAAATGTACAAATCATGTTTACGACTTGTCGTCAGTCTGTCACACACACACACACACACACACTTAGACTGGGAGAGTGTTCCAACAGTCTATCAGTTTAGTTAGTCTGTCACTCTGTCAGTTAACTGACAGTGGGCGTGGCACTCTGGCAAAACTAATTGTTGCCGGCGAAAACTGTTTGCCAACAAAATGCTACAACATTTTGCCGGCTACACATTGACACCGTTCGCAATTAGAAGGAAGCGAAAGAAGAAGAGGAAAATGAACGGGGAAAAAGACAACTCACCCGTTGGCTACTGGAGTTGGCTTCAACTTTTTGACTGTTGAGGATGCCTGTGCTCTGTTCCCTGTTGTCTATGCTAATGCCGCATTCTTAATAGCTGAAAACCAGTTGCAGCTGCCAATTGCCAATTGCAGTAGCTGCTGCCCCCCTCCCCCTCCTGGCACAGTTTTCAGCCTAAACTGTGGGTAGATGTTGAACAAAATGTGCTAAAAGATAATGCTTTTGGATTAGACTAAAAGGTATGGGTGTGAAAAGCCAGGGAATATTAAAGAGAAAACATTTACGAGCACAGTTTTGGTTGGGGTTAGTGTGGATTATGTCAGATGTCAAGCTAAAACATCAGAGACAATTTTACAAATATTTTAAAAATGCGGTAAACTAAAACAACTTGTTAGGATAGCAGGAAAGAAACTAGACATGCACTCGGTTAATATTTGGAAGACTTGAAGTAGTATTTAGAAAGAGGAATATTTTATGGCTTATATAGAGTAGACAATATGCTAGAGTTGGCATACTTACTATCGGAATTGAGACATATAAACTCTTTTCTGTCCACAGTATTGTACTATTGCGAATAGATAGGTCTCTTGCCTTCAATCTCAATAATATCAATAGTATTGGTAGTAATGTACCTTTGCCTTTTACCTTTAATCTCATTCATATCGATAGTATCTGTCGTATTATACTTTTAAGAAAAGAGTTTTTTTCTGTTGATAGTATTGAACTATTGCGAAGCGATAGGTTTCTTGTCTTCATTCTCTTTCATATCGATAGTATTGAACTATTGTGTAGCGATAGGTTTCTCGTCTTCAATCTAATTCAAATCCATAGTATCGGTAGTATTGCATTATTGTAAAGCGATAGGTTTCTTACCTTCAATCTCTTTCATATCGATAGTATGGGTAGTAATGTACTATTACGAATGTCTTTCATATCGATAGTAGTAATGTACCTTTGTATTTTACCTTCAATCTCGTTCATATCGATAGTATCTGTCGTATTATACTTTTAAGAAAAGAGTTTTTTTCTGTTGATAGTATTGAACTATTGTGAAGCGATAGGTTTCTCGTCTTCAATCTATTTCAAATCGATAGTATCGGCAGTATTATACTTTTGCGAAGCGATAGATTTCTTGCCTTCAATCTCTTTCATATCAATAGTATCTGTCGTAGTATACTGTTAAGAAAAAGAGTCTTTATTCTGTCAATCACTGTCATATCTTGCCTTTAATCTCTGTCATATCGATAGTATCGTTAGTATTATACTATTGCAATAGGTTTCATTGTCTTCTATCTATTTCAAATCAATAGTATCTATCGTATTATACTTTTAACAAAAGATACTTTTTTAGCTTGAATAAATTGCAAACAAAGAAACCCTTGTATCATATGTATTAAATCTCAACTTGTTCCATATAAAGGCACCTTTTTATTACACCATTCTTTAATTTATCGATAGTTACTACCATCGATTGTTTCGCAACTCTAGCGACAACTGGCATATTTGATTTCCACTCCATCCACTCGCTATGGACACGGGGCGTCTAACGATCTTGGCGCGTTGATAGACTGCAACAGGCATCACATAATTTTGTGATATTTGCTATAATTTTCTTGCGTAAAATGAAATATGTTAAAGCCGGCGAGTTGATGTATTGAGTTGTTTAGCCCCAGGACACGAGCAGCAGCAACAGCAACAGCAATAGCAACAACAATGCTATGGCCAAAAGAACGCGGCCATCAGTCAAGGCAACAAGCCAAGTCTTTGGGTTGCAACTTGAAGCTGTGGCTGTGGCTGTGGCATGTTCTCTGTTCTCGGTTCCCTCGGCTGCATAAATAAGTAGGTTGCCAGCAAATATGTCTGTCCATACGTTTGTCTGCCCGCTGGCCTGACATGTGAATTGATATGGCAAGCGACGTTGCAGTCAACACCAACAACAACTGTCAGCCTCAACTGGCAACTGGCAACTGGCAACTGGCATCAGGCATAAGGGGCATTCCTTAGCCTTTGCTCATCATTTCTCACAAATAGCACAATTAATCAAAAGCAAAAAGAAAAATCGCAAAAAATTCTTATTGAACTGTGAATTTAATAACATTATTCGATATGTGTGTGTGTGTGTGTAAGTTCTACTTGTATCTGACAGTTGATAAATAAATTATAGTTCATGCCAGTCAATAGTCAATAGCTTTAATGATTACGCTTGTACTGTACAATGCCCTCCCCTCAGTCCACTATAGAGACAAAAGACTGTGCTACAAAATCAGTGCATAAATCAGCTTATGGAATGCAGATCAAGATCTACGACGCTTGCATATTTAATGGGGGGGAAAACTAGGGAAGAGCTAAACCATTATTTGAACTGATAAATTGAATATAAAATTTCATTTAACAAGAGGAAGGCAGCTCAAACAGAGCTGAGCATGCGAATACTTCTAAGCCCTGACTGACTGACTGACATACATAGTATCAACGCACAAGTCAAACGGTGAGACATAGCGACCTAATTTTGTCGCGAAATGAAGGGGTATGACTCCGTGATGCCCACTAAGCACACAAATTCAAAAGATCCCATTATAAGTGGGTTAATTTTGAGGTTAAAGGCTATAGTATATTTAAAGGAGTGAAAAACTAGGGAAGAGCTAAACCATTATTTGTACTGATAAATTGAATATAAAATTTCATTTAACTAGAGGAAGGCAGCTCAAACAGAGCTGAGCGAGTACTTCTAAGCCCTGACTGACTGACTGACTGACATAGTATCAACGCACAAGTCAAACGCTGAGACATAGCGACCTAATTTTTTGGCGAGATGATGCCTTATAACTCTTAGACGCCCACTAAGGCAACAAATTCGAAAATTCCCATTATAAGTGGGTTTATTTTGAGGTCAGAGGTTACAGTTCGTATTATATAATCATCAGAGTATATAATTACAATTGTTAGTCCTATTTAAGTCTATATCTAGCACATCTCATCTATGCCTCACACTCAACTCATGCAAATCTCTTTCATAATTTTACAGGCAGCACCACAGAGTTGGCACCATCGCTGCTGGGTTTCTATGACACGCTGACAAACAGCTTGGCCGTTGGCAGTGGTAGTGGTAGTGGTGGTGCTAGTGGTGTCACCAGCGGGCAGGCCAATCCGAAGAGTGGTGAGTCAACGCCCAAGCGCAGCAACAGCAACTGCAGCAGCAGCAGCAATACGAGCAACACCAGCAACACGAGCAACACCAGCGACAAGTCGGACAGCAGTCAGTCGGACAGCTATACACTAGACACAGAGTTGAAGTTAGTGGGAACAAGCACAACAACAACAACAACAGCTGCACCACTGGTGGTTGCTGGACTGCGTGATGAGGCAGATGGCGTGCAGCTGAGTCGACTGGTGCAGCGGCGTCAGGAGCTGGGCAGCAGTCATAGCATTGCCTCAAGTGGCAGCAGCAGTGGCAACACCAACGCATCGCGACGTGGCAACAATATTCGCGTGTTGTCGCCCAATGTGCAACGGATCATCACACACGCCGACGCAGTGCCCGTAAACGCGGTGGACATTGAGGCACTGCAGCAACAGCAGCAACATCAGCTTCAACGTAGTCCCACGCCTGTGCGTTATGTCAAGACGGGAACTGTGGCAAGCACACCACCCAAAGTGAAGCTATCACATCTGCCGCTCTCCAAGATCACTGGGAAGTTGTCCACACAGTCTGGAAGTGATCTGGTCTCCACACTGGATGCCAGCCACGATTACAGATCCACACTTGTGGATGAGGATAAGACGCCCACAAACAAAGCCGCACCTGGCACACCCTTTCACTTTGAGGGTCAGCCCTTTGGCAAACTGAAGTTGCCACGCTACGAGTCACAGCAGAGCATCAAACTCATCGAAATGGAGCAGCTGGCGGTGACCAGTGCACAGCTGGCCAAGCCACCCACACCACCCAGACCCAAGGAGTTTGTGGTGGCCAGTGAGCCGCTCAGTCCCGAGCCCTTTGTGGACACCATTAACTTTGATCTGGTGACGCAGCACATTGAGCAGTTGACGCTGAGTGATCTGGACTTGGGCAAGAATGAGTCGGGTCCTCCGCTGCTGGAGGCCTTCAATAAGCCACTGATTGGTAAACCACTGGTGCGTAGTGTATCTGCACCACGTGCCAGCTCCAACAGTTGCAGCTCCCCACTGCAGACGTATGCTCGCACCAAGCTCAAGAGCCAGAGCCTCAATAGCAATGGCAAGTCGAGCACTTTGGGTGGTGGCATGCCACTGCGTCTGCCCACCGCCGAGCAGCTGGCTGAGCTGGAGGAGGCCAACAAGCTGTCGGCCGAAAGCCTGGACACACTCACAGATATCAAGCCAAAGTTTGCTGCCAGGTTGAGTGAGTTGGTGCGCTTCACTAGTCGCCCGCTCTCATCCTCCTCCATTTGCTCCACTTCGTCCAGCTCAAGCTCTGGCTCGGATCAGCTGCTCAATGGCAAACTGACGGCCACCTCGTATCTGGCCAGCGTGGAGAGTCTAGCCGAGAGCGAGAATGAGCTGGGAGATCATCATCAGTCACATATAGCTGCCATGAGCGTGCTGGAACGCGCCTGCCTGGAAATTATCGACTCGGAGCGTAGCTTTGTGGAGGATCTGGGACAGGTTATCAAGGGGTGAGTATTAGCTATTATAATCTCTAGTTTCCCATTGGCTAATTGTGTGTATTTGTTTGTAGCTACCTCTTGGACTGGAAGGAGCGCGCCTGTTTGCGTTTAGACGAATTGCAAATACTCTTTGCCAACATTGAAGAGATTTACGAATTCAACTCGTTGCTGCTGCAGCAGCTCATCAACTCGAGCATGGAGCCGGCCAAAATAGCCAAATGTTTCATCAATCTGCATGAACGATTCGATGTGTATACAACATATTGGTAAGGATTGGGCAGAGGCCTCTGTATGAACTCGATTGTGAGCGGAATGACTTTACTATTGTACCTTTAGCTATTGTAAGGAGGAGGAAGTTTGGGAGCAGGAAGATAGCTGTGGAACATAAAACATCACGGAAAAGAATATAGTAGAACAGGAGGAATATTAGCCCATGATTAGATTGCCGATGAAAGCTGAGAGAGAAGAAAACTAGAAGAAATAAGATAGAAGGGATTAAGGAGCTTAAAGAAATTAAAAGTTTATTCTATGATTGTTAATAAAGCCACTAGTATGAGTGAAATACAAAGAGGAGGAATTAAAGAGCTTAGAATAGAAACTTATAGTTTATTCTATGATTGTTATTAGAGCCAAAGAACTAGTAAGATATCAGTGATTAGAATATTTTAACCTGAACAGATCTAACTCATATGAGGAGAAGGGATTGAAGAACTTTGAATAGAAACCAATAGCTTATCCAATAACTGCTAAGAAGGCGAAAGAGCTAGTGAGATTATCAAGAGTTAAACTGAAGAGATCTAAACTAACTCTTGCGAGAAGGAGAAACTTAAGAGCTTAGAATGGAAACTTGAAAACAATCTATGATTGTTATTAGAGCCAAAGAACTAGTAAGATATCAGTGATTAGAATATTTGAAGCTAAAGAGATCTAACTCATACATGGAGGAGGGATTTAAGAGCTTTGAATAGAAACCAATAGCTTATACAACAACTGCTAAGTATGCCAAAAAAACTAGTGAGATTATCAAGAATTGGGGTATTATAAACTCAAGAGATTTAAACTAAGAGCTTAGAATAGAATCGAATAATAAAATTGCTAAGAAAGCCATGGAGTTAGTGAGATAAACCAGGATTAGCAGAGATATAAAATAACCCATACAAGAAGAGAGTTATGAGCTTAGATTTACTTTTTCAATTATTAAAAATTTGTATATATTTTATTTAATCAGATTTACTACCATCTGTAGTGTCAGCTTAAACAGTTCGTACAAATGAGCTTAGAATAGAATCTAATAGCTTACACTATAACTGTGACTGAGTTAGTGAGCTTAGCTACTTATACTTCCACTTACGCTGCCAACTCTTTGTGCTCATCAGTCATTAGCTACCGACTGGCAGTTGGCGTGTCCCAGGTGACCTGGCATTGTGCTATTTATGTGCATACTTTACTCTACCCCAGTCCGCAGTCCCCAGTCCGCAGTCATCGTTGACTTGGCGTGTCTGCCAAAATCTTAGATAGACTTGGCCAAGAACGGTTAACGGGCTGACCAAAACTGATCTCGATTGCAGTTTGCTGTTTTTGTTTCTTGTTGCTTTATGTACTAGTTAGCCAGCAGCGGGACACGAACATTGTCGAAGAGTATAGAATCTCTTTTTGATAGTCCAGGCACGCCATGTGCTCCATGTTCCATTTAGAGAGAGAGCTCTATGGCGCTGTCAATTTGAGGAGCCCAGAGTCCGACAGTGCCTGTGGTTTGATGGTCACAGTTTGATTTGTCGCCCCAACTGACAGCTGAGCATATATCATGCGACTTTAGAGTCTATACTATTGGACTTGCCTCCTCCTACAGCTGATTTTAAATTCAAATTTCATGTACGCTTGATGAAGAGCTCAAAAGAGTTTTCGGTGCCCATAAATCATTGGCTTTATTGTTATTTTCCTTTTGTCTTAACTCCATCTAAATACAGCACTAGCTACCCGGAAGCCATCTCTTTGTTGACCAAGCTGCTGCAGGCGAAGCATACCAACTCGCTGCTGGCCTCCACGCAGAAGCTGCTCCAACATCGTCTGCCCCTTGGCTCGTATCTGCTGAAACCGGTGCAGCGTATACTCAAGTATCATCTGCTGCTGGACGTAAGTGTTCATTTCATATCGAAACTGACCTCCATTTAATGCTCTCTTCTCCTCGTTCTCCCCCCGCAGAGCCTACGCAAGCACTGTGATGTGAAGGAAGTGGATGAGGCGTATGCTCTCATGCGCCAGGTGGCTCATAATATTGATCAAGTGAAGCGCAAGCAGGAGCAACAGAGTCGTGTCAAGGAGCTGTCCGGCATACTGGACGGCTGGATGGGACCAGGTGAGGAAGAGTTACAGCTACAGTCGGAGTCAGTCGACAGCAGCAAAGCCTAGTCGTTGAATCTACATTTCATTTGCTGTCTCACATACCCCATTTCCATTTAAGTGCAGGCTATTAAGTCGGCAATTCGCTGGAATTGTGAACTTTTACAATCTCCGAGTCATAACTGTGGCACTCATGCACTTCTATCACATCTACCCACAGATCTCAGCGTGCTGCGCGAACTGCGGCACGAAGGCCTGCTGATGGAGCAGCACAACAAGCCGCGGCAGGTGCTGCTCTTCGAGACCATGCTGATCATCACCAAGCAGAAGGAGGACAATCGTCTGCAGTTCAAGAGCCTCATCACAGTAAGCATGACATACTTCAACTACTCCAACTTCAGCTCCAACTCCAGCTCTTACTAATCTCCATGTATCTTTCTTTCACTCTGCAGCAAAAGAATTTGATGCTCAGCGAACATTTGCCTGGAGAGCCGACCAGCTTCTATGTAATACCCTTCGATGAGCCGCGCAATCAAATCAAACTGACGGCCAGGAATCGTGACCAGAAGCGTATCTGGACGCAGCACATTAAAGGTGTGATGCTCGAGGAGCTCGATATACCCACGCGCGCCAAGGAGCTCGTCTATCAGCTGGGCAACGAGGAAGGTGAGTCTCGCACACCTAGACAACACACACACACACACACACACGTGGAAGCTTTTAAATGTTGCGCAGCCCCTCGTCGCCCTCTCCCCACAGCTCTCTAAATTGTTGTGTTGTTTGTTTTGTTGTATTATGTTTGTTTGTTTGCTTGTTTGTTTGTTTGTTTGTCAACCGAAACACATAACAATTTTGGAAAGGAAGCGTTGATGTACTCGAGCTGTAGTTACAGTTATGCGGGCACAAGGCTACACTGCGGAAAATTTCATGAGAGTTGTATGAAGTAGAGTGGTTTATGTAAAAGAAAAAGTAGTTGTTGAGTTAAGAAAGTATTAAAAGGGATTTAGTAGTAGAAGCTGTCAATTTTGCTATTCATATGAATACTTAGAAAAGTTACAATTATATTACAAATAATACTATTATTATTATAAGTGCTTTAGAGCTGTCTAAATGGAACAGTTAACTATGATTCCTTTAGCTCTTGAGGCTCTATTTCATAATGCAGTCAATCAACTTCGTTGGTCTAGCTTTAATCTTCTATAGTTTTGTATGGATATATAATTTGAACAAGAAAAGTTAATGAGAGTTGTATAAAGTGTGAGAGTTTCGCAGTGATTTAGTAGTTGTTAATGTGAGAAAGCATTATAATGGCTTTAGTAGTAGAATCTGTCAATTTTGCTTTTCATATGAATACTTAGAAAAGCTTCAAGAGTATTACAAATAATACTATTATTATAAGTGCTTTAGAGCTGTCTAAATAGTTCAGTTAATCATAATTCCTTTAGCTGTTGTGGCTCTATTTTATAATGCAGTCCGTCAATAGCTTTGGTCTAGCTTTAATATGCTATAGTTTTCTATTTTAACAGGAAAAGTCAATGAGAGTTGTATAAAGTGTGAGAGTTTCAGAGTGATTTAGTAGTTGTTAATGTAAGAAAGCATTATAAAGGCTTTAGTAGTAGAAGCTGTCAAGTTTCCTATTCATATGAATACTTAGAAGAGAGTTAATAATATTACAAATAATACTATTATTATTATAAGTCCTTTAGAGCTGTCTAAATCGATCATTTAACTAAGATTCCTTTAGCTGTTGAGGGTCTATTTACGTCTACATCTTTGGCCTATCTTTACTCGTCTATAGCTTTCTAGTCATATACAATTTCAGTCAGAGCTCTCACAGCCAGACTTCACTCATTAACTCCCGTTTTTCGCACAGTGTACCGGCTCCTACCGTTTGTCGAGTGACATAATCGCATGTAAGGGGAAGCCTTGTGCCATTTTTTAGTTTGTATGTTTTGCTTTAGTATAGTTTTGTTTTTTACCACTTATCCGTTAGGTTTCAGAGGCAAATCGTGCCATATCACATTTTGATTTATGTGTGTCTGATGCGCCTTTTGCTTTAGTCGTGTCGTGCACAACTGTACCCAGTTATGTGTTGTAGTGTATTATGGTTTAATAACGTATTTTAATTGGTATTTTGGTATTTATGTGTGACTAATCCAATGTAAATTAAATTGTATTATATTTCAATAATTTTCTACATATATACATATTTTTTGCTATATGTTTACCGTTGTAGTACTACCAATGATGCATTCTAAAACTAAACCACCCAAACCAAACAAGAAACGAAAACTTTAATTAGTTTTTAAGGCGTTCCTAAGGCTAAACACCAGAGACTGAACTAAGCGCTACTACTCTTTCCCCTCCCTATATAAAAAGAAAATATAAACAAAATTAATAATGAAGATCAATTGAAACCAGTTAACTGCTAATCGTTATCGCTATCGCTATCGTAATCGTAATTTTTATCGTTAATTGTAATCGTAATCGTATAGTAGTAAACCTTTTTTTATTGCTGGCGCTGGCGTAGACTAATTTAAACTGAATTATCCGGTCGCAGCCCTAGTAAGTATCTTGAGTTAATCAATTTTATTGGCTTGTGTTTGAAATTGGCTTTTCCTTTTTATTTTCTTTTCTTTTTTGTACACATACATACTAACCCACACATTAACTATGCAAGCATGCTAAGCTACTAACCCGAGATATGCTATCATTAACAGTAGTTACTAACTAGGTTGACTAATGGAACTATTTAAAGTTGTTTGATTAGGGAGAGTAGTGTAAACATATTAGCTTTAAAGAGTCAAGTTTAATGCAGCTCTCTAGCAGTAATAATAAGTAGCTTATAGCTTTCTTTAATTGGAAATAAATAAAACAGTGGTGGGCATAAAATTCTTACTCTGAAGTAATATCTTTAGATAACTGCAACAGAGACACACAAACAATAAGGGTTGGTTTTGGTTTTTGCGTGCATTTTGTTCTTGTAACGAGAAATAACGGATAGAGCAGAGTCTGCTCGCAGAGCATAAGCTAAAGATACTACACTATGTATAGACCAACGGAGAGCACGGAATTTTTAACCTGGATCGCTGATGTAGACCTTAAATGTTTAGGGTCTTTCTTAGTCATACCTTAAGTAAAAATCTAGAGCTTTTATAATTTATTTATTATAGTTAAATATTCATATAATAATATAACTAAAAGAAGACAAAATGCTAGCAGCTCGAAAGTTTAAGAGTACAGAAAAGATAGTAGAAAACCAAAGAGATTCTTCCGGTTATCTTACCCAAAGGAAAAGTCATTTATCGCCCACATCAAACACACACACACACTGCATGAAGAGTTGTACATAAGCAAGTGGAGGTCACTTGATGATGATGCAGTTGCTCCCGTTTGCTAGTGCTTAGAATGTGGCTGGTGTTTGTCCACAGTAACGTGCCCATATGATCATGCTCAGCTTGCCCAGCATTTGCCTGCCTTGTCACCTTTTCTACCATCCCTTACTAAAATACTCTAATCCGTTTGTAATCTCGTCTAGATCGCACACCCGATCGCAGCACATGGAAGTGGAGCCTCAACAGCAGCAGCAACTCGACGCCCACGTATCTGGAGCGAAGGAATGCCTGTCGACGCAGTGAGATACGCCAGCGCAATTCCAAGTTCAAGCGGAAGACCATCACAAATTCGAGTTCCTTTGACAGCTTCAATGAGTCCCTGGAGAGTCCGGAGCAGACGCAGGCGATTAAGCCCGCCAAGCCGCTGTCCCGTAACAATAGCTTGGATGATACGGCGTTGCAGAAGCTGGCGGCGGCAGTGCGTTATCGCAGTGGCAAGCGAGAGACAGCCGAAGGGAAGTCAAATTCTGGCAAGGAACAGGAGCAGGAACAGGAACAGTGCAAGTGTGCGGAGCAGTGTCTGTGTGTACTGCGTGATCAGCGCACCAGTCGCACCAAGTCCCAGAGTCCTGTCTTCAGCTACAAGGCACTCAAGGAGCGCAGCAAGTCGGTGCCACGTATTGGTGGCGCCAGCCTGGATGAGGGCGATGGCGACGATAGTGCCGCTTCATTGCGTGGCAGTAAGCCCGATCTGAGCGAGCGCAAGGTCAAGGGCAAGGCTTACTTTGAGGTGAAACAGTACAATCACAAGACCATGCCCAAGCGCATTGCCACGCTGAAGAAGCAGCGCTTTAGCCGCAAGGAGGCATGCGCCAGTTCCAAGTTCTACATGGATCTCAGTGAGTTCGACAGCACGGTGCTCAAGATCACCGAGTCCACCGAGGATCTAGAGCTGGCCGAGGAGGCGCACGAGACGACACCCGATGTGGCAGTAGTTGGCAGCGAGCAGGAAGCACAGTATTATACACAGACGCTGTCGCCGGCAGAGAAGTCCAAACGGGATGCAGAGATTGTGTTGGATCTGCTCAAGCACAACAAGGAGTTCGAACGCATCTACAACAAGAACAAGCAGCAAAAGCAGCGACGTGAAGCCACGGCCACCTCGCCATTGAGTCCAAGTCAGGAGGCGCCACCACCATTGCCGCCACGACCGCCCTCGCGCTCCCCGCCGCCGCTGGAGGTCGAACAGGAGCTGGCAGAGGCAAAGGCAAAGGTACTAGCCAATCTATCAGCTGCTCAGCAGCAGCAGCAGCATCGGGAGGAAGAGGAGGAGCCCATCTATGAGACGCTGCTGCGCAATGTGCATGTGCCGTACAAGTTCTCACCCGTGCTGAGTCGTGCCAAGTCCGTGCAGTACTTTAAGCCGCGCGAGAAACGTTCCCCGGCACCACGACCCGAGTCGGATTATGTGACGCTCGTCTACTCGCCCGAGGGTGTACTGCAGCGTGTCGGCGAGGATGAGGTGCCGCAGCGTGATAGCAGTGGCTCCAGTGACTCCAGTTCGGGTTCCACACTCAAACGTGACAGCCAAACGACAGTGATCAACCTGAGCTTGGACTCGGGCACAGCCTCGTCACCGGATCGAGACGACCGGACGAACGACTCGAACGAGGCGCTCTATGCGCATCCCATACCAAAGAACCTTTTGAAGCGTCTGCTGAGCCATGGCCATAAGCCCAGCCTGGAGAATGTCAGCCATTCGGAGATCTCACTGCTGCCACGTGCACTCAAGTCCATCGATAACCTGAGCATGGCATTTGGACGCAGCAATCGTCCGCCCGAGCGTCGAGTCTCGGATGTCAGTGAAATGTGCCGTCAGAGCATATTGCATCGGCAGGGCAGCGAGGCGGTGGGTGAGCGGATGGCTCATGTTGACTATGCCGATCCCAAGACACTCTTCAGCATCATTGCCAGCTCAGAGGCATCGCTGCAACGCGACTCCGTCTTCTCGCTCACCTCCTCCTCGTGCACCTCCAGCGACAGCATGTGCGAACAGCAGCGCAAACGCTCCGCTGCCGAGCTGCCTGCGGCCTCCAGCTTCGAGTATGAGCAACAGGTGGAGGATAGTCTGGAGAATGACTTCAGAGATTCGGCCATTTACAGTGATGACAACAATGAGAAGCGCAGCATTGAGTTCGAGCCGAAGAAAAGACCGAGAAGTCCACCACCACCACCACCAAATCCACAGGCACCGCCACGTATAGCTCCCAAGCCCACTAAAGCCGCACTGCAGGAGCTGCTCAGCCAGCATCCGGGTGCCATACTCTGTCCACCGCATCTCAGCCAGGCGGCATCACGCAGCTGGGTGCTGCAGCAGATTGAGAACTTTAACAAGTAGATGAAGAGGAGGAGAACTGACTTGAAGATCATTTGGAGATGAGTTGAGTTCAGTTTCGGATTTAGATTAACCATTGCCATAAAGCTAATTCCTTTTTGTTTACTGTACTGTTTTTGTATATAATAGTTTTATAAAGATACTTGTATTCAATCTGTAACTATATGCAGCCACTTTTATATTTCTATATCTAGCCAATTAGTATAAAATATTCATATGTACTACAGTATATACATGCATATATATGCACTTACATTTGTAATCGACTGTTTTATATTGTTTAGCTTGTAAACGCAAAGTCATTAAAAAAGAAAAGAGAATAATCAAACAACTGCAATAGACTTATTCCTTAGCCAGTATCTGGGTTATCCAAGGGATATAGCTGCTTACTTTAGTGCTAAACGCTTTGAATACATTACAAAATGGAAGTCCTAGAATATCCTAGAATATCCATATCATTAAAAAAGAAAAGAAAATAATCAAACAATTGCAATAGACTTATTCCTTAGCCAGTATCTGGGTTATCCAAGGCATATAGCTGCTTACTTTAGTGCTAAACGCTTTGAATACATTACAGAATCGACGTCCTAGAATATCCATGCCATACTGTATGAAACGTGGTTTGCCCTGATATTCCATGCGACTGCTCAATGGCGCACCAGGTAAGCCATGGCACAGCTCAGTTGATGCATAGAAGCAGAATTCGTTATCTGTAATCTTAGTGGAGTTAGTGAGACCCTGCGGACAGCTTTCACTACCCATACGCTCTACGACTCTCTCCTCCAATCGTGTATTACTGCCATTGAAGTATCCAATATTTCTGTTCCAGGCAGTCAAGCTGAAGGATTGCAAGGAATCAAAGTGACCTGCAGTCAGTGGCAGACAGATGGGTCTAATGTGCTCTACAAAACAACGTTTTCAATTAGGATTAGTAAACATTGCCTTGAGTTCGAGTGCTTACCCTTAAACTCCACCTTCTTGGACAGTTTGATGAGAGCAATATCGTAGTTAATACCATCATTAGAATACTTTTCAGGGATTTTAATCTCTTCAACACTAAAGTCCTCTGCTGGGGGTAAGCACTTCTTATCCTTGCCATCTCCTATGCAATCCGGATCTGATGATTCATCATGCGCACCCAAACGCACAGCGATGCTGCGGAATAGTTATATTGAGAAGTATTCCCTTAATTTGATTCATTCGATAATTACCCTTCAACTAGCTGAAAGCAACGCGCTGCAGTTAGCACAAAGCCTGTAAAGCAAATATTAATTTAATAATAACTTAACTATTATTATTAAGTGTAATCAAAACTTACGATCTGATATGAGAGTACCAGCACACCGTAATTCATTGTCATTAGATAGGTCCAGGATTTGTGCCATCCATGGCCTGGAGCCGGGCTGAAGCCAATTGTTCTCGGGAGTGCTTGAGTTAATTGGATCTACTCCACACTCCTGTGCCTCTAGTATGCGTAAGCCCCTCGGGTTTATTTCTGCAGGAGCCAAATTACTTGATTCTGTATGATCATATTCTCTATAAGCTTACCCTCTGCTGTGCCGAGTAGAATCAGACAGGGAACTAACAGCAACGACTTGATCGTTCTCATGTTGAAATGCAACTGTTGCGGTTTGTCGGAATTGTCTAGCACTTATAGTAACCTATTAATTAATACAGATAACCGGATTAAAGTGCATGCAATATTTATGGATTAAATCACCTCAATCAATCCAGTTATAGAAAATGGAAATTAACTTTTAAAGTATTTCGTTTTATTTAAATCAATGAAGTAAATCGTATATTACTCAATATTTAGTACAGTGATGAATTCAATTTCAAGCTTTTGTATGTTCTGCCAACATCTGGGTTATCCAAGGCATAAACCTGGTAAGCTTAGTGCTTACTACTGGAGTTCTATCACAGGTTGGCACTCCACTACTGATAATTCCGTACTGTATGAAGCGCGATTTGCCCAAATATTCACTGCGATCGCTTAACGGAAGACCAGATGAGCCTCGACATATTCCAGGTGATTGATACGAACAGAATTCAGTATCATTAAGCCCATTGCTCCTGTGGTATTTTGTGAGAAACTGCTTACAGCTTTCAGTATCAAAGCGCTCTAGGGTTTTCTCGTGAATAGTAGCATTGCGGGTTTCAATATCTCTGTCCCAGCCAGTCAGAATATAGGATTCCAGTGTTTCGAAATGTGCTTGTAGAGCTGCAGTCAGTGGCAGGCAAATGGGACTAATGTGCTCTATAAGGATGTGATTCCAATTAATATTATTAAGCATTGGAATTCTGTCAGAGTGCTTACCTTTAAACTCCACCTTTTTGGAAAGTTTGATGAGGGCAATATCATAGTTAACATCCCCATTAGTAAAGTTTTCATGGATTATAATCTCTTCGATGCTAAAGTCCTCTGCTGGCGGTAAGCATTTCTTGTCCTTGCCATCTCCAATGCAATCCGGGTCTGTTGATTCATCATGCTCACCCAAACGTACACCGTGGCTGTATTATATAGTGTTTTTTAATGAAAAGTAAGCTCCCAGTTATGGTTTATATTTGATACTTACGTTTTATTTGAGTACAAACAATGCGCCACAGTTAGCACATAACCTGGAAAATAAATATTAATTTAAACATATAGAACGTCGAACTTAAAGTCTGCTAAAAACTTACGATCTGATATGAGAGTACCACCACAACGAAATGCATTTTCTTTAGAGAGTTCGCTGATTTGTGCCATCCAAGGTCTGGAGCCGGGCTGAAGTCTATCGTTGAGGGGAACTCCAGCATTTAGTGGATCTACTCCACACTCCTGTTCCTCTAGAATGCGCAAGCCCCTCGGATTTATTTCTGCAGGAGCCAAGTTACTTGATTCTGTATGGACATTTTCTCTATAAGCTTACCCTCTGCTGTGCCGAGTAGAATCAGACAGGAAGCTAATAGCAACGACTTGATCGTTCTCATGTTGAAATGCAACTGTTGCGGTTTGTTGGAATTGTCTAGCATTTATAGCACCAGATACGTCTGGGTCAAGCGATAGACGTTCTGGATCAAGTTATATAATATGATTTATTTAAATTAAGATAACCGGATTAAAGTGCAAGTTAATTGATAGACAATATTGTGATCTATGGCTTGTAGTTAAATAATTGAATCATTTTAATCTCATTTTAATCTCAGTTTCTATATTCATATATATGTCTGTATGTAGTCTATGAATTAGGCAGTTTTAAACCCTTGGTTTCCTCTGTCTATTATCCATGGCATATAGCTGGCTAGTTTAGTGTTAATCATAAATAATTTAACACACGATATCGAAATTCAAGTGCATCTGGGCAATACCCAATCAATGTCATATTTATAGGCACTTTGAGATGGAATCAATTTAATCGATTACGCAATAGCAAATGTAAATTGTATTTTAATAGATAAACCAGAATAATGAACTTATTCACACAACTAGCGAAGTTAACTCGTAGAATTGCCTATTGTTCTCTGCCATCTGGTCTATTATCCATGGCATATAGCTGGCTACTTTAGTGCTAACCACTGCACCACTACAACTGGGATCACCATGACTGATCATGCCGTACTGTACGAATCGAGGTTTCCCCAGATGTTCAATGCGACTGCTTAACGGCATACCGGATGAGCCTCGACATAATCCAGGAGTTTGTTTCAAGCAGAACTGCGTGTCTTTAAGAACGTTTACTGGCCTATCTTTCTTACAGGTTTCATCATCAATACGTTCTACGACTTTCTCATGAATAGAACTAATAGAACTCTGGGAGCGTTCATCTTCTCTGTCCCAGCCAGTCAAAGTCAAGGACTCCAGTGATTGCAATTTTTCTTGTAGAGCTGCAGTCAGCGGCAGACAAATGGGACTAATGTGCTCTATAAGGAAACGTTTTCAATTAATATTGCTAAACATTGCATTCAATTTCTATAGAGTGCTTACCTTTAAACTCCACCTTTTTAGATAGCTTTATAAGGGCGATGTCATTAACGATGGCAGGCAAGGTGAGAGATGCATTTTCATGGACTATTACCTTTTCAACGGAGAAGTTCTCCGCCGGGGGTAAACACTTCCTCTCTTTGCCACTTCCGAAGCAATCGGGGTCTGTACTTTCATCATTCTCTCCCAAACGTACGAAAAGCCTGTGTGATATAGTATTATATTGAAAGATTATATATCTCTTAAATGAAGTTCATATTACTTACACTTCATTTGACTTCACGCAGTGTGCAACAGTTAGTACAAAACCTTTAAATCATATGCAGATTGTAAGGTCTGAATTGGATTTATTTACATTAAACTAAAAACTCACGATCCGATATAAGAGTCCCGGTACACTCAGTTTTGAAATCGCCCTTTCGCACCTTGACTTGTGCCATCCAAGGCCTGAACAGTAAGCTCATATCTAGTGGGTCTACTCCACAGTTATGTTGATCCAATATAGTTTTAATTTCTGCAAAACAATGAATACAAGTACTTCAAACATTTTCTAGTATTTTGCGTCTGTAAACATACCCAGTGCAGAACTGAAACCCAGTAGAACCAGACAGGGAACTAACGCCTTACTGCACCTCATGTTGAAGCAGAACTGTTGTGGGTTGTCGGCATTGCCTAGCATTTATAGCACCTGATTCGTAGGGGTCCAGCGATAATATTCTCTAACATGTTTTACTATATATAATGTAATGTTATTCATACACGATAACCGGATTACAGCGTAAGTAAACAATAGGGCAATACCCAATCAATGTAAAGTATTACAGTAGTAGGTTCGTAAATACCAATTCAGGCAATTGCAAATGTTCATTATATTTTCAAGATTATTATTTATATTGTAAAGAATCTTAGCCGGGCTTCAGTTTGCTCCAGTCAGTCACCAGTTTATAATACAAGATATTGGGAATACTACTACAAGGTAGAATCTGCCATGACAGAAAGGCAAGCTAAGACCAAAGGCAAGTAACTTTAAGGAATGAACCAAGACAGTGAACCAGCACAGTTATTACTCCAATAATAATGAACAAGTCTCTGGCTTATACTGGTCTATGAGCCGGCGACAACTGTCTCGCCTCACAATATTTAATACAAGTAGAAAAGCAACACACATTGAAATAAATCGCTTAGTTAACACTATTGATTATGTGTGAACTTCAAAAAGGTCTCCTATAACCTCATCCAAAGGCCTATCGTCCTCTGCCAGCTTCTCGGTTATCCATGGCATATAGCTGCTTACCTTAGTGCTAATCATAGGAGTTTCATCACAGTCTTCAAATCCAAAATTGCTTAGGCCGTACTGTATGTATCGTGGCTTGCCCAGATATTCAATGCGACTGCTTAAGGGCGTACCAGATAAGCCATTGCATAATCCAGGTGCCTCATGCGTGCAGACTTCAGTGTCGTCAAGCTGCTGAGTCCTAGTGGCGTTGGTGATAAACTCCTTGCAGTTTTCAATATCAAAACGTTCTACAATTTGCTCATCAATAACACTATCACTGTGGAATCTAATACCCTTTTTCCATTCAGTCAGAATAAAGGACTCCAGAGATTCTAATTGATCTTGCAGTGCTTCAGTCAGTGGCAGACAGATGGGTTTAATGTGCTCTATAAGGCAATGTTTTCAATTCATTTTTGTTAAATATTGTACTTGGAATGCTTACCCTTAAACTCCACCTTCTTAGACAGTTTGATAAGAGCAATATCATAATTAATATCAAAACTAGTAAAGGCCTCATGGATTATAACCTCTTCGACTTCAAAGTTCTCTGCTGGCGGTAAACATTTCTTGTCTTTGCCATCTCCTATGCAATCCGGGTCTGTTCTTTCATCATGATCGCCCAAACGCACGGTGACGCTACTAAATGATTATATTGAAAACATATTCTCTTAATTATAGTCTACATTCGATCCTTACATATTATTTCTGTCAAAGCAACGCGCCGCAGTTAGCACAAAACCTGTAGAGGAAATGTAGTAGTTTTACAGATATGAAATATCGGAACCTACTGACAACTTACGATTCGATATGAGAGTACCTCCACACCATAATAAACTTTCGTAGTTTTCCACCCGGATTAGTGCCATCCAAGGCCTGGAGCCAGGCTCAAGCTTATCGTTTGGGAGACCGCTTGAATTTCTTGGATCTACTCCACATTCCTGATTCTTCAATAAGCGCAAGCCAGTCGGATCTAAATCTGCACAACAGTTAAAGGAGTTTTCCTAGGAGTTTGTCTCTATAAACTTACCCTCTGCTGTGGCGAGTAGAATCAGACAGGGAACTAATAGCAATGACTTGATCGGTCTCATGTTGAAATGGAACTGTTCTACTTTGTCGGCATTGTCTAGTACTTATAGCACCTGATTCGTCTGGTTAAACCGATAATTATCTATAACTTGTTATATACTATAGGTAATTTGATTCACGATAACAGGAGTAAAGTGCTTCTGGGCGATTCCCAATCAATTCTATGCAAATATTAGCATTGTGATTCGAGCTGATTTTATTAAGTAAAATCACATTTAAATACATCAAACAACTAGTCAGATATAGGTTCAGTATTTTCAGCTAGGCTGTCTAATATCCATGGCATAAAGCTGACTACTTTAGTGTTGATCACTGGAGTGCCACTACAATTGGTATAACCATAGCCAGAGACATAGCCCCAGCCGATCATGCCGTACTGTACGAATCGAGGTTTCCCCAGGTGTTCAATGCGACTGCTTAACGGCATACCGGATGAGCCTCGACATAATCCAGGAGTTTGCTTCGAGCAGAACTGCGTGTCTTTAAGATCGTTTCCTAGCCTATCTTTCTTACAGGTTTCATCATCAATACGTTCTACGACTTTCTCATGAATAGAAGTCTTGGAGCGTTCATCATCTTCTCTGTCCCAGCCAGTCACAGTCAAGGACTTCAGTGATTCCAATTGTTCTTGTAGAGCTGCAGTCACTGGCAGACAAATGGGACTAATGTGCTCTATAAGAAAACGTTTTCAATTAATATTGTTAAACATTGCAATCAGTTAGAGGGCTTACCTTTAAACTCCACCTTTTTAGATAGTTTGATAAGGGCAATATCATCGTTAATACCGGCAGAAGAATATTTTTCATGAATTATAATCTTTTCGATGCTAAAGTCCTCTGCTGGAGGTAAGCACTTCTTGACTTCGTCAATTTCAATGCAATCCGGGTCTGTTGATTCATTATGTTCACCCAAACGTACGAAAAGCCTGAGTGAAGTATTATATTGAAAAATTGTGTATTTCTAAATTTAAATTCACATTTGATACTTACACTTCATTTGACTTAACGCAGTGTGCAACAGTTAGTACAAAACCTGTAAATCATATGCAGATTGTAAGGTCTGAATTGGATTTATTTACATTAAACTAAAAACTCACGATCCGATATAAGAGTCCCGGTACATTCAGATTCAATATCGCCAATACGCACCTTGACTTGTGCCATCCAAGGCCTGGAGCCAAGAGGCAAGACAAGCCGGGAGGAGATAAAAGAGCTCCTATCTACTGGATCCACTCCACAGTTATGTTGCTCCAATATAATTTTAACTCCTGCATAACAATTAAAACATTAAACAATATTTTTCAGCATCTTGTCTCTATAAACTTACCCTCTGCTGTGCTGCTTGCTATTAAGCCGAGTAGAACTAGACTGGGAACTAATAGCAACGACTTGATCGGTCTCATGTTGAAATGCAACTGTTGTGGTTTGCCGGCGATGTCTGGCATATATAGTGCCTGCTTTGTTCATCCGATAATTATCATAACGTGCTTTATATTATAAGTAATTTAATATATGACCAATCAATGCTGGTTTGTTTATTTGTAACGATTGTAAATTACTAAAATCAATCAGTTAAACTATGATAATATAAATATCATAGTTAAACTATGATAATAACATAATAATTCAGGGTGATTTCATGATATAAAGACAGACCTAACTAAATCAAACATTACGCAGATATAACCTCACCGAAAGGCTTAGTATTTTCTGTCACCATGTGGCTTATCCAAGGCATATAGCTGGTCACTTTAGTGTGAACTCCTGGAGGACTCTGACAAAGTGAAAATCCAGAACTGGAAATGCCGTACTGTATGAAGCGTTGTTTGCCCAAATATTCAATACGACTGCTTAACGGAAAACCAGATGAGCCTCGACATATTCCAGGTGATACAAACGAACAGAATTCAGTATCTTTAAGCGTTTTACCCCTGCGGTGTCCTGCGAGAATCTGCTTACAGCTTATAAAATCAAAAGACTCCAGGATTTTCTCATGAATAGTAGCATTCAAGTAACCATTATCTCTGTCCCAGCCAGTCAGAATATAGTATTCCAGTGATTCGAAATGCTCTTGTAGAGCTGCAGTCACTGGCAGGCAAATGGGACTAATGTGCTCTATAAGGAAGTGATTCCAATTAATATTGTTAAACATTGCAATCAGTTAGAGTGTTTACCTTTAAACTCAACCTTTTTAGATAGTTTGAGAAGGGCAATATCATAGTTAATACCGGGAGCAGAAAAATTTTCATGCATTATAACCTCGTCGACCTCAAAGTCCTCTGCTGGAGGTAAGCACTTCTTGACTTCGCCAATTTCAATACAATCCGGGTCTGTTGATTCATTATGTTCACCCAAACGCACACCGAGGCTGTGTTGTATAGTGTTTTATAATGAAAGTCATCTCCAAGTAGTGGCTTAAGTTGATACTTACACTTCATTTAAAATCACACAATGTGCCACAGTTAGCACGAAACCTGTCAAATGCAGGTTTAATTATCTGAAATGCTTACAATCCACTAAATACTCACGATCCGATATAAGAGTACCACCACAACTATAAGAACTTTGATAGCCTTTCACCTTGATTAATGCCATCCAAGGCCTGGAGCCAGGCGCAAGTCCGTCTGTGTAGAGGAAGTTTGAGTTTACTGGATCTACTCCACAGTCGTATTTTTCCAATACAAGTTTGTCCCCTGCATAACAATGATAACAATATGAAATTACTTTCCAGTATTTTGTCTCTATAAACTTACCCTCTGCTGTGCTACTAGCCATTAAGCCGAGTAGAACTAGACTGGGAACTAATAGCAACGACTTGATCGGTCTCATGTTGAAATGGAACTGCTGTAGGTTGTCGGCGTTGTCCAGCACTTATAGCACCCGATTCGTCTAGGTCTAGCTATAACGTACTAGAACAAGTTTTATGTATATATACTATAATATTTACTATACGATAACGGTATTAAAGTGCATCTTGGCAATTCCCAGTCAATGTTAAACTGTATATGTGATATATTTAAACTCGTAAAGATTAGATCTGTGAAATCAATCATTAATATAATTTCAAATGTTATTATTATAATTATTACTGATTTTATTACTTAAATGCACATCTAAATATAAATAACAATTAGTTAGTTTCTAGAGTTCTACTAGAAAAATGTCTATGGAAATTGAATAAGAAAATATGCCCCTTAAAGCATGCAATGAAAAATGAATGAAATATCCTTAATAAAGTTATTTAAAGTACGATTAGCATGCTTTTGGCACAGTTTGTAGTCCTTAGGATGGACACCCATTTCGACAGGATATGGCCTAGTTATAGCGAGTTTTCAATGTACAAAAAAGTCCTGTTAACTCGTCTGTTTGAAGGGCTTTGTCCTTTTGATCACAGTTTATGATTCTAGAACGCAAGTTGCACCTCTCTGCAAAAGGACATCGTCCTAGCTCCTTGAATGGCCAGAATACGAATAAACCAATGAAGAGATGATGCCATTGCTTAATTGTACATGCAAGCACGGCTGACACACTTGTACGGAACATCCGTCCTTTCCGTTGTGCTGTCGTCTATAGCAATCTGCACCGTTTTAGCGTCATCTATGGTTTGGTGGCTGTACTACAAGTGCTGTCTGCTACGGACAAGCGCAAGTGCAGTTGCGCCCTCTATTGTAAAAGGAAATATTATTCGTTTTGAACCTGGATGAGTCGAATGATGTTGAAACTTTCATTTATGATAGATGGCGCTAGCTTACCCTTTTGCTGGCCGCTGTTGGCGCTAATTCAAACAAATGCTGCAAGTTGTATAAATTTGAAATTTAAACAGTAATGCTAGTTAAACAAACTAATCAGAAGAAACGAATTTTAATTCATTTACATTTATCACAAATGCATTGCATTGCATTTATCATTTTCGAATAAAGGCACGGATTTAATTTAGAGCCAATTATTGATATTAAAAATGTGGAAATGTTGCTCTTGGATATAAGATATATCCATTTTAAATATGCACATTATAGACTATATATATGTCGAACGCTTATTAATAAAGTTTTATCAAAATAACACATTTGCTCCCAATTCTAACTTGTCATGGTTGAAATTCTTGGCAAATTCGTCGACATATGGCAAAAGTAAAGTTTGTTTGTTCTCTTGAAATAAATAAATAATAAACAAAATTCAAACAATGTGAAATGCTTGAGAATCGACGCATTGTTTGCATCTATATATATGGAGCACTTGCCCGGGGGCTGTCACCTTGAAACAGGGAATTAACCATTGATACCTTAGAGTAGCAGTTGAAAGAACTCCAGAAATGATTGCCGTACGTTATCCGAATATCTGATGTAGAGTATTCGTTGAAGGAAGACTTTAATACCTACAGGAAACATGCGGGATTATTTGGAATGTTTAAACAATTGTTGTATTCCTTACCGGATGTAAACGATGTTTGCTATAAAACGCGTTACATTCGCAGTTCTAGACTCAATCTGCTTGGAGACATGTAAAAACACTCTCTAGCTCCAGCCATGAAATTATTGCTGCGAACTAGACGTAAGACTCAAGGCAATGAATCGCATACCTCCTCCAAGCCGATAACAGCAACAACAACTGCAGTAACAGCAACTGCAAGTCGAGGCCAAGAGGTGAAAGTTAAACGAGATGAACGGAGAACATTTCCATTAAATGCGGAAGCAAAACACAACTGACGGCAGTTCATTAATATATTTTATTTAATAATATTCATATATTTAAAATAATTGTAAATCATATGAATAAATGTTTGTTAATCAATTGCAATCGTCATTCAGGCAATTATAGGTCGTATATGGGTGAAATCGAGCACGATCGCCCGATCATCGTCTTGCTCTTGGGAAATTACCAGATGCAGCTCAGAAAATCCCACAGGGAATTGCGCGGGTTAGGGAAATAAAGCAGTAAACCACAGAAAGTGAATGAGTATGACATATGGATACCCTGTAAAATGATTGACTATTAACCATTCAGACAACTATAAGTCGTATATGGGTGAAATTGTATACGATCACCCGATCAACGTCTTGCCCTAGGGAAATTACCAGATGCGGCTCAGAAAATCCCAAAGGGAATTGCGCGGGAAATTCCAAAGGGAAATAAAGCAGTAAACCGCACAAAGTGAATGAGTATGACACATTGATACCCTATACAATGATTGAGGTATGTATATGGCCAGCTAAATCGAGCAGTAAAGGGTACAAATTGAATGAGTACGACTCACAGATACCCTGTAAAATGACTATGAGCTTAGAGCTGCTATGTAATAAGGCAATTGTGTCCTTGTATGATCACTCTAAAATATATATTACACCTTTGCTCATGCTACACCATTCCTCCTTTACTCCAGGGTATAGAAATGTGCATAAATCTCTACATAAATACCCGCACGCTTACGAACTAATCAAGATGAACCGGTTTTGTTTACTGCCTCTGAAAGTTTATCACACTTTGCGGTAATTAACAAATACAATTGAGCGTTTTGCACATTTAATAACTTTTCAAAATGTTTGCATAGATAAATACTTAAATAGTAAACACAAATGCTTAGGCCTAGTCTAATGGGAACAGAACTACTGCATGACGCGTCTGGGGTGTATGTAATGGGAGCCAGGATCGTCCTCGTGCTGATAGATGGCGCTCAACACGATCCACAGACTGGCCGCTGTTATGGTGCGTAGAACCAAGTGGATAGCACGTTTATAATCCGACATTGTCTACAGATATATGTATATATATTACGATGACTGTGCGCACTGCTGAAGCGTAGAAACTGAACTAATCGTATAGAACTTAGAACTCGACACTTTTATTGGCAAAAAGCTCCGCTGAGCTCGGGTGAGAGCACGACTCATACGTAATTTGTGTAATTTCCAGAGATTTCATGAAGAAAATTCCCAAGCTCACGTTGTCGATCTGCAATTTTGCAGTAGAATCAAATCAAACACTCGATACTCAACAGTCATACAAATTTGTTTTGCTCTCTTCGTTGATATTTTGGCATCTTGTGGCCTACGTGAGCTGCACACAAATCTCAATTAGCTGCGCACAATTCACAATCGGCCTGAGCTTGGTCTGCGAATGTCGTCACTCGCCTGATTAAGTTGCAATTAGCTGCGATTAATCAGATTAATGCGAACTCGGGCCAAATCGGTCACAAATTGCTCTCCATGAATCTGTGAAAATAACACATAAATATCATTGATAATAGTTGAATTTAAATAAAACTCCCTAATGTTAATCTTTGACAGCATTGTTGCAACTCGTGTTGTGGCAGCCTCACACACTCGAGCCCAACTGAGCTGAGAACACTTGCAGACTGAGCATTGAGTCAGTTGCTGGGTTCTAATCTTTTAAATGCTAGACAGCGTGTCTGCTTTCTTTTTCGATTATTTTTAGATTACTTTTATCAATGCTTTGTTTACATTTGTTTTGCTTATATGCTTATATATACATATATGTTGAATATATGTTGCGTGTTGAACTATTTGACATGAGAACAGTCGAACAGAGAGCACTCAGTCAGGTAACAGTCAGTCAGAGAACAGTCGCTCAGAGAATAGTCAGTCATAGAACAGTTACTCAGAGAACAGCCCATCTGAGAACAGCCTATCACAGAACAGTCTATAACAGAATATTTCGTCTGTGAACAGTAATGAGAGAACAGTCATTCAGGCAACAGTTACTCAGAGAACTGTCTATCATAGAACAGTCCATCTGTGAACAGTAAATCGGGGAACAGTCACTCAGGTAACACTCACTCAGAGAACAGTCTATAACAGAACAGGCCATCTGTGAATAGTAAACCATAGAACAGTCACTCGGGAACAATCACTCAGAGAACAGTCCATTCGACAACATTCAAACAGCGAACAGTTCATTAGGGTTTAGTCAGTTGGTGAACAGTCAATCTGAGAGCAGCCACTCCGAGAACAGAGTGTCTAAGAACAGTCAGTAGGCGAGCAATCAGTCGGTGAAGAGCTACTCAGTTAACATTTAGTGAGCTAACAATCTGATAATAAAGTAAAATATGCTTCGGCTCTAATAAATTTTATAACTTAAGTTAAATCGTAAGAGATTTTGGTGTTAGTCTCTATTGAATTAAAAGAATTATTTAAATTTATTTTAAATTATTATTATTTAATATTTTTAATATTTTTGTTATTAACATTATTATTATTATTATTGTTTTTTATTTGCATTTTGCAAGTGAAAATAGTTTTAGTTCCGAGTACAATTTTTATTCAGCTTTTTCTTTAGCTCAACAGCAGAATAATGGCTCAAGTTTCAACTTTTAATACACTTTACAACTCAGTTAAATAAAATAAATAAATTAGTTTTAATCTATAGCTAAATAAATGCATTATTAAACTGGGACTAAATGGAAAGAGTCTCCTGCAGCTGAGCCAAACGCTGCACATTTGTGAGTTTCCAGGTGATGCAGGATAAGGATGTGATAAAGAAGCCAATGCCTGTGGAATGGTATAGCCAACCACATTGAAAATCATAGAGAACATACTAAAAGACATTTGGCCAACTCACCCATGAGTAGTACAGCCTCAGAGGTCTCGTCCTGCCACGCCTTGGACACCACACAGAGCAGAAAGAAGCCGCTGAGCAGACAGAAGGAGCCAATAACCACGGCTAGGGTGATGAGTATGATGACAGGATCTGGTTCCTTGAGCGTCTTATAGGGAAACAGCCTTAGACAGAGCGATGACTGCTTCTGCTCAGTCTGTGTTTGAGTACTACAGAATAGAAATCTAATTAGTTAATGCAGTTATTAAACATTGTAAATACGCACCAGGATTGTGCATATGTAGGCAGCATTGGAGCACTTCCACACTCCATGGCGGCGCTCAGAGAACTGCCAATAGACTGCAGACTCCAGACTCCACAAACTGCAGTTATCCAGCTTGTATATACCCCTACCCTATGAGTGCTGTTGGGTCGCGTGTCTCTCTGAATTTTGGGGAGCGTCATGGATATATTTTTAGCCGCAGAGGAAGTGCAGAGTCAGCGGAACTAAACGGCAGCTGCTGAACACTGAGCCGCTGTCTCGGCAGCACTGATAGATGCTACTATTTTTAGACAGTGCCGAGAAGTTCAACGCTCTCGGTTTCTAGGTGAATCAAACGTTTACAGACAGCAGATTTAGCATTGTTTAGATTTGGGCACAGTTACACATATATATGTATATACCCTAATCCCGACCTATGTTTGAAAGCCTATGTCTTATCAGTATTTTTCTACGTGACATCATTTTATGAATGGTTTGCTAATCTAGTGTATAGCTATATATTTATATATTGCTTATTATATTATTATTATATATTTATTGCGAGATTTCAGCCATTGCATTTTGGCATACCTCTGTTACTTATATCTATTAAAACCAAACACTTTTATATCATTCCCCTGGCTCTCTCTTAGTATTCCGTTGTAGCTATTTTATATGCTATCCAGGGCATGAATTTAGCAACATTTGTGTAGACTCCAGGTGCAGCATTGAAGCATGGCGTTGTACCATAGCTAACGATGCCGAACTGTACAAATCTTTGGTGATTATTATAGACCTCCACATTCGCCAAGGGACCACCAGAGTCACCACTACAGGAATCATTTTTTCCGCCACCTGCACACAGTTGGTTTGGTAGGATAACCCGCCGATAGGACTTTCTGCAATCTTTCCGATTTTTAATATCCACCGATGTCTCAGATGGCACATTAGATAATATTCCAGTTCCTGCGCCACCCCAGCCAGTTACCTGATAACTATTAAAGTTCAGATTCTGAAGGGTTTCATTCACAGGCAAACAGATGGGCTTGATGTTGTCTGCAAAGAGTAGTTTAAGTCGTCATTAGAAAAACACAATCAAAATGAATATTATTCAAATACTTACCTTGTGTGAAGTTAGCATCTTGTGATAGCAAAATTAGCGCTATGTCATTCTGACGTGATATTTTACTATATCTCTCATGTATAAAGTACTTTGCAATGCGAATATTCTGAACTGAACAATCTTCTTCAGAGGTTATGTTATACTCACCCAAACGCACGGATACCCTAAGAAAACAGTACGCAAATTAATCAAACACTTCAATATAGTATAAACACAATGATCTTACAGAGTATTATCCTGTAGGCAGTGGGCAGCAGTCAGCACAAAGCCTGCATATAAGAATATAATATTAATAATAATCATCGTAGGTTTCTATTATACTACTTACGATTGCTTATAAGTGTACCGCCACATTGAAATTTCTCTTCGCCTTTAACGAGAAATTTAAGCAAAGCCATCCAAGGTCTTGACATCAACTTTACTTTGTTACCTCCACGAATCTTTTGTTGTCTGAAAACACCACACGGTTGTTGGGTCAAAATCCGTAAACCCTGTGACACCTTCTCAGCATCGTCACAGCAAGCCATGTCCTGCAAATTGAGAGTAGTTGAATATCATCATTATAATTGTACAGATAACTATTCAATATAGCATGTGTTGTACTAACATCTTGGTGAGGGTTGCATTTGGACTGTCGAGCGTATTTCAGTTCAGCCTCTGTCAATTCGATTTTTTTTATAAACTTCTCATTCAATTCGTTAAGTTTTGGGCACTCTGAAGTCGGCATGCAGTGTCCAGGCCTGCCATTCCCTCTCGTGCAGGTCTTGTAGTCTAGGAGTACTCTACATATGTATATGTTTCGATTTCATAATCAATAGTCAACACTTACCTGGTTCCTCCGCCGTGGAGAGCTGTACGGCGACTGCTACACAGAGCAGGAAACTGGCAACTCGGCTGAGATTCATTGCGCCACTGAGAAGCAACGGAGTCCACACTCGACTTATATAGCATAGTGCATAAACACATACATACACACTATGTACATACTTGAACATGCATATTTATGTATATACGAAATAAAAAATTTGGTTATATAAATGGGGATTTTTTAAATTATATAGCACAATTGTGACTTTATTCCTCTCAGCAGAGCTATTTCAGAATGCTTATCTATTTGGGTTTTTCACATACATCTTGTATATAATTCTTGATTTATTGAAATTTCCATAGTAAATTGTGGGATTTTGGCTAGCTCGAGGTCCAAATTATAGCATTGAAAATAAAAACAAAAACTGAGATTATATTTTGTATTTTGCCGATATATTTCGATCGCTCCACGGCAGATCGTCTTCAGTGCACTGAACACAATAACACTTGTGCTCAACTTAATACACAATAATCCTTTGATAACCGTTATCTGTGCTGTGAATTGTGGCTCAATCGGATAATAAACACCGAAGATATTCGAGATTTAAGTTTCCATACTAGGGAAGGGGGAGCAGCGATCATGTACTTAATGTATGTACAGTACATAAGTGTGTATGCGTGTGTGTGTGTATTGTTAGCATTAGCTGCTGCAAGAGAAAGTATAGGGTCTCCTACTGTCGGTTGCATCCGACTGTAGCTTTCCGAGTTATGAAATATAATTAAATAATTCAGTCATTTATATTCTAATTCACAAATTCCTTCGTGCATCATTATGAGCTGTCTTTAAACAGTCGAATGTGGATGTATTTCAGCACGTACATATAAGCTATATACAAATGTAATCAAAAAGAAGCTGTATTATAAACATAAACACATCTGTTGTATATAGTCTTATCAGTATTTTTCTACGTTGGATCATGAATGAATTGCTCAAGTATATAGTTTAAATTTATTTCGAGATTTCAGCCATTCAATTTATACATAAGGTTATAATTTCTATAATTCATGTATATCAAAACCAATGTAGCTTATATGATTTCACATGGCTCTCTCTTAGTATTCCGTTGTAGCTATTTTATATGCTATCCAGGGCATGAATTTAGGAACACTTGTGTAGACTCCTGGTATACCCCTGGCGCATGGCGATGTACCATAGCTAACTATGCCGTACTGTATAAATCTTTGGTGATTATTATAGAACTCCACATTGGCCAAGGGACCACCGGAGTCACCACCACAGGAATCATTTCCTCCGCTACCAGCACACAGTTGACTTGGTATAATAACCTTCCGGTACTGCTTCCTGCATTCCTTCCGATCTACATCATTTATCCCTGTCTCATATGGAACATCAGTCGAGTATGCAGTCTCGTTCCTACCCCAACCAGTTACCCGATAAGTAGTATAAATATGATTCTTAAGGGTTTCAGTCACAGGCAAACAGATGGGCTTGATGTGGTCTGCAAAGAGTTGTTAAAGTTTCCATTAGAGAAACACAGTTAAAATGAATATTATGCTAATACTTACCTTGAGTGATGTTCGCATCTTGTGATAGCAATATTAGTGCTATATCATTCTGACGTGATATTTTACTATATCTCTCATGTATAAAGTACTTTGTAACGTTAATATTCTGAACTGGGGGCGCACACCCATTATTTGAACAATCCTGTTCAGAGGTTACATCATGCTCACCCAAACGAACGGAGATCCTAATAAAACAGTACGAATGTTAATCAAACAGTTCGTCACTTTAAAAAACAATATGATCTTACAGGTTCTTTTCGGTTAGGCAGTGGGCAGCAGTCAGCACAAAGCCTGCATATAAGAATATAATATTAATAATAATCATCGTAGGTTTCTATTATACTACTTACGATTGCTTATGAGTGTACCGCCACATTGAAATTGCTCCTTGCCTCTAACTTGAAATTTAAGCAAAGCCATCCAGGGTCTTGACATCAATTTTACTGGGAAACCTCCAAAAATCTTATTACCAGAGAATTCACCACACTTTTGTTGGGATAAAATTTCTATACCCTCCGACACCTTCTCAGCATCGTCACAGCAACCCATGCCCTGCAAATTGAGAGTAGTTTAGTATCATCTTTATAATTGCTTAGATAATTGTTTAATATAGCATGTGTTGTACTAACATTTTGGTGACGATAGCATTTTGACTGTCGGGCGTATTTATTTTCAGCATCTGTCCATGAAATATTGTTTCTTGCTTTCTCATTCAATTCGTTAAGTTTTGGGCACTCTGAAAATGGCATACAATGTCCAGACTTTCCATCCCCTCTCGTGCAGATCTGATAATCTAAAAGTGCTTGATATATGTATATATATGTTTCGATTTCATAATCAACACTTACCTGGTTCCTCCGCCGTGGAGAGCTGTACGGCGACTGCTACACAGAGCAGGAAACTGGCAACTCGGCTGAGATTCATTACGCTACTGAGAAGCAACGAAGTCCCCAACTCAATTTATATGTGTACAAACACACACACAGTATAGAAACACATACACACTATACTTATATGTATATAATATGTACGTAAGTGCAAAATATAGCTTATCAGTCATTGGTTGTGGTTTCTGTGTAGTATTCCTTTATGTTAAATCTAGAAATCAACTGAAACATTATGCTTCTCAAGAGAGCTATTTCAGATTGCTAATCCATTAGAGGTCTGCATGAATTCATTCAGTTCTAACTGCACAGCACTGTACAGTAGTGAATGATTCATTTCACGTTTCGAATGCATTCATGCAGACCTCTATTAATCATTTGGGCTTACACATTGAAGGTATTCCAATTTATATTAACGGGTTCCAGGGAAAAGAGTTCGGTTTGAGTTTTACTTCAATTCTATTCCGTGGTATAGACGTCATCGATGTTTTCAACAATTCCAAATAACCGATGTGTAGTATTAGTCCGTATTTACATTGATTTGAAAGAAAAGGTGAACATGTTCACCAAAGTGAGCAGTGTTTACCCAACACGATATTACATCGCGAAATATCGCTCAATTATTTCTCCCCTAACCCATTCCCTAGTACAGAAAATTGATTATCTGATATCTCTGTTGTTTACTATCCGATTGGGTTGAAAATCGCAGGAAACATTTAATGCATCTTAGGCTTTGTTTATGAAAATCAGTGGCTCTAAGACTGTGGCTGCTGCGTTTTTTAAGAAAATTTTTTGTTTAATTTCTGTTTCTTTCTGCCTGCTACATCTTAATACAGGGTCCTAAGTCCCGTCTTATATTTAACAGATTCCTATTATTGTAAATATCATTGTTCTATTGAAAATAGGGTTAGTCGAATTGAATAGTTGGTTCTCTTACTCTATATGCTAAGTTTCTTTTTTAAATGTAATTAAATAATTCAGTCATTTATATTCTAATTCTCAAATTCCTTCGTGCATAATTATGAGCTGTCTTTAAACAGTCGAATGTGGATGTTTTTCAGCACGTATAAGCTATATACAATCTATACATAACATACATATATCATATTAATAAATGTAATCAAAAAGAAGCTGTATTATAAACATAAACATATATCAGTATTTTTCTACGTTAGATCATGAATGAATTGCTCAAGTATACAGTTTAAATTTATTTCGAGATTTCATTCAATTTATACATAAGGTTATAATTTCTATAATTCATGTATATCAAAACCAATGTAGCTTATATGATTTCACATGGCTCTCTCTTAGTATTCCGTTGTAGCTATTTTATATGCTATCCAGGGCATGAATTTAGGAACACTTGTGTAGACTCCTGGTATACCCCTGGCGCATGGCGATGTACCATAGCTAACTATGCCGTACTGTATAAATCTTTGGTGATTATTATAGAACTCCACATTGGCCAAGGGACCACCAGAGTCACCACTACAGGAGTCATATCTTCCGCTACCAGCACACAGTTGACTTGGTATAATAACCTTCCGGTGCTGCTTCCTGCAATCCTTCCGATCTACATCATTTATCTCTGTCTCATATGGAACATCAGTCGAGTATGCAGTCTCGTTCCTACCCCAGCCAGTTACCCGATAAGTAGTATAAATCAGTTGCTGAAGGGTTTCAGTCACAGGCAAACAGATGGGCTTGATGTGGCCTGCAAAGAGTTGTTAAAGTTTCCATTAGAGAAACACAATTGAAATGAATATTATGCTTATACTTACCTTGGTTGATGTTCGCATCTTGTGATAGCAATATTAGTGCTATATCGTTTTGACCTGATATATTACTATACCTCTCATGTATAAAGTACTTTGTAACGTCAATATTCTGAACTGGGGGCGCACACCCATTAATTGAGCAATCCTGTTCAGAGGTTACATCATGCTCACCCAAACGCACGGATACCCTAAGAAAACAGTTCGAATATTAATCAAACACTTCATTATAGTAATAAACTTAATAATCTTACAGATTTTTACCCTGTAGGCAGTGGGCAGCAGTCAGCACATAACCTGCATATAAGAATATGATATTAATAATAATTCTCGTAAGTTTTCTATTATACTACTTACGATTGCTTATGAGTGTACCGCCACATTGAAATTGCTCCTTGCCTCTAACTAGAAATTTAAGCAAAGCCATCCAGGGTCTTGACATCAATTTTACTCGGAAACCTCCAAAAATCTTATTACCAGAGAATTCACCACACGGTTGTTGGGATAAAATTTCTATACCTTTCGACACCTTCTCAGCATCGTCACAGCAACCCATGCCCTGCAAATTGAGAGTAGTTTAGTATCATCTTTATAATTGTATAGATAATTGTTCAATGTGTTGTACAAACATCTTGGTGAGGGGTGCATTTGGACTGTCGGGCGTATTTCAGTTCAGCCTCTGTCAATTCGGTTTTCTTTATAATCTTCTTATTCAATTCGTTAAGTTTTGGGCACTCTGAAGTCGGCATGCAGTGTCCAGGCCTTCCATTCCCTCTCGTGCAGATCTTGTAGTCTAGGAGTGCTCTACATATGTATATGTTTCGATTTCATAATCAACACTTACCTGGTTCCTCCGCCGTGGAGAGCTGTACGGTGACTGCTACACAGAGCAGAAAACTGGCAACTCGGATGAGATTCATTGCGCTACTGAGTAGCAACAGAGTCCACACTCGATTTATATAGCTTAGTTTACAAACACATACACACTTTATTTGTATACATATATGTATAATATTTTTGTGATATGCTAAGTTTAGCTTATCAGTTTTGTTTCTGTATAAAGCGAATATTTCAATATAAAAATCTATCGTGGTTTTATGCTTCTCAAGAGAGCTATTTTAGATTGCTTATCCAGTTGGGTTGCTCATTAAAAGTGGATGAAATAAGTAGACCAATTTATATATAATCATATATTATATATTATTGTTATAAAATATATATTGTACTTAGTTATATTTTAGGTGTGGCAGAGCACTTGATCACAGGCAGTCTTCTCGAGCTACACTAAGTAGTTGCGACGTCTAGCAGCTGTCTATCTGAACAGCACACTTGCAATATAGCAAGCCTACAGTCGGACGCCATTGACAGGGCACGTTGTGGGGGTTAAAGTTTAGCTCTTAAATTTGTTATAGTCCTAGATTGGCACCCAATTAATCTATGCTGTAGCAAATGCTTTATAAACATATCAGCTCCTGCTTCTACTATACATACTGTTGCGTCGGTTGCGTCCGTCTGTATTTCGATGGGGTTTTTTAGGAATTTCCAATTGTTTATTCTCGGAAGTGAGTAGCTGAGGCAATAAACAATTATTAACATTGTTGCAATTGGCGCAGACGATTCGCCGATTCGCACATTATGAGCATATGGGAAAGGCGTTCAATGGCTAGATCTTAACTCCACAGATGGAGGAGGGGGAGGAGCAGTAGAAGTAGTAGAAGAAGCAGCGGCATGTCGTCGCCTTAGTTACATTGTAAAACGTTTTATTGTCGTTGGCAGCTGGCGACGATTTGTTGCTGCCCCAAACTCCAATTGACTTTGGCTACAGCCACAGCTAAAGGTGTATCTGTGTGCGAGTGTGTGTGTGTGTGAGTGCCTGTGGCACGATGCTCACTTGACGACAACTGTTATGCTTATCGGATGCTTTGTGAATACGAATTTGGTCAATGATGCCGCATGCCGCTTGCCGCTTGGGCTTTGCCTGCTGCGTCTCTAAAGGGGAAGGTTGAGCGTGGGGTTTAGGGTTGCTGGGGTTGGTGGGAGGGGGATTGGCTGCAGACCGTGGCAAATTGCTGTCGATTGTCAGGCTGAGTCGTAACTAACTCTGGGCGTAGGTGCCAACTGCGTTAAAGCCACTCACACACACACACTGCCATAAAAGTCAGCTTGTACACGACTTGGTTATACCTGTACCTGCAGGGTGAGTGAAAAGTCTTGGAGCAGTGAATGATTGACAAGAATTTCCTTACAATTTCCTGGCACTGCCTTGCCACACAAGCTGGGTATACACCACTTTTGTGCTGTGCCTGGTACGGGTATGCTAGGTATACGTAGAGAGAAAATAAAAAGGAATAAAGGGCAGCGTCAAATGGACAAACTTTGGTGTGATTAAATCGGCTGCTGGCGAACACAAAGAGCGACAGGGGGAGGGGGCCAGGGGTGGGGGGGTTATGAGGAGAAGGCGAAATCTTATCGTTGCACAAGAACTCGTTTCATTTTAGTGCCGCAATCAGCGCTGCTCACTTGCAATGGCCGGGCAAATATTTTACTTTTACTCTTTCGCCTCAGTTAAGTTCGTTTATGGGCGGGAGGAGGGGTGGGGCTGGCTAATGCGTTGCGGAAAGTGTGCCACAAGCATAAAGCGCCAAAAGACGCTGACAACGGAATCAAACACAAAAGGGAATAGGGCAACAGCAACAACGACAGCTAAGAGGGGTGGGGGGAGGATAATCCGACTGCCAGCAAAGTTAAAATTAAATTAGCGTTTTTTTCTTCTACTTTTGTGAAAGGTATATACTTGGGTATACTTTCTGTATACTTTCTAACCTTTTCCTTGACGCTGGTTCTCTCTATCAGTGTCACTGGCGCTATACTTAGCCAAATTAAAATGGCCAAGAAGTTGCCTGCTAACGGTTTTCTTTTTCGTCTTCCACTGCGTTTGCATTTATGCTTGTTTAAGCAAATGCCGTGTTATCACTCGGATCCGGCTCCGGCTCTGGCTCTGGCTCTGGCTCCGGCTCCGGCTCCATTTGCATTCACGTCTGACTCGAAAGGATAATGCGCGTAATTGTTGTTGTCCGTGCTCGGGCAATTGGCATAAAAAGTACAGCAATAAAAACAGTACACACACACATACAAACACACTCACACTCTAACCGAGACACACTGTAGCTACAATTGGGAATTGGCTTATAGTCTCATAAATAATGATTTATTACATTTTATTTCAGCATTTTATAATAATTATATTCAATTTTTATTTTAATTGCCAACGATTGCCAACTAATTCTAACGATTCCCAATGGACGAATACACAGTTGAGCTTCGTTAATTACAGTGAACACTGCTTCAAGCGATCTTTTCTTTTAGGCGTATACTCGTATGGCTTTACTAGCAGCTATTCAGTATCTTATACGCTCAAGAGAGATTTTACTGTGCGCTGTACGCTACTTCAGTCATAGGCGTACAGAGAGCGGTCAGCGTATAAGTATAAGTCATAAGTATAAGTGTATAAGTATAAGTGTGTAAGTATAAGTATAAGAGATGCTGTGGCCACACGAGCAATGATTGCCAATGGCTACTTTATTCTCTGCTTTACAGCTGCCAACTGATAAGGCTCTCACATAGTAAAGCGTATAAGTATAAGTTAAAAGTGTATAGGTATAAGTATAAGAGATGCTGTGGCCATACGAGCAACGCATGCCGGTTTACTCTCTCAAAGCAGCCTGCTGATAGGGTCCTTATATACGTAGTAATGCGGAATCGCAAGCGCTTACATACATTCATTCATACATATATAATACTTATACATATTCACATACAGTGAAAACTTTTAGCCATCGTCCTACTTTCGTGGTAAAGTTGTTCGAAAAAGTAAATGAACGTCGAAGAATTGGCAGACGGTACTTATTGACGCTCGTCTACTGTAGAGAGTTTTCACTGTACACATGACATACATATATAAGTTCCAGTTTGATTTTAAAACACATCATCACACGTGATTCTAGTCTAATTAAGCACGCTTCATCCATTGCTGATAATAGCATAAAATCACCCAAAAATGTAGACGTACATATTGCCTTCATTATCAATAACAGTTCTTCCCACTGTTCTTCATAAATATTGATAATTATTTTGGGAATTTCATAGAAAATGAAATTATAATCAAAGCTTAAATTTATATTGTGATAAGGTCACTCTTTTTGTTATTTTTTTATTTGATCTCTATAGAAATATCAGCACCATCATTCATATTTTTACTGTGCATTTCATTTTGATTAAATTTGGAATATTTCTTAAACATTCTGGACTGTAGTTTCATTGCCCTAACGAGCTTGAAATTACTACATCATAAAATAAACTCATCGAACAGATTATAAAGCAATCAAAAGAGTGTTTTCCTCAACTCAAAGTTTACGCTTTTCGAAACTTGTGATTCTTTTTCTGCTTTTTGTAAAACTAAAACGATTGTGCGCCTCTGTGTGTGAGTGTGTGTGTGTGTCATCAATTCATGTTGTCTAGCAAAATTGGCATATAAGTGGAAGATTCACACACACACACACCCCTGCCGCACTCAGAGTGTGTGTGTCTAACAAGTCATATCAAAAATATTGCCATAAAATATGTCAAGACAAGACTCAAAATATACCGCAAGCTGAAGAGTATGCAGAGCATGAAGCAAGTGAAGCATGTGGAGCGTGTGTGGCATGGCAGCTGAGTGACATCGATTGACATATGCAGCATGGTGGCACTGTGCTGCCACAGCAACAGCTCAAGGCACAGTCACTGGCACAGTCAGTGGAACAAGCATCAACCGAGGTCCAAGTCCTGGTTCAGTACAAGGCGGCAGCACTGTTGGCATAATGAAAAATATTTCCATATTGCAAATAAAGTCATTTTGCCAAGGCAGACAAGTCGGGGTAGCACTGCTAACCCTTGTCAAAAAATCATGAACATTCCCTTTCCTACACACGCACACCCTTTACACACACATATGCGCACCTGAGCTGAGCTTGCTTTTGCTGCAGCAGCAGAGCATATTTCAATTTGCGAAGACACTGGCACTGAATTCAAGTAGAACTGCTTCTTCCACTATCTTGGCAGTTGTCGAAATCTAGAAACTAAGCGTCCAAGCAAGGGTTGCTTTAACAGTTTGCAAAGCGTAAATGTTTATATATATTGTAATGGTTAATTTATCAAATTTTAAGTGAAAATGAAATTTGTGTATTTTTCACTTTTTATTTTATTAATTCTGATCAAATTTCATTTGTTCAATATCTAACTCTAACGTTACTGTTAAGTTATGGCCTTTCTCATGGCATGATTACTTCCATTTGATTGTTGAAATCGTCTTTTGATTTTTTAGAATTCATATCAAATTTCAGTGCTCACTTCGTTACAAAGATACAGATTTTTGAATAGACCTCACTACAAGGCTATTTCGGCAATTTTGAAAAATATTTTAAAAATATATACTATATATATTTACATCATTTTTTCCAAAAAGACGATTCAGAATTAAGCCCAACTTGATTGTAAAATATATTATTTTTCATTAAAATCTTTATAACTGAAAGTCTCTCAAACTGAAATCTTTATGCTCTCGGCGAAAGCTAGGAATTCATTTTAGATTCATAGTGTAATGGTGAAATGTTCTTAGAATTCTTCGTAGATTTCGGTTAACGATTTCTTTTTACTAGATCAAATGGATCCAACCTATATATGTTTATACATATATAAATATATTTAGATTATGGCAACTTTACTAAATATATCTAACTTTTTAAGCATAAAGTTATAGTTAAGTATAGAAAGTAGAGTAAACTGTAGCGAGACATACTTAATCAGTTGGAAAATTATATTTAACAAAAGGAAAAGCTTATAGTAGAATCAAGTCTAGCACATGCTTGTTACACTTCTAATATATTAACTAAATTTACTTACATTGCTGTACCATATTTGGGTTTTCTACTGACTATTTTTACAAATTTTTTATAATTTTTTTATTTTTGCCATATATGAAATATTTATCTTAGTATACTATAATTTAATTCAATTCATAATCAAGCTGCAAATTTCTCTATTTATCTTCTATTAATATAAATACTTAAATAAACTGCTTAAGTGCACCTCTCTAATGTCAGCCAAAAGTCTTGGCTGCCTTTCTCCGTGCTAAAAGTTTATGCAAATTCATTTTGAGCTGGCGTCCGTGTGCAGCCCGCATTATGCTGCCCATCTACTATACGCCTGCCCCATCATCATCATCATCATCATCATCATCATGAATAAGATGATTATCGGCAATGCGATTATTATGATTTCAACAACATTATCCAAGGCCTGATGTCTGTCTCGGGTTGAGGTGATGCGACCTTAAGCCACAGAGCATCAGTGTTGATGCTGCATAGCATTTTGGGCGCATTGCCATGCACATTGACAACAAGTTGTTGTTGTTCTTGTTGCTGCTGTTTGTTGTCCGCAAGTGTCGGCATTCGCATTATTACAATTATTACGTTGATGTGCACGGCTTCACTTTGTGCCACAGCCACACACCCTGCGCTGCCTCTGCCTCTGCCTTGACTCCTGTTGTTTGCATATTTGCGGTGCGCTGTGTGTGGTTGCAGGAGTCAGTTCGCTGTTTGTTGTGCCACTACAGAGGAGAACTGCAGTGTGTGTGTGTGTGTGCAGAGAGTGTATTGGGCTCATTGTTGTGCAACGTGGCGTATGCGCAATTTGCCGAATTGGTCAATATTATGCCAAGTTACGCGCAATTTCGTGGTCATCGTTTGAAGACGGCACAAAGCAGCACACATCTTGTGCCTGTGCTACTTGTCAGTCAATTTCAATGCACTTCATTTACAATTAGCTAAGAGAGCCACACACAACATCCTCACGATATTAAAGCGTATTCCTGCATCGATATGCCTGACTTTTAATTATGCTCAAGTCTTGGACTGGCAACTAACAATGGCCCCGGCACTTGAGACTTGTTTTCTTTGTTCCATGTGCAGCCAACCCTTCGGCTGGTGGCACAGTGGGGCACAGTGGGGTAACTTGATTAAATTTCACTCCAGCTCCGTTACACAATCAGTGGCACTTGAGAAGCTTGAGAAGCTGCAAGCATAAACCACGCTCGTTTAATTTCAACTCAACTCAAAGTCTAAGCAGTAACAAGAGCCAATTCAATAAAAATTAAAAAAGAAGCCAAGGCGAACTGAGGGGGAGGGGAGGGGAGAGAAAGGCAAGCAAATAAACTTGAAGAAAATTAAAAGTGGCAGCCGTGGCAGATTCACAATTCACAAACCCAAAGAGAGGGAAGGAAGTTCAGGAAACGTATCGACTTAATTGAACAAATCGCAGTAAACGAGCCGTAAATTTTTAATATGTTTCGGTTTGCGTAAATAAAAGCTGACGCAAAAGTTTCTTGGACTTCTGTAGTCCTAAATCACAATTGAAAATGGCAATTTCGTATAGAACTTCAAACTGCAAATTAATAAATTAAATCAAGTAAGCAAACGAAGGCAACAAATCCATTTAATTAGCAGCTAGACCACAGAGTTTCTTATGCTACTACTATACCCATGCCTTATCTCTTAATTACTTGTGGCTGTAGCCAACAATTTGACTGATTAAAATGGCCAGGCAAAGGCAAGAGCAAAGCCCCACCTGCTGCTGGCTGGTCTGCTCAACTTTAAGCTTTGACATTTTGACACTGGCCAAGGGTAAGGGTGAGGGTAAGGCTAAGGGTAAGGGTAGGGACAACAATATTTTCTTTGCTCAGTCTAGCGCAAGTCGATGTGTCTGGGTCCGGCCTTATTTGCTCTCATTTATCGTAGTACTTTTACTCCTCGACTTGGGCGAGGATTCAAGTGTTAAGCCAGACAGCTCAGCGAGTTTCTCGTTTCTCGTTTCTGTTTTTGTTTTGTGTCTTTGGCTCACCTTTAATTAAATCTTTCCAGTATAAAGACTGATCTGTATGCTCTTATTTATTCATATCAATATGACCAATTAGTTGTTAGCAATTGTGTAAGCTATCCACTGAATAAACTTACGCACATCCGTGATGACTGAAGGACCTCTGGCGCATTTGGCCAAACCATGACTGACTATGCCATACTGAATGAATCGCTGTCTACCCTTGAAGATGCCTATCGCTGATAGTGGCCCACCAGAGTCCCAACGACATGCATCTACATTCTCACGTTCCACGCATAGTTGACTTGATATGATTTCATAAACATATAAATTCTTGCACTCAGTATGATCCTTTTCATATGTAAATTCCTCCAGTAGCACATCAGAGAGAGTTTGGTTTTCCGTTTCACCCCAACCAGTTATACGCAGATCGGATTGCAGTTCAGACTCTTTAGTCAGGGGCAAGCAGATTGGGTTGATGTGTTCTGTAAAGATTAGTGACTAGAGTATAGTAGTGAGTGTATAGATTCGAGGTCTGCATGAATGTATTCAAATCGTGAAGTGAATCACTCTGAAATTGAGTAAACGTTTCTTTGCACAGATTTGAATGAGTGTGAATGAATGTTGTGTTAGTGAGAATAGTATAGAAGTGAGAGTATATATATAGAGGTCTGCATGAATGCATTCAAATGGTGAAATGTATCATTCACTCTGAAATTGAGTAAACGTTTCTTTGCGCAGGTTTGAATCAGTGTGAATGAATGTTGTGTTAGTGCCTGTATGACAGCTCATACACTCAGTAGATAATGTAATGTAACGTATATGTAATGTATATATTTAGTAGAGTAGTGAGTATAGTAGAATAGTAGTAGAATCTACTTACGTTTAAATTTCACAGTCTCTGATAGCTTCACTAGTGCTATGTCGTTATGCCGAGTAGTTGCATCGTAATGTTCATGTATAAATATGCCACTATGGCCCACATCCTCCACTGGAGGTGCGCAGTACTCCCGACCCGCTCGTGTAGCGCAATCCCTCTCCTTAGATCTGTCGTGCTCACCCAAACGAACTGATACCCTATATAATATGAATATGTAAAAAGGACATTAATTAATTGAATCATACTTACAGTTCTCCATTCTTTACACAATGGGCAGCGGTTAAAACGTAGACTGCAAATAAGAAGAGACTCTTTACCATATAGATGAACCAATTGGAAGGAGCTGACATTACTTACGATTGCTAATAAGTGTGCCACCGCAACTGGCATATGTGGTAGCATTTACCTTAACGCCCAACAGCACCATCCATGGTCTGGACATTAGTTTCACATCTTTTGCTCCGTACACTTTATTCAAAGCAAAATTACCACAGTTTTGGTTACTCAACACATACATTCCATCTGCAATGACATCTGGTTCTTCGCAGCATGAATAGCCCTTTGATGTGAATATAGTTATTACCAATAAAAACAAAATAGAATAAACCCAAATACTAACATCTGTCTGCACTTCACACCTGGATTTTCTTAGGTATCGTATGTCTGCAGATGTCAATTCGCCTTCTTGGTGTTTCTGAAGAAGTTCCTTCATTTTTGGACATTTTTCATATTGCACACAATATCCATAGTTTCCATCTAATCTTTGACAGGCTTGACCTAAGCCCAGTATATTTTCCGCATCTCTCCAGCCTGCATGTGTAGTATATTTAGTGGGTACAAATAATATGATCAGTGAGTGTAATATTCCTTACCCTTGCCTCTGGCTGAGCCCATTAATAGGCTCAAGCTTAGAAGCAAAAAAATTTCTACGTTCATTCCGATTGATGGCGCAAAATGTGACTGAACTACAGCTTGAGGGCCTCCGCATAAGTAGGCCCATAAGAACGCTGTTATATACATATATATATACATATGTATAGGTTCTACATAGAGATAAGCAAATTAGTTGCTCAGCATATAGTATATTAATAACCAATGATGTTGATAATGCTTTTATTTAAAAAAAAAATTGATAAAATATACACAATATTTGTTCATATCAGCAGTTTGCTTCTTTCCATGTATATTTTATTAAAATATGTGTTTATTGTGATTTATTTGGCAGCGATAAGCTGGTGAAGTTTCTTTTATTTTTTTTTTCATATTTATTAAAATAATATATCGAATGTTGTGTGCTTGAAAAAAGTTGAGAATAATATGTAAGGTTAGGAAATAAAATATTTATTTAATTATTAGAATTATGTGAATGCTGAAACTTCAGTTAATTTTATTTAAATTTGTATCTCTTTATTCCCAAATTTATATTCAAATTTACATTTTTACATTTTAAACATAATTTAATTTACTTTTAATTTAATTAGAATTGTCATTATAATTTCCATTTGAAACTACTTTTTCGACTGTATTTATTTCATTTTTTAATAAATAATAATAAATATATAGGCAGAGTACGCCATATGCATCGATTTAGCGACTTTGAATGTGTACAAGTCGAGATCATTAATCAAGTAATCTGTTGCAAATCTAGCACATATTTGACTTGAACTTAAATGCTTAGCACAGCTCAGAATGCCAGTGAGTAGAACAGAACAGCAGAAAAAAAAGGCAGAAAGAGGAAACGGAAATGGCAACGGAAATGTGTAGCCAAAGCATAAAAAAGTGCTCGTTTCACTATGTGGGAAAATTGTCATTGTAATAGTAATTTATTGTTGGCAAAAACTTTGTCGAAGGCATTGCCCACGCGAATGCGAATCAGAAGCGAAAAAAGCATCGAATGCAAGTGGAGTAGAGTGGAAAGTGTGTGTGTGTGTGGAAAGAGAAAAGCCGTAAAGCTTTGACATTTGACATATGCGACTCGTTTGACATACAAGCAAATTACATGAAACTATTTGTCTTGCTGCAATAAATCTCATAAGCCTGAAGCGACCACAAACTGCCGCTGGCTGTAGTAGGCGCTATGATTACTTAACACAGCGGGCACCGAGGCGTATGAGTGATGTGCCAGCAACGCCCAAAGAAAAGCGATATTAAGCTGTATAGAGAAAGAGAGTTACAGAGAGAGAGAGAGCGAGAGCGAGTTTTAACTATAGTTTTTGGCAGTTGTGCTGCCCCAGAAAAGGGAAAAACTTTCGCTGTGGCTTTGCCTTAAATGTTGTGGCAGTTGTTTGTCCCCATTGTTGCAGCCACTATTGCTGCTGCTGCACGCTGTGTATAATTTCAACTGCATTTTGCATTAAGTAAAATGTTTTAATTAAAATTGAAAAACTTTTCCAATTAAAGCGCAGCACCGCAAAATATTATCAATGCCATAGAGTGGCCTGGCGATAAATATCAACAATTGCAGCCATGTACTACTACTACTATAATACACTAAATTCAAATTCAATTCGCTGTGGAAGAGGCAAATTAATTTACAAGCAAGTTTCGGCTACAACCGGGCTCTAATTGCTTGTTTAACTTGAGCAACTTTCAGGGCAAAGAAACTCAACTACTAATTGGCTAAAGTAAAAGCAAGTTGCGCTCAAAAGTAGGCAACACTTTTTCACTTTTTGTTTGCCAGCTTAAAGCAAGCCAGGCTGCAGCTGATGAAGCTGCACACGGCAAATTGCATCAATAGTAATGATAATAATAATCACATATGCAAGCACACATATTTCTTTTCAGTTTTTTTCGTACTGAAATGCTTTTCAAAAGTCTCTGTCTCAGCCTCGGCTCGACTGGAGTCTGGATACCTCGTTTTTTTTTTTCGTTGAAATTGCAATCACTCAGCTGGCCTCACACTGATTGAGTTTATGTGTGCTCACAGTGTCGTTCATGTGATTAAGAGCCCCAGAGCCCTGGATAGCTTGAAATGGTCTGATGGACGGTTGGACTCTGTGTGTGTGGTCATAATGCTGCATATTTCATGGAGACTGCAAATTGCTAGGAGGAAACTGCGCTTTCATTGCAATTAAGCTCTGTACTCTGGAGCTTGATAATGAAAAAGAAACCAACGCGGAAAAGCCAGAGCCAGAGCCATAGCTATAGCCATAGCCAGTCGCCAGTCGCCCTGCGGTTCATAAAATAGCATAAATTAATGCACACAGCCTTGCGTATCTCATATTTTTCACTCTGCTCTCTCTCTTCACATTTCTTTCATTCTTTATTATTTTGCCATGTGGCACAAGGACATTTCTATCAGCCAAATTATATACTTATTACGTGAAACTAACTGGGTTATCTACCTGTACTCGACTCTGCCCTAAACTCTGCTCAAGTTTGTGCAAAAGTTTCCCAACTTGGCATTAGCATTAGCACACATGTTTCTCAGATACTGAAGTGAACTGAAAGTGGGTTTAAGCAGCAACTAATTAAACTTTTAATACGCATTCAAGTCATGGTAAATACCTGCACCTGTGTAGTAGCAATGAAGGGTATGATGAGGGCAGAGAGAATACTCCGATACAAAGGAAGGTTTACATCGATATTCAAACAGTTCTCAGGAGACTAAATGATAATAAATATCAGTTGCAATTCAAGGCAATCTTTCAGGCTAAATTTACTACAAAAATATAGTTCTTAATTGAATAATTGTTGGAATAAGCTTAGTTGGATTAACATTAGTCAATATCTCTATCATAAATCAGGTACAGATATTAGAATCTCTTTACAGACTGTCAGCCACTGTCGCTTGCATACGACTGCAGCCTTTGCCTGTTGAGAATGACTTTCGTTTAGAGCATTGAGTTTTTGTAGAAACTTTTGAAACCTTTAAGTTAATATAGTTATATGTGGGTCGAGTCGGTTAACTGCAGTGGCACAGTCACAATAACTGCCAGCTGGCTCTTTACTCACCCGAGGCACTTGACCCTGTTGCCTGTGCTTCAACTTGTCGTTCAATTAGCAGAGTTTAAGTTGTGCTGCCACTCGAATGGTACTGCAAAATAACTTGCATACATTATACAAATATACATACTATATGTGGTGGGTCAAGAGCAGAGTGCAGTTGGCATTTGATGTCATGATATCGTAGCTTATGTATTTTAGATGCCATCACGCATGCTGAGCTTCCGATTCCGCTGCCCATTTATCAGCCATGAAAGCGTGTTGAAAGTTTTCCAAATGTATGTGTTTTCGTGGGGTAAAGGGTTTAACGGATTTGCCCCGTGAAGGCAACGCATTGCACTCTACTTTTTTTTCTAGGGGGATTGAGGATAGTTGCAGATGCAGCAGCGTTCTCAGATTTATTGCATTCAACTTTCGTGTGACTTTCACAAGAAACTTTTATGTCTCGAAAACTTTTCAAGTTTACTTAAGCAACAAAAGTTTGTTTGCCACTCGTTGCCCCCTTTTCATTTTGCCCATATTACTACATATATATTTTTATTTTAGCCCTTTCTTGTCGCTTACCAAAAGCGAATTTATTGCCAAAAAGAAAAAAGAGCGAAAATCTGCCAGAGCCTAAAATGAAGTGTTGGCAATAATGTATAAGTTATGCGCATTAAATTTTAAGCATTTGCCACACTAAATCATTGAGCACTCAAACAAAAGAAAGAAAAAAAGGCGACGTCATCAGCTTTGTGGTCTTATTAGAAGTGGAAGTGGAAGCGAGGGTTGCTAAGCGAATAAGTGATATATCATCTGAAAGTACACACAAGAAGTCTTAGACTCTATGCTTTAGATATATGCTTTAGTACTTTGCTAAGTTTTAAACTAAATATTGGAAGAGGGCGATTGCCGAACAGATAGTTGGTGTCCAGTTCAGCTGAGTTCTTATTTACTATAGAGATGCCTAGTTTACTCTTACTGCAATAATAGATATTTGTATATCTAAGTTTATTTTCAGGCTTCACTTATGGCTTCTTCTAATGCCCAAATGAATGTAAGTTCCTTCAGCACATCTACCTTATCTATTTATCTATTTTCACACTTCATATTTTAGTGATTTGCAACAGCTTAAAGTACACATAAGAAGTTTTAGACTCTCTATATATGCTTTAGTACTTTGCTAAGTTTTAAACTTAATAATGGAAGAGGGAACTTGTTGGTGTCCAGTTCAGCTGTGCAACTATCTAAGCTGAGTTGTTATTTCCTATAAAGTTTATTTTCTGGCTTAACTTATGGTTTCTTCTGATGCCTAGATTCATGCCAGTTCCTTTTGTATATCTACCTTATCTACATCTAATTTCACAGTTTATATTTGAGCACATTTCTCAAGCAGCCTTCGCTTATATGTATATCTAAGTTCATTCTCAGGTTTCACTTATGGTTTCTTCTAATGCCCAGATTCATGCCAGTTCCTTCACCATGTAAGGTCGATATTTATCTACTTTCACAGTTCATATTTTAGCACACTTCTCAAGCAGCCCTCGCTCACATATTGTGTATCAAGAACTTGTCGATTTTGCGCATCATTAACGTGAGGCAAAGTGAAGCTCATTATGAAGCTCTGAGGTCACAGTTGATGGTGTTGTATATAGTATTACATACTATACATGTTGCTCTTAGATCTTTTTGCGGTTTTATATTCATTTATATGCGGCGCCGCCATGTTCGTTCGGCGTCTGCTTCCGGCGGAAGTTAACAAGCGCACACTCGATTGCCGACAACGTGTTTTTCTTGCTGTTGTTGTTGTTGTTGTTGCCGTTGTCATTGTCTGCCATAAATCATTTAATTTTGGACGCGTGAAAGTCGACTTCCTCTTGGCATTGGCTAATGAAAGCCAAGCGCCACATCATTGAGCATTCGTTGGCAAATATCGATTATCAATAGCAACAGTGATGCTGTATGTGTGTGTGTGTGTGTGTGTGTGTAGTATGTGTGCCGTATCAGTTTGCCACAAAAACCAAAATTCAGCACAAACGTGCACATAACTCAAAAACTCGCATTAGAATTATTAAAATGCCTGCTGTGGTTTCTTTCTCCTGGCATACATATCGTTTGCCATATATCTGACAAATATATACCTACGTCTATCTGTGTGTGTCTGTTTGAGCATGCCACACACTAATGCTGTGTGTGTAGTATATACTATGTGGCCTTTCAGTTGGCTGACTGCGCCATTTAGTAAATTGAAAATATTGCCATTGGCTGCCGGAACAAAAAAAAGAACGAAATCCTGCAGAGAAATGCAGAGAAAAGCGTAACCAAAACGAAATCTACTCGGCAGCAGGATGAAAAAATGAGTGCTACACATCGCATTTATGCCAAATAAAATCAATAGCAAAAGTGGCACAAAAATATTCAAACCTTATATGAGAAAGAGGCTTTTACATTTGAAATATTAGCTGGAACCCAAATATTTTATATGGCAAATATTCATTTTGCTTTTGCCACTCGGTCTTTGTCTGTTACGCTTTCCCTCTTTTATTACAATTGCAATTGAAATGAGTGAGAGTTCAGAGAGTAGCCCAAATAAATGTTGCATACTTTGCAGCGGCCCATTTAATCAGTCTGTCAAAGGCAGCTTTAAAAGCATTGCATACTTATGGGGTGACGCTTAAATCAATTTGACGAAGTGACGCTGCAAAGGGTTGAGAGTGCTTAGTAAATTGCAAGCAGTATTTTTAGCTATCTAATACTAAGATTCTGCTAGATAAATGAACAGAAATGCTAAAAAGCCCAGAGAACTACAGTCGGATGCAAACAACTGAGACCCTCTACTTTCCCTTACAGCAGCTAATGCTAACAATACAAACATATCGCAAAGTCCACTTGCCCAGTAAAGTAAATGGAATACCACCGGTGTTCACTATCCGATTGGGCCACAATTCACAGCACAGATAAAAGTTGCCATGGGCTCTTTATATGCTGAAGTATAAGTTTGTATCTTTAAAATTTTCTAATAAACGAGCAGAAATGCCAAAAACAGTTGATAATCTTATTTTTTTTTATTTTTTTTTTTTATTTATTTTAAATCTATTTTTAAATCTTATTAACTAGTGTACTGCTACCAAGAGTGGCAGCTTAAGCTAATTGTATATTTATAATCTTATGAATTTTAACTTACTCAGCACTTGCTTTAATGCACAGCCCCAAAAGTATGCTACAGTTTCTTGTTGAACGTCTAATTTCAAGTAATTCTAGTTATCAGCACAACTGTTACATACTTTCACATCCCTCCTAAGAATCAACGTTAATAAACAACAATATTATGTTGAAAGTATTATTGCTTGAAAATAAATTGCTTGTTAGAATAGAAAATTGGCTACAATGGCTAACAAAACAAATCAATTTGCTGTCGTAGGGCTTCAGCAATTGCTGTGTGGCAGTTATGAATATTTTCGCTGTAAAGCCATTTAAATGCAGGAAATTGAATTTCGAAGCGAACCTTTTGAGCGCGCGTAATGGCAACGTGGCAATGTGAATGATATGAATGATTGAGCCAGCTGATGGCTCATACACTGCAAAAAAGGCGAGTGCTAAAAATGCCGCTGGCCATGTGGCATGTGGCAGGTGGCAGGTGTAACTATTTCAATTACAGGCAGTGAATGTGAATGCTGATGTGAAGCACTTGAGTTGGAAAATGGCCATATTGTATGTTAGTATTATATGCAATGTTTGCCGTTGTCGCCGTCTGCAATTTCCTGCTGCCACACATCTCAGTCGAGCGGAAATTATGGCACGCCCATTTTAATCATTCGCCATTTCCGGTGTAGCGACAGTTGCCACTCAAAGAGCACACACACACTTCCCAAATATTAGAAACACCAACAGCTGAGTCTCTGGTGGAAGGGGGAGGGGGGAGGCTTATTATGAGCAAGTTTGAGCAACTTACCTGGTCTCAACTTATTGGCCTGTTGGTCAAAAGTGCAAGCCATGCCCGGCACTAATTGCACTCAACTACCAAAATGTTAAGGGTGAGTGGAGGAGTGGGAGGGGGCATAAGAAAGGGCGCTCAGTGCCGTTAAGTAGGCAACGCCACACGACAAATTCCGTTGCCACGCGAAAATTTATGGTTTCAATTAAAAGTTTCACCATTTCCGTTCATTTGCGGCACAAACAAGCAGCCAGCGGCATGCCACAGTGAGCGTGGGTGGTTTGGTGGTCCAGTCCTCGCCATAAGGTAATGAGGTTTTTGCCTAGTAAACCTGGACAGAACAAAAAACCCCAACGAAAAAAACAAAAATAAAATAAAACTTGTTACTTTTGCAGCGCTTAGGAAATGGCAAAAGTTTTGCCCATCCGTTTTGGTAATAAAATTATAATTTATATTTTATACTATTATATATTTTGTTGCTTTTAAATGTGGAAAAAGTGTAGAAAACTATACTCTTTATGAGCTGATAGCGCTTCGCTTATCATTGCCTTTTAATCATTAATTAAAGACACTATAGAGTCTTGAGCTAATGTATCTATAATATGCGAGACACCCTAAGCCAATCCATTTTGTGGCCAAGTAAAGTAAGTCACAATCATTAAAATATAATTTATACAAAAAAATATAAACAAATATAAAAAAAATAAAATAAAATTATAATTTATATTCTATATTCTATATCATATATTTTGTTGCTTTTAAAGGAGGAAAATATGTAGAGCTCTGTGGGACTATACGACTCTATTTGACCTGATAGCACATGGCTTATCATTGCCCTTTAATGATTAATTAAACAGTGTATTGAGTCTTGAGTTAATGTATCTATAATATGCAGGCATTTAAGGGCTTGAGTCATACACCCTAAGCCAATCAGTTTTGCAGTCAAGTAAACATTTTGTTAACGTAATTGCATAAGTCACAATTAATAAAATATAATATAAAATATATAATATAATATAAGAAAATATAATTATAATAAAACTATAATTTATATTTTATATCATATATTTTGTTGCCTTTAAATGTTGAAAATGAGTAGAAAACTATACTCTTTATGAGCTAATAGCACATGGCTTATCATTGCCCTTTAATGATTAATTAAACAGTGTATTGAGTCTTGAGTTAATGTATCTATAATATGCGGGCATTTAAGGCCTTGAGTTATACACCCTAAGCCAATCAGTTCTGCGGCCAAGTAAATATTTTGTTAACATAATTGCATAAATCACAGTCAATTTTTCATATCACACGCAGCTCAAGCGATAATTTGTGAGGGTGTGTGTGCGAGTGTGTGTGCGTCTGTTTGAGGATGTGTGATTTGGCCTCGGGGCCAGGCAGTGGATGCAGAGGCGTTGGTAATGATGGCGCTTGTGTAAATAAACTGTCAGTTGATATGAATTCAGTCATCACTCATACGCACTGAGGGGCAGCAGTTACGACGAGCACAGCTACAGGGCAACAGGGCTACAGCTCTACAGCTCTGAGCAAATTACCACGCTCGTACGCACTTCTCCCCACAACGATAACAACAACAGTAACAGCAAGGGCAGGGCGGAAAAACAACATAACGTATTTTCGTGTGCTTCCGCTTCCGCTTCCCTTTAGGTTTGTGCGTTGTACGCTCCCCTTGCTGCTCTGCCATATGCAATCATAATGAAGACATTTCCAGCTCATTGCACAGCAAAGCAACAGCAGCAGCAGCAACAATTTGTAGTAAGGGTATTAACTGCAGACTAATGAAGCCATCAATGTTGCACAAAATTATACAATGCGTTTTACAGCGTTGCCAACTCTCATGAACATAATTGATGCAAATTTTTCAGCGAGTGTGTACAGAAATGTTTGTGTGTGTGTCGGTGTGTCTGTATGTGTGTGTGTTTGTGTCTGGCCTTAACACTTGACTGCAGCTGCTCATTAGCCACCCCGAATGAAAAGTATGCACAGATTTACAGCTTAACAGACAGACATACATATGTTTTTTTTTTCATTATGCCGATTATGAGCTTAATAGCTGCAGGTATATAAGAGACAAAAGGAAATGATAAACAGGTATAATATATAATATATATACTATATATTACATATGAGTTAGGTGTAATGACTCAAGTTGTGTTTACTTAAAAGTAATTACGATTTGCACTCGTCTGTTAATTTAAATGCTGCTGTTAATGTTATTGTTATCGGCTGTTAATATTCTGCTGCTGTACTGCTTCTGTTAATTCTGTTTTTGTTAATTCTGCTTCTGTTAATTCTGTTTCTGTTCTGCTACTGTTCTGCTTTCTCTGCTACTACTGCTGTGCTGCCTTATCCAATCTTACACATATATGGTAGCAAAAACAGATGGTAGCATTGTCAACTCAAGTTATGTTTATTTAAAAGTAATTTCAATTTGCACTCGTCTGTTAATTTAAATGCTGCTGTTAATGTTATTGTTATCGGCTGTTAATATTCTGCAGCTGTACTGATACTGTTAATTCTGCTTCTGTTTTGCTACTGTTCTGTTGTCTCTGCTATTACTGCTGTGCTGCTTTATCCAATCTGACATATATTGTAGCGAAAACAGATGGCAGCATTGTTATATGCGCGCGAACCCAACAGCTGTCGATCGCCTGTCGACCGACCACCACATTAGCGAGCCGCATATCGATAGCTGTTGTGCCAAGCTCTAGCAAAGAACTGCCTTCTCTAGCGGCATAGACGCGTGTGTAAAGAAAAGTTTGTGCCAATTGGAATTAAAATTAAATTTTGCTGCTGTATTAGTACAGCCAAATTATAAATATGTGTGTTGTGTTGTGTTTTTAATTCTCCGCTGTTTCGCTGGTGTTGCTGCGTTGGCTGCGCGGCCAACTCTATGAGCAGCGGGCGCGCACAAGTCCCATTACAAGCCATTACATCTCTTCGATGGAGTCATCCCCTGACAAGGATTGCCAGCGAGTTCAAGAGACGACTCAAAGCAATATGTAAGTCTATTGACTTGATTATTGTATGTTGTTGTATATTGATATTGTTCATTTATATACCAAGAATATTTTTCTGTAGAGTTTAAGTAGGTTTAGGTTAAGCATGAACATTAGCAAAGGATTGAGGTGCTTAGCTCACTTATGTAGGTTAAATGAGGCCCATTGTGATGCCGAGTGGACTAAGCTGCAACTACTGCGATGATAATCAGTCTAAAGTTTTTATGAACCTTTCCAGATTCCCTGGTTTAATTCTCGGAAGGTCTAAACCAAACCCTGGTACTACAGAGGGCAGCACAGAAGCAGAAGAGTTGAAGAGCTTTAGTAACTATAACTTAATCTTTAGGCCCATATTCTAGAGGCTAACAAGAGGTAGTCAAAGACGAGAGAGAAAAGCGCGTTCTATACATGTGGTATGGGTGTCTAAGATCAAAATCTTGATTTTAGAATCTTTTTTCTATCAGTGTACTTCATCCAGCCAAACACACTTTAGTAACTATAACTGTATACTATATCTTAAGAACTATATTCTATACTCTAACAAGAGGTAGACAAAGAGCAAAGAGCAAAGCGCTTTCTATGCATATCTTATGCTACTTTCCTTACATCTAACCACAAATAAGATATCTAATAGGATATCTATTCAAACGTAACTCAGTGTCAGTTACAGCACATTTCTTTATCTTCACGATAACAAATTTCAGTCGAAAAATAATTGGCCAAATCGTTAATTTAGTATGCAGATTGAATTGAGATGGCGTCCCAACAATTGCCACTTGCTACTTGCCACTTGCCACTCGCCACTTGCCACTTGCCACTGCGCTGCGGCAGACAATAAATATTTGCCTCATGCCCAGAAGAGACATGGCTCAATTGCGCTTTAAAATTGATTTCTCTTGAGCGTTCCCCAATGCATGCTCCACCTTTTGCTGTATCTTTCGCTTTCGCCACTATTCTTTGTTCTTCTTCTTTGCTCTTTTTTGGTCTTTTTGTGCCGCTCCACTTTGTGCTGCAGCAGCAAGCAAAGCGGACACGACAAATTGCTGGAAGCAGGAAAACTTATGCGCATTGGGCACAAAGTCAAATTGCATTTAAAGTGACAAATGTGGCCGAGCTCTTTGGCTCTCTATAGATTGACCAGCACGAACAGCAGAAAAAAAGGCCAAGGAATACAGTCAAAACAACAACAACAATTTGGAGAGTGTAGACAAACACGTGCTAAAAATATTTCCCTCAGCAAACAAACCCGAAATGCCAGTTAACTTCCTTTCTTACAATTCACAACATTTCTTTGGCCCTTTTCTTCTTCTTCTGCGGAAGCTAGCATTTTTCATGGTTCGGTCCTTGGTCAGCCTGCAGCTGCTGCTCCTGCTCCTGCTGCTGCTCCCGTATAGTGGCAACGCCCACACACGCTGTAGGCGTGGCAGTGACGACCCAACATTAGAATTTATCGCTGTCAGCACATGAGGGCGAAGCCGAAGAGAGTTGTGTTTTCTGTTTTCTGTTTGGCGGTTTTTTGTTTTCCACGCTGCCTTTTGTACAAAAACTGTCGTCCTGTCGTCCTGTCGCCCTGTGGTATATATATGTGGAAAATGGGAAATGCTGCAAATGGAAAATGCTATAAGGTAGTCAAAGTGGGCCAACTGGGCGTGTGTGAGTGTGTGTGTGTGTGACTGTGTGACTGTGTGTATGTGTATGTGTATGTGTATGTGTATGTGTGGCATGTGCAGAGTTTGACTTGCGAATTTTATGCTGCTCTAATATACCCTGTAGCTGAAGCTGAAGAGGGTTTTATAGACTAAGCGTATGATATGGTATCTGGAAAAAAGAAATACCTAAAGATGAATGCCAGAACTTCACTTTGAGAGGACTTTCTCTATATCCTTTCTTGTGGTTTAAATACACAATATTTCATTTGAAAATCAAATCTCAATTTCTTTTAACTTTGGAGTTTATATATACATTGAGTACACTTTGCTGTTCTCTTTATTATCAGTCCTTCTGTTTCTAGTCTTCAACTATATTTAGGAATATCTCAAGAATCAATACAGATTTAGCATTTAGTCTTGTTTTAACTCCACTTAAAAGAGATTTGCTTGGATTAGATTAGAAAAGATTTGGCCGTAAACTTAACTCTCCTTAAAGGACTTTCACATTTAGTGTCTTGACTCTGCTATACTAATCTTATGCTCATAAAACTGTCATTAATTTCAAATATTAACCTCTATTTCTAGTCCACAACTATTGATAGGAAAGTCTCAAATAAGATCAATACAGACTGAGCATTTAGTCTTGTTTTAACTCCACTTAAAAAAGATTTACTTGGCTTAGATTGGAATACATTTCACCCTAAACTGAACTCTCCTTAAGGGACTTTCACATATCTTGACTCTACTATAGTAATTTTCAAATATTAACTTCTGTTTCTGGTCTTTAACTACAGGTAGGAAACTCTCAACTAGAGTCAATAAGGATTTAGCAATTAATATTGTTTTAATTACACTTAAAAGAGATTCCCATGCTTTAGATTAAAATAGATTTGGCCGTAAACTTAACTCTCCTTAAAGGACTTTCACATTTAGTGTCTTGACTCTGCTATACTAATCTTATGCTCATAAAACTGTCATTAATTTCAAATATTAACCTCTATTTCTAGTCCACAAATATTGATAGGAAAGTCTCAAATAAGATCAATACAGACTGAGCATTTAGTCTTGTTTTAACTCCACTTAAAAAAGATTTACTTGGATTAGATTGGAATACATTTCACCTTAAACTTAACTCTCCTTAAGGGACTTTCCCATATACTGCAGCGTATGTCATAGCACATCAAATAAGTAGAATTCTTTTAACGATTCCGTTATAAACGATTTGCTGTCTCTCGGGGGAGCATCAAGAAGAAGTGTGGAAGTGCGACGACCAGTGCACCTTGAGACAAGTTGATTAATGGCATTGTTTGACTGTCAACAAGATCCATTTCGGCTTGACATTGATAAGCAGGCGAACAACTGGAACCTCCTTCCACCCCCCATCACCCACCTTCTTGCCAGATAATGAAATGAAACCATCAAGAGACCAGCAGCAAGTATTCGAGCACATTTGGTAGAAGCATATCAAAGTGCTTTACATTTATAATAAACTGCTAAATATGCCGAGAATCTCTTAAGCTGCTCGCAATGCGCCAATTAGCATTGTTTAGGAGGAGCAGAGGGGGGAAGTACTAGTAGCATGTTGTTGAAACAGTTAAGAGCAGCAGCAGCAGGCTGTTATGTCATTTATCAGTCGTTTCACTGCGAAAATAATTAGGCTTATTAACAGTGCGTGCAATGTGTACTCGCACAACGCACAACGAGAATTGTTATTGTTATTGTCGAAGGAAAAGTTGCGCCCAAAACTGGAAATTAACTCAGAAATCTGTTGTGAGCTCATTGTCAGCATGAAAAGTTTTCCGCCACGCCACGCCTCCACCCCCTACCGCCCCCTTGCAGAAAAGTTGCCCAAATACAAAACTTTTTGAATGCAAAACTTTCTGGGCGAGAATTACAATCGTGATAAAAATTATGAAAATATTTTTGAAGTGTGCAACTTGGAGACGATGGAGACGACAACTTGCCTCTATACAATTTCTTGCACAAATTTATATAAATAAAATGAAACTCTCATAAAATGAGACTCAGCCTTGTTTCTCCACATTATTGCATTTAATTTTCTATGCCATTGAATAAATTATGACAGCCAAGACGAAGACGAAGCGTTGATAATGTAAAATGAAAATATTGCGCATACGCCATGTGCAACGCGCGCGCACCTGCATTGAGCAGAACAGAAATATGCCAATTGCCCGGGCTGGGCTACACGTAAAAATGCAGAAATGTTCAATTGAAAAACTTTTGTAATCAAACTATTGAAATTGCTCACACACACACACACAGACTGACAAAAGGGGAGAGGAAAACTATTTGCTCGAGCAAAACTCATAAATCTGCAGCAAAACTATTGCCAGCATCAGAGAGCTACGGATTTAGATTTAGATTTGCATTTGCAACAATGCCAGAGAGCTATTTACTTATTTATTTATTTCATTTGCAACTTCTTCTCGTCACATTGCGCTACATTTGCAAACAATTTGCAACTGTCTTGGGCTGCATTTTCGCTGCTTACTCAAGTCTTACTAAGACTGAAGTTCAATAACTCCAAGGAGTAGGGCAAAGGTAACAAATATGGTAGGTATATTTATGCAGTATCAGTATAGTTATTAGTGTATGTATTGGCATATTTTATAGTCATTTGTTTAGTCAAATTCTTAATATTAGTCTACAGGTGAGTAAGAGAAGTAAGACAGACATATTATCATATATATTGTATATTTTTATATATATTTTAGTGTATATATTGGCATATTATACAGTCATATTATTAGTGTATACATTGGCTTTACTTTACTTTACAGTCATTTGTCTATTCACAACTTTAATATTACTCTAAAGAACTAAACAAGTCTTAGTAGATAGTTGTAGCTACAGTTAGATAAGCCAAGTAAGCCGGGCAATGCAAGCCCATAAATGTTGGTAATTCAAAGAGCTATAAGTATAGAAATATATCTATATATTTTGAACTATTTATATTGCATGAAAAAGCTATTAATTGAATCACACATTCCCAAGCAAAACTACCCAGGCTCTAGTTATACTATTAATTAATTTACACTTAGCACTCATTTTAATACAGTTAAAAAGTATCTCAAATAGTTATTAGTGTATAAACTGGCATATTTTATAGTCATTTGTTTATTTTAATTTTAAATATTAGTCTAAAGAGTAGACTAATCAAGTCATAGTAGATAGTTATAGCCCTTAGCAGTTGATAATTCAAATGGCTATGAGTAAAGAAATATATCTCATACAGATCTTTAACTATATTGCATAAAAAAGCTATTCATTTAATCAACATTTCCAAGCACAACAACCCAGGCTCTAGTTATACTATCAGTTTATACTCACCACTCATTTCAGTTGAGTTAAAAAGTATCTCAAATAGTTGTCCCAACTAACATTAACCATCAGCTACTTCTTAGGTTTAAATAAATATGTCTATATATATTAAACTATGTATATTGCAAATAGAAGCTATTATTTGAATCACATATTTATCCTTAACATTCATTTTACTCCAGTTGAAAAGTCTCTCAAATAGTTGCCCCAACTAGCATCAAGCATCAGCTAGTACTTGTGTGGCTTAATGAGGCTTATGTCTGAGAGCGTAACAACCCGGGCAATGCCTGGTAATATCAGCTAGTTATGCGCTCTCTTTAACAAGTTCTCAATTTCGCAGTCAGCTTATCAGCAACTTACATGCTTAGCATCCAATTAGGCAAAGTTCTTGTCTAAAGTTACAGCCTGCAGTTGGAGACGCAGTGGCAGTTGCAGCAGCAGCAGCAGCAGCAGCAGCAGCAGCAGCAGCAGCAGCTCTAACGGTAATACTAATAGCAATTCAAATGAGAGGAGAGACAAGCCAGAAGACGTATCGAGTCTGTCGCAATATTTAAACGTCTGCTGTAAATATTTGATGCCTAATTGAATCATTCATTCAGTTGCTCATTGCTCAACAGACAGCAGACAGAGGGATGGACTGATAGAGGGACAGACGGAGGGAGGGAGGGACAGGCTCAACTGACACGCCCATACTGACGCAATTGCGCCCACTCAACGCTCAACGAGTTGATTTGAATAAATTTGAAATTCTGCTGAGTCGGCTGCTGCTGCTGCTGCTCCACATAGCATTTAGTCGCCATTCCGCCAATTCGACACTCAGCCATTCCGTCATTCTCTCAGTTTACCAGGCAGCAGCAGGCAGTTGGCAATTTGTCTGCCAGCTGACGGCATTTGGGCGTGGATGCAGTGCCATCGACTTGACTCTCTCTCGATTTAGTTGCAGCCACCCAACTACCCCCTCTCTACCCCCTCACTCTTCTTCTTTCTACACGCTGCCTGCAACTGCATTTTATGGCATACTTTGCGGCGCATTATGCGGCGCGCGACAAAACGAAAATTGTGCAAATTAGCGCTTGGGCTAGGCACAGACTCCCCTCACTCCCCACTCTCTGGGTCTGGGTCTGGTTCTGGCTCTGGCTCTGACTCTGACTCTGGCTCGTTCTCGGCGTTTGCTTAACACTCATCAATATTTGCATTTCAATTAGCGACAATACTACGAGCAGCGCAAACATGCCTTACATTTCCCCCGACAAAATTGCGGCCAAAAAGGCCGCCAGAACTCAAATAGCTTTACGCTTTTACACAATACGCACTCGGCGCCAAGAGTTGTGCAGTTTTCACTGTTTAAAGCGTATTGTCATAGTCAATAACAATGCCCGGTAATAGCAGAATAACTGATGTATATTGAGCTTGTAGAATAGGCAGCAGAGAGCAAGTAAATTGAAGTTTCTGATTATATTTAGTCTGTTTTATTTAAGGTGTAGCTGTAGCTGTGACTGTTGTCGGTTGCGTCCGACTGGTACAACTTACTGTAGAAGACTCTTGGCTTAGCTCTTCGGACTGATCTATAGGGAAAGGTGATCCAGGGCAGAGAGCTAGACAATCAAGTCTCCTATGAAAATTCTGATGATATTTGGTCTACTTTATTTAAGGTGTAGCTATAGCTATGACTGTTGTCGGTTACCTTCGACTGTTGTTCATACTCGTATTACAAATAACTATATAAGAGACTTGGTTTACATCTTCGAAGTGATCTATAGGGAAAGCTGATCCTGACCAGAGGGCTAGACAATCAAGTCTCCTATAAAATTCCTCTTTATGTTTAGTCTGCTTTATTCAAGGTGTAGCTATAGCTGTGCCAGTTGTCGATTACGTCCGACTGTTGCACATATTACAGCTTGCTATAGAAGAGGCTTGGGTTAGCTCTTCGAACTGATCTATAGGGAAAGGTGCTCCTGGGAATGGAGCTAGACAATCAAGTGTCCTATGAAAATTCTGATGATATTTGGTCTACTTTATTTGTTATCGGTTGGGTCCGACTGTTGTCCTTATTTCAACTTACTGTAGAAGACTTTTGGGTTATTTCTTCAAACTGATCTATAGGGAAAGGTGATCCAGGGAAAAGGGCTAGACAATCAAGTCTCCTATGAAATTTCTGATGATATTTAGTATACTTTATTTAAGGTGTAGCTATAGCTGTGCCAGTTGTCGATTACGTCCGACTGTTGCACATATTACAGCTTGCTATAGAAGAGGCTTGGGTTAGCTCTTCGAACTGATCTATAGAGAAACCTGATACTTGGCAGTAGCCTACATAATCAAGTCTCCTATGAAGTTTCTGATTATATTTAGTCTGCTGTACCTGTTGTCGATTACGTCCGACTGTTGTGCATAATACAACTTACTGCAAAAGACTCTTGGCTTAGCTCATCGGAGTGATCTATCGGAATACTTGGCAGTGGCCTATATAATCAAGTCTCCTTTGAAATTTAAAAGTTCTGATTGTGTTTAGTCTGCTTTATTTAAGGAGTAGCTATAGCTGTGCCTGTTGTCGATTACGTCCGACTGTAGCGCATATTAGACCTGACTATAAAAGAAGCTTGGGTTAGCTCTTAGAGTTGGTCTACTCGGAAAGGTGATACTGAACAGAGAGCTAGACAATCCAGTCTCCTTTGATCAGTTCCAATTACCATTTGCTTTTGACTCTGAGTTCTAGTGACACCAAGTTTCAGCCTTATGCAATGCATTAAATATTAATTGATTACTTAATTACTATATTAATGAACACAACTTGTATATTAGACAGTGCAGTGCAACTTTCATAATCAATACCAATTTGATGAGCTATAGAGAGCAGCCAACTACAACTTACATTTCGGGCTATAAGTTTTTGGGCCAACTTTATCATAATGAACATCATCGAAAGGGGATGGGGGAGGGGAGAAAAAAGAACTTTGTCATGTTTATGACACGCCCACACTGCCAGGCTCAATATTGACAGCACTTCACAATGTGAGGGCAGTGGGGGGTGGGTGGGGGGATTGTCCTTGTCAAAAACAGCCGTTGGCAAGTTTTTGATGTGCTCGGGCCGCAGGACAATCTAATAAACGAGCTAAAGCGAAAAGCTCGGCCAGGCAAAAACTTTCACTGACCTTTGTGTGGAGTGGGTGGAGGGGGCGTTACGGGTACAACTGTGATGAAAAATATACCTTTGAAGGATTTACTTGCACACACACACACGCACACACACACAAATTGGAATGAATAATAGAATATCACGAGGAAAAACAGCACAAATGAGCTTGGGTTGTTCCCAGTGGCTGATGCTGATGCTGCTGCTGCTGCTGCTACTGCTGTTGTTGTTGCCGCTGTCTTGTGGGTCTTTTGTTGGCAATTTCCGTGCTTTATTGACTCGACATTGACTCTCCGGGGTGTGCGTAAACCAAACAAACAAACAAAGTGAGAAAAGTTGACACATACACTTACGAGATTAAAAAGAAAACACACAGAAAAAGAGAGAAATATAATAATAATAAAAAGAAGAACAAGAACCAGAACAAGTTGAGGCACCACAAAATTTGAGCCAAACAATATCCGCTGAGTCTGGGCAAATTGAAAAGCCAGACACCTGGATATGCAGCAGCTGCTGCTGCTCCAGCTCCACCTCCTGCTCCTTCTACCACTCACAACTTCTGTGCCGCATATCTAATGAGGTGTCGTAAGTTTCTGCCTCAGCAGTTTGACAGCTGTCCAGGGAGCACGCGAAGCAAGTGTACCAATAGACGAATTGCTATGAGTTCCCCCACTCCCCCTCCTCCTGCCACTGCTCCTTAGTTACTTTTCCACTTACTTCAGTTGATTATTTCGGCTGTGGGCCAACTTTGATGCTTTGATTTATAGCCGCAAAGTAATTTGCCAAATTGGGCCAAGACAGCTGTTTCCGGCCTCACTCTCTACTATCTGTGGCATGCTCCATCAATGCCAATTAATTGTCGTTTATTTAGCCATCAATTGTCATTGAATGATCCCGAATTCAACTGTCAATTTCCACTGTGAAATTTTAAGCTGGCAATTAACAAATTGTTTTGGCCTTTAAAAATTCGACAGTCGGCCAAATGCTTTGCATGGAATGTTAACAGCAGAACTCAAAAGATAAATATGAAATTCTGAAAAATAAAAACAGTTAAGATACTCGTACTTTTTATGCCCCTTCAAGAGAAGTATTTGATTAAGAAGGAGGTATCTGAAGCGAAGCAGAATTGAGTTATCTTTGATGTTGAAATTAACTTGGAGTTTTTAGAATTATATTATATGGAGTAAAATCTAATAATATATTATTTATCTAATTATCATTGTCTCAACTTAAGAATTTTAAAAAATATTCAAACTATTTTAGGCATACTTAAAGTTAACAATATAGCATTAATACTCCTTGGAAGGAGTTATCTAAATCAAAGCAAAATTAACTTATCTTGTGTGGAAAATAACTTGGATTATTTAGAATTATATGCAGTATTATCTATTAGTATGTTATTTATCTAATTCGTTTTCTCAACTTGACAAAAGTGTACAAATATTCAAACCATTTTAGGCATACTTAACCCTGCACCGTCATCCTTCGTCAAAACGACTACGCGCGATTTTATTTTTGAATTAAAACCTGTTTATACCGTTTATTTTAGTCCACCTTTTCGTGTAGTGCTTGTTAGTAAAAAATTAATAGTTGATAGTCAAAGTAGGACAATGCACTAGAAACATCCTAAGTATTCGATAATTGGATTTTTACGAAAGAAGACGTCATATTTTGCATGTAAATGACGTAGTTTTTTGTTGAAACGAGAACTGAAATGATTTTTTAGACCCTGTACTTTAAAAAAGTACAAAAGGGTCTATTAAGATTGTGCAAGCCCGAAATGTATGTAACAGGAAGAAGGAGGCGTGGCAGACCCCATAAAGTATATATATTCTTGATCAGGACGACGAGCTGAGTCGATCTAGCCATGTCCGTCTGTCTGTCCGTCTGTATGAACACCTAGATCTCGGAAACTGTAAGAGCTAGAGACATCATATTTGGCAGTTAGATGCCCCTATAGTGCAAGCAGATCAAGTTTGTTTTAGATTTTTGATACCTGCCCCCCCTCCCCCAAAAACCGCGAAAAACTGCCACGCCCACAATTTTAAAGATACAAACTTGTGTTTTGGCATACGATAATCTAATAATAATTTCTATTTGTGCTGCGAATTGTGGCTCAATCAGATAATAAACACCGGAGATATTCAAGATTCAATTCCCAGTACTATGTAAGGGGGGAGCAGCACGAGCGTATGTGTGGTTGCGCGCGACTTTGCGATATGTGTGCATGTGTGCGTGTTCGTTAGCGTGTGTGTGTGCGAAGGAAAGTACAGGGTCTACTACTGTCGGTTGCATCCGACTGTAGCTTTCCGAGTTTTTTTAAGTTAAAGATTCCAAATAAATTACAAAAATGATAAAAAATATTGAACGAAATATGTTCAAATATAATTAAGAAATATATTTTGGTATTTAATTTTGCTCACGACATATTGCGGAGTCACATAAAATAGGTCGTAGTCATATTGACGAAGGATGACGTTAATGTACAAAAAATAAGGATGACGTTCCAGGGTTAAGGTTAACAATAGAATTAATACTCATTCGAAGAAGTCTTTGATTGACAAAGAGGTATCTGAAGCCAAGCAAAATTAACTTGTTTTATGTGAAAATTAACTTGGAATTTTTAGAATAATATTATACGGCTTATTATCTATTAATATATTATTTATCTTATTCAGTTTGTCTAGTTGATAAAAATATTCATAAGTTAACTACAGCATTACTACTCCTTCCAATGAGGTATCTAAAGCATAGCAAAATTTTCTTTAAGGCTTGCAATTTTTAGAGTGTTATTACACGGAGTATTATTTATAAATATACATAAATCTAATTCATTTTGCCCACTTAACATCTTCATCTATTTTATGCACACTTAAAGTCAACTGTAACATTTCAGCTCGTGTCTATGTGTCTATGTTTTATGACCCTAACAGGAAATGAAATAAAATGCACAAATTTACAAATTGATTTAATCAAATCACAGGGCACATTCACAATAAGCGTGCTAGCTATTCACAATTGTTAGCTGGCTCATAGAGCACCAGGCATATGCGAAATACAAGAGTACAAAAGTCACAAGGCCAACAACAATAGCAATAGGTATAGCAACAACAACAACAAACTTAAGAGCTACTACAATAAACGTGGGCTAAATCTAAGCTAAAGACGAACGCATAATTGTGCAGCGAACTGTATTAAACAGGGTCATATGCACAATTATAAGAATAACAACAACAAATGCCGCACGCAACACAAATTGTTAAAGAAAATTTTATTTTATGGTGTGTTTTTTTCAAATTTGTTTCCACTGTGCCAAGCGGAAGTCGTCAGGTCTCGTTGCCCTTCCCCTGCCAGACAGCAGCATACGCATACGATGCCACTTCACCCTCCTCCTCACTTCCAACTCCACCCACCCACGTCATGGCTGGGCGGCTGCGTCTTTGGCGCTCTTGAGGCAGTGGAACGTAAAGCTGCGTTTGCTTATATTTTGTTTATTTACTTTTGTTTTGTCGGCAAATATGACAGAGGGGCAGGGGGCGCAGTGGTTTTCCCTCTAATTCATCAGCTTTAATTTTGTTTTATTTGAGTATTTTGCTCTTTGCTTAATTCATTTGCCATGCTTAACAAATTGCGGGCAGCTCATCATTTCATCAATGGATCATTTCTTATCAGTGTTATCAACCGCAAAACATATTTAATTGCAAATTAGACACGGCAGTGCCTGCTCCCTCTTCCACCCCCCAGCAGGTCACGTGCACTCTGGCAAACTCTTGGAAATCCGTCTTCACTTCCTTCAGCTCAACGGCATCCTCATGCTTCCTGCTGCTCTCGCCGCTTTTGCCTCACCTCCCAGCCAAGTGCAAGTCCAAGTCCAAGTTATCCCCTGTTGCTGTTGGCATTGCAAATCATAAAAACTGCCAATCGCAATGCCATTGAAGGACTAATCCCGTAATTACAAATCCACGGCTCACTGCCTGCCATTTGCTCCAGCTCCATGGGGTCTCCAACGGACGCTGCTGTCGGTGGTGGGTGGGTGAACGGCGAGGGGCGTGCAGAGGTTTGGTAAAAATCAATACGCGCTTCGCTGCGTCGTTTGCTGTGCCCTTTTGTGCGCTCATAATTTATATACCCTGTAGAGAGAGCGACGGGTACGGGTAGCTATGAAAAAGTAAAATAAATTTTAGAATTAAAATGGAGAAGAAAATGTAGCAATTTCTTACTCTTATCTATTGTTAAATATGGCTTCTCCTTGACGAAGTACGGCTGATCTAAGGAGTAAATAGAGAATATATAAATACTATATTTCTGTAATGATTGTGAAGCTTACCCAAAGTAATGCAAAGTAGAGTTTAGCAGCAGTTCCAAGAGTGTTTGGAGCATGTTTTTTGATCAGCAGAGTTATTAAAGTACAGCTCCATATCTCATAAGTAGACGGGTACAAGTTGATATGTAAAAGTAGAAGTAAAGTTAGGTATATAACGAAGAAGAGAATGTAGCAAGTCCTTACTCATATCTATTGTCTGAATTAAGCTTTTCCTTGACGAATCACAGCTGATCTGGGGAGTAAATAGAGGATATATAAATACTATCTTTGTGTATTAATTATGAAACATACCTCAGCTAAAGTAGAGTAGAGTATAGAGTAGACTTAAACATCAGTCTCAAGAGTTCATAGAGCATGTTTTTATATCTGAAAAGTTAACACAGTACAGCTCCATATCTGAGAAGTTCACGATGGATATCTAAAAAGGACAAATCAACGTTAAAATTTGAATTTAAAATATGTATCTTAAAGAATCACACCTGTATTCCAATTGCCATAGATGACGAATCACAGGTGATCTGATGAGTTAATACAGAATATATAAAGATAAATGCTATCTTTGTGTCTTGACTGTGAAGCTTACCTAAAGTAATGCAGAGTAGAGTTTAACATCAGTCTCAAGAGCTAATAGAGCATATTTTTATATCTGAAGAGTTATTACAGTACAGCTCCATATCTGATAAGTACACAATGGATATCTAAAGGGGAGAAATCAACGTTAAAATTTCGAATTCAAAATATGTCTCTTCAAACGTCGTACCTGTGTTCCAGTTGCTATATATTATAATATATATTTATACTACGCCAATTACACATCATCGCCTAGTCGTGCCTTGGGCCACACATCATTTGCCACTTGTCATAACGTTGCCATTTTGCCCATTGTTGAGGGGTCTTGGCCTGCGTTACGTTCGCTTCGGTCTTACATGAAGTTTTCCGATAAGAAAAATTGCGGATGAGGGCATTGAAATTTATGCGCTGAATTTATGTACGGAGTATGTCCCGTCTCTCTGGCTGCTCTTGCTCCTGCTGCTGGGTTTTATAATTTGCTCGCTGGGTTGCATTTTATCGGCCACACTGATATATACTATACATAGTATATATGCGATGTAAGACTCACTGGCAGTTCGATATGTTTGCGTTGAGTGGTGCCAGCTGAAGGTCTCTGTAGATTTAGATAATGCGATTTCCTGCCGCAGCAGTCAAAGTTAATTGCCGTCTCATGCGATAACTGTACTTGTTGAGGGGCAGCGGGCAGGTGGGGTGCCATTAGCTGGCTGGTAAAGTTAATTTATGCAAATTCCTCATGCTCAGATTAAATACTCAAGTCATTAACAAACACAGTAAAGAACCAAAGCCAGCCAAAGTCAAACACAAAAGTAATGGCAAATCTCTTGCAGTCTTGACCCACCCCCACCCCACCCACCGCAAGTGCAATTTGCGAAATGTACTCAACCACACACACACACACAGAGAGAGAGATGTATATATTGGCATGGAAAGTATCTGGCCAAGATGCAGACCACATCAAAAGCATACGATTGCAGTGCAGCAGCAGCCCACTGTGCCACAGTGGTCACACAGCTGGACTCCTTTAGAGTGTAGCATAAATCGAGCTTAATTCATTTAAGCTGTCCAGGTGGACGGACGAACGGACTTTGATTATGTTTAACTGTGATGTTAGAGCCAGATATGACAGACTGACAGACAGATCGACCGACTGGCAGCAACCTTGCAACTTTTTGCTTGACTTCATTTTTATGCACATGACAGTTAAAATTGATTTTGCCTTTCTTTACTCTCGACTTTTTTGATTTCACTCTGGCATTTCATTTCCCTCGCGTGCGATACGCGATTGTTTTGGAATTGATATTGAAAGCTGTCAATTTGCATTTGACATCGTTTTCCATTTTCCCCGTTTTTTTTCCATTCCATTCTGCACAAACTGCACTTTTTCTCCCAATTCTCTCTGCACTTTTTTCCGATTTTACTTTTTATATTTTTTCCATCTTGGTTTCATTTTTCGCTCCTTTTTTTATTTTGAGAGATTTTTTCAGTTGATTTGCCCGCCATTTTCCCATTGGATTCGCTGCATGAAAATCTTCTCCTGTTGCGACTTTGATGTGTTTGACATTGTTTTCCTTTTTCGCCTTTTGCACAGTGTTGTTGTTGTAGTTGCTGTTGTTGCCCACGAAAGAGCACGTTCCTGTTGCAAAGTGTTCAATGGGATTTTGTGTGCTGCCGACAGCAGCGGCAACAACAATAACATCATCCGGAACAGACACAGCAACAACAACAACAGCAAATGTCACAATTTACTTGTTTATGTCAACGTCAACGACTTTGTCAGCTTTTAATTCTATTCAAAAATTGAGTTTTCCAGCGAAATTAAAGTGAGAGCGTGGAGCAAGCAAGAAATTTAATAGAAGCACAGTTATTGCACTATTCCAATGAGATAAATGTGGTGGTCGAACGATGACGATTTCACACTTTCGCCTTGCCGATCGATAGACATCGTCGGAAAGTGGTGGTCGGACGATAACTATTTTAGTGCGGCGAGTAGTTCACTACGCAGTAGAGCCGCTCATTGTAGTTCAATTGAAGCATAAGGTTCAGCTGTTAAGTAGCTGACTAGTTCAATCGAACTGAACCACACAACACTACTGTGTAGTATTTTTTCAGTATGTGGATTAATTCTTATTGGAGTGCAATTTGTGAAATAATTCTTATTGGAGTGCAGCTGAAGTGCTTGTTGGTGCAATATTAGTTAAATATTTGCTGGAAATGAAGAACTTGGCAACTGAACAACTTGGTAAGTGTGTGATGACAACATTTTAACCTTGAGCTTTGAAGCAAAGCCATTAATTTGCTCTGGGCAAACTGTAAATGTAACTGTAAATGACCTCACTTGTGTTGCTGTTGTTGCCAGCTGATTATATGGCCACGCATAATATCTGGCATAATAAGAGCTTATCTGGCCATGGCGCATATGTTTCATGTTGCCCGGGACTACGCCCAGTCTAGTTGTCTGTCCGTCCGTCTGTCTGTCCTGCAGATTGTCAGTTTTAATTATACATATTGCAGTAAGCATTTGGTTTAATTCTTTTTAATGGCAAATTATGCGACCAAATGCGAATTACACTCACGCTATGCCCAAACAAATTATTATTAAAGGCCTGTTGCGTGTTGTGCCTGAGTGTGTGTGTGTGTGTGTGTCACGTGTAGCAACAAAGTTGCATTGTTGATGTTTTCATTTAATGTAATACGATTTATAAACTTGTCAAATGAAAGTGCGTGCGGCTGCATAATAAAGTTTATTTTATTAAGAGCAATTTATTGAAATTGTGAAAATAAACAAAGTTGACAATGTGATAAAATAGGGAATGATATTTTGGAGCCAGAAATATTAAATTTCCCTTCAAAAATACCCCTCAAAGGGATATTTCCCATTTCAGCTTCAAATGTTCCAGTAACCTGAGCTGCCTTTAATTTCCCTTTAAAAATACCCCTCAAAGGGATATTCCCCCATTTGGCGGCAGAGGCTTCAATTTCAAAAGTTCAACTGCCTCATAAATATTTAGAGCTAAGCTAAACACAAAACCGAAAAAAAAGATGAATTAGGGGCAGCATAAATTGTTAACACGCATGTGCCGCAAAATAATGCGAGTGACGAAAATTAACTGAAAACTTTATTAAATATGCAGCAACTGTCAGTGTGGTGGCAAGTGGCAGGGTGTGTGGAGGGGGTGGCAACACAACAGCTGAGGCAAGTGAGGGCAATAATGAATGTTGAATGTTGAATGTTTAAACAAAGCGCTGAGGAACGCAACGAAGGGGAAGCAAAGAGTGTGAGGCGAAGACGCCAGCAAAGACGTAGACAATGCCGAACAATGGCAGTGGGTGGGGGAGTGGGTGGAAGTGGTAGACTGTGGACTCTGGGCGGGCATTCAAATCTAGGCTACAACTTTTGCTTAATGCAATAACCGTGTTACGGCCCCGTCACATGTAAATGAAGGCAGCAACACGGGCGCCACTGTGGCCACAGGCAGCAATTCCCCAGGAAGTCACACACACACACACACGAGTCGGTAGCGTGTGTGTAAGTGTGTGTGTGTGTGGACGCAATCAAATGCATTGGCCTAAGGTTATTTTCATGTTGGCAACAATGAAATTCTCGCTCAGTAAGCCTGGCAACACAGCGGGTGGGCTGTCTATGACACACACACACACACACACTCACACACACACGCACAACAATAAGAATTCTGTCATTCATTCATTTTTGAAATTCTTGCCAAAACGTTGGCAATTCACTTTTTAGCTGAATGACTGCTACTTCATACTTCACACTACCATCCACCCACACACACACACACACTCAGAAACACACACTCTTTTGCACGCATAGCATAGTTTGACTTGTTTTGTTTGTCATATAAGAGCATTTTTTCAAGTGTATGTGCGTGGCCCAGTTGTCTCTGGTCAGTGAAAGCGTAGGCTAATTGCAGCTAAAAGGAGCTTTAAGCTTTAACTTCACTTAAGTAAAAGCTTTAAAGCAGATTTTTGTTTAAACATAACTTAAGTAAAAGCTTTAAGGTGCTAAAGCTAAAGGAGCTTTTGGCTTTAACTACACTTAAGTGAAAGCTTTAACGCAGCTTTTAGTTTTAACTTAACTTAAGTAAAAGCTTTAGGGTGCTTTTAAAGCTGCTGCTTGCCCATACTATATCTATTAAGGGGAAAGCTTTACATGAAACATAATTAATTAATATAATAATCATCAATTTAAAGCTTTTTTACAGAAGCTTTAAGCTTTAACTTAAGTAAAAGCTTTAAAGCAACTTTTAGTTTTAACATAACTTAAGTAAAAGCTTTAAAGTGCTTTGAAAGCTGCTGCTTGCTCATGCCACATCGATTAAGTGGAAAGCTTTACATGAAATATAATTAATTCATATAATAATCATCAACTTAAAGCTTTAGTTTACAGAAACTTTAAGCTTTAATGAGCTTTCCTCTACTTAGTTTAATTTCTATTGCTTTGACTGTTTTTTACGGATTATTTTTAGCTCGTTTAAGGCTCACAGCAAAGTCTTACTCTTCAAACTCTAAGCCAAACTACTTTAAAGCTTTAATGAGATTTGCTACTATTTTGATAGAATTCCCTTCTTTTTTTACAGGATATTTTCAAGTCTATCAAATCATGCAACTGCTGTTGGTTTTTGCTCGCTTTTTTGCTGTTTGTTTATTTTTTATGCCAGTGCATTTGCCGAGCTCCTGGTTCAGCTCATGCCATAGCTAACTCTACTCCTACTGCCTGCCTCACACTCCCCTCTCCCCTCTCCCCACTCACCACCCACCACCCACACTCCTTTTCACGCTCAACTGGCACAATGATAAATGTTTGTTGGCATTCGCCTGTTGTTATTCGCATTTTCTAGGCTGACTTATGAATCCATTCACGAATGAAATCATGAATTATGATCGTTGTGCAATTTTCAATTTTTTTTCATTCCTCTTCTTCCATTGAAAAGGAAAAGGAAAACAAAACGTAAACACATTCCAATTTCTTGCTTGTTTCCGGTATATTTTTCGGGTTACAATTCGTTTTTGTAAGAATTTCAGTTTTGAGTTTCTGTTTGACATTTTTGTTGGTGCTTTATGGACCAGTACCATTTCCAGTGTTGGCTAATTGCTAAAGTTGCGTGTTGCGTGTGTTTTATGGGCCATTGCCTCCTGCTGCCTTTTGGTGACTTTGGCGAAGCAAAATGATAACTGTAAATTGCTTTATGCGCCATAAAATGGCAAGGTGTGTGGGTGTGTGTGTGTGGGTGTGTGTGCAGGTGTGTAAATATTTAATGTTTAAATTTAAAAATATAATTATATTCTTAGCTGGGTTGCGTGCAATCAGCATGATGTCTGCCCGACTGCTGGCTTCCTGCCAGGCACAAAGGGAGCCTCAACCACCCCCCCAGACAACCCTCCCGGCAGTCGGCCTGCCAATTTAATTCGTTTGCATAAATTTTTGGCAGTCTTGTGGCGGGGGGCGTGGCCTGTAACCGAGCCTGTGGCTGCTTTGTCGTTTGGCTCTATGCTGAGGCCCTGCACTTGACTGGCACAGAGGGGTATATGTAGTATAGTATATAAATGTAAAAAAACTGCAGAGGATAATACATTCTATACCTATAAACAGACAATGAGTATTATTAGTACATAATTCAGCTATGCCTAAGTATAGTTAAGTATTATGTAATATGACATAAAGGGTCTTATAGCTCAGGAAAGGGTATAAGTAAGGGAGACTTCCCACTTGACCAGTCGGTTATTAGTATTTGTTCATCAGAGCTCAGTAAAGTCGTTCTTCTCTCTTTTGAACATTTGGTGAGATTAGTTCAACTTACTCCACAGTCGATTGCCTCCGACTGTTATACCCCATTTTCAAGAGTTGTTCATCACAACTCAGTAATCACCTTGTTCTCATTTGGTTCTTTTGAAAATTTACTTAGCTCAGTTCAACTTACTCCAGAGTCGATTGCCTCCGACTGTTATGCGCCATTTTAATGTTGTTTTCCCATGCAAAAATTCGATTTTAATGTGCTGGCAAATGCTTGAAATATTTGCTATGAGTTCTTCTCTTCGTCGTTTGTTTTGATTGTCTTGGCTGCAAAACAACGCCAAATGAGATGCAAAACAGAATCGGAATCGGAATCAGAATCGGCAGTAAAATAAAAGAGATAGAGGGAAACAATATAGAGAAGGAATAATACTTGCTTTATCTGCAATCAAATCAAGCATAATTGCAAATTGACTCGCAAGTGCCGCGATATCTTTAATTTGTTTAATAATTCAGCAGGCAATTGACTTGCACTCTCGCACTCTCGAACCTCGGGTCCCGCTGACCGCACGGAGGGGGAGGGGGGCCTCTGTTGCCCTAGGAGAGCCATAAATCATCATTTATATTATTAACATGGGGATCAAAACAGACAACAGACAAGCCGAAACTACTAAACACATAACACACACTTTCATATGCATGTGTGTGCGAGTGTGTGTGTGTGTGTTAACCGGAAACCAAAGCGACCGCAATTGACAAGGGAATGAAAGTGTGTGTGTGTGAGTGTGTGTGTGTCCATGTCCGGGTACGTGTTCGACTCCGTCTAAAATATGTTGTTGGCAAAAACATCAAACGTTGCCAGGGCAAGAACGAAGCAGGCAACATTAAAGTGTAGCATATTTATGGGCGCAGCGTGTAGCAGAGTCCAACGCCATAGCTGTTGGCCTGTCTCTCTGTCCTTCCATCTCTCTCTCCATCTGTCCACTCCGTATGCAAAAGGGGCAGCTCTGCGTCCGGTTGCCAGGTTGCCAGCCCAATTGAGTGTGCAGTAAACTTATGTCTTACATATACAACGCTTCCGTCTACTACCACTACAGTTGCCTGCAATTGTTTGGGATCAGCCGCAGGAATTAACAGCACAAAACATAGGGTATACGTTGCAATACATTTAGCAGTAACTGTAATGTTTAGATGGTCTTGAATGGAAGAACAATTACTACTAGTTTAGTTGTTCACTAAATTGTAATGAATTGGAATTTTCAATTTGCGGAGAAAGGGAAAGTGGAGTAGAGAGAAATTTATGTTACTGAAATGATATGGAAGAGAAATCTACTGAAACCTAAAAAAATTTTAAATGAAATAATGTGGATAGTCACAGCAGTTTATCTGTTACTAATTGTTGAACTTAATTTTCATATTTTATTTAGTCATGAGTATAATCGCTAATCTTGGATTCTGCTTTCAAATTCACATGAAGCGATACTAAGTTGAGAGATATGAAATTGATGATTTTCATACACATTTTAATAAGAATGGTATATCTCAATTTAAGTATTATAATATGCTGCATTTAAGAATAATATTCTAATGTAAATTAAGATATATTTAGAATGCACTTTATTGATTTATAGAGTAGGTTATAAACCCAATTTTTTATAGTAATTCAGGCCTGTTCCCATTTACGAAATCGATCATTCGATTTACTTTTTGAAAAAAAATGGGCTTCCTAATTTGATGTATCGTTTTCAAGAAATGAAAATGTTTATTGTACTTACACACGAAGCTAACCTATTTCGTTATGGAGCAAATATGAAGCTAATCGAAAAGGATGAATTGAAATTTGGAACCCCTAATTAAAATAAGTACAAAGAGATATTTATAGACTTTTTTGAAGGAGGAAAGTTATGTCTCAGATTCAGTATAAAGTGCTGCAGTTAAAAATAATTCAATTTAAATAGAGATATTTTGAGAATTAGGTTGAAGTTTAGAGTAAGTTGCAGACCCATTTCTTAAGAAGTTATTTAGACTTTTGTTTGGGATCTTGTCCGCCTGCTTTCAGACTTAAAATTAAATGAAATAATAAAAGAAATTTATAGGGTTGTTCCAAGGAGCTCTTGGTGTTCTTCTTAAGAGAGTTTTTAAACAAATATATTAAAAGATTTGTATAATAAGATTTGTTCATTAAAATATGTTGTATAACATGCACAATTTTTTCCCAAAACTATAGTTCGTTCTAGGGTATATGGAAAGCTAACTCACAATCAAGCTGTCGCTACTGTTTGCATATTTACTCGATGCTCTTTTCGTTCACTCTGCTCTATGCATAGCGATTTTTTATGGCTCACTCTGAGTGTATACTTTTTGGGGTAACTGTGTATGTTTTTTAGACAAAAACCCGTATGCAAAACTAATAGAAGCTTCAGCTGACCAGGTTAGGTGGCAGCAGCAGGTCCAAGTTCAGACTCATGTCGCCGCATTTGTCTGGAACAACCCGACAAATATGTAGTGTGTGTGTGAGTGTGTGTGTGTGTGTGTGTGTGGCTGTGATGGACTATGCAGCGAGTAGTGTAGACTCCAGTGCGCCAGTACTCCAGTGCTTTGCATGTTTTATGGTTTTGACCTTAATACGGGGTGAATCCACTAGCAGAAGCTTCTACTCATGTGTGTGTGTGTGTTAAGGTGAGTATTTGTGTGACGTGTGAAGTTATTTTTTGTGACTGTGATGCTCAGCTTAAAGCCAAAAGCACGCACATTATTTATGAGGCAAAATGTTATGGCTTATAAATAATTTCAAGCGAGTATGTGAACTGCATAAGTGTGTAATTAATTAGAGATGAATCGCAAATAGAGATGAATATAGAGTCGAGCACACACGACTATTGCCTGCTCTGCAACTGTATCTGTATCTGTATCAAGTGTGAATGAAATCATTTAATAAATGTGCTCGTCCGACTTCAATTAGGCTCGGTTGTATTACGGTTTTAAAGTGTCCAGAGGGAGGAGAGAAATCAATCGATTGCGACTGCGACTGTGGGGCAAGCTGCGCTGCAGCTGATGTGGCACAATCAAGCGCAGGCCTTGGGGCATTTGAGCTTTTGGGGCCAAGCATATGTTAGACGAATTTATTGTTATTGAGTGGAAGATACATAGTGAGGGACTAGTAGTAGTAGCAGTAGTAGACAAACAGAGGCACTTTGAAAGCCCAGTTGAGGCAGGCAAGTGTTGGTCCAAGTATGTGGCAAACATGCTAAATTATGTATATTTTAATTTCGAGCTTATCGCACCCATTAACACCTGGGCCAACAAACTACTGCGCTCCGGGCGAAAAGAGGCTTTAGATGAGCTGCTTTTGACTTTGGCTACGACATCTACTACGACTACTGCTATCTGCCCCGGCGCATCAGCTTGATGTGCATAAACTAATAAAAGCTTATCTCGCTTGCCTGGCCACAACAAAATATGCAGCTAAAACTGTGCCACAAGCCACAGTGCCACACAGTGCCACACAGTGTGTCAAGGTGAGGATAGTACGAGTTGAGAGCCAAGTGGAAAAGGGCTCACAGTTGAGAGGGAGTGTGGGGGGGGGGGGGGAGAAGACTCTCTCTCATTGAATGCTCTGCCCAATTGGCTGCCGTGCCACAATATTGGCAATTACCAATTTTCGGCTTAAATTGAAAGCCTTACAATTGCAGCTCAGGCAGAAAATGAAATAATGAAACAAAGTGGCAAAGTGGCAGAGGGAGAGCGAGAGTGAGACTGCGATATACACTTGTGCTGCTTCGACAAAATTTTAATTAAAATCTTTGCAGTCTCTCTCTCTATCTTGCTTGTGTGCTTAATTAATTGTACTTTAGCTTTGCGCAGTTAAGTGCATTAAATCTGCTTGTAAAAAGACTGCAAGCTGCCTTTTCAAGGTGCTTAAATTGAGTAGAGAGCAGTAGAGACAAGACACAGCTCTAGTTGGCTTTAAAATGGCTGGTTGGTTGGTTGGTTTTACTTTAATTTTTATTATTTCATAAGCTCACATTTTATTCCGAATTCACGCAGATTCAACTTTCACTGTATACAGTTTTAGCCTCTTATATTATTATCAAAATCCACAACTTGAGATATGTAAGTTCTTCACTTGCTACAGTCAAGCAAAGACGACAGCTCTAGTTGGCTTTGAAATGGCTAGAAATGCCGCTGAAGTTTACACCTTTCCAGCTTAAACTATACCTGATTTTATCACAATTTTTATTGTTTCACAAACTCACATTTTATTCAGTATTTACACACTTTTAACCACTGTAGTCAGTCTTAGCTTCTTTTTATCAAAATTCACAATTTGAGATAACTAAATGCTGCACTTGCTACATAGATTGCCAGCAAGTGCTCACTTACGCCCACACAGACACGCCCACCTACTGGCAGACACACTCACACACACACACAGACACACTCTCCCACACACACAGACACACTCTCCCACACACACACGTACTCACAACAATAAGAAGAAAAATGGAATAAGGAAAGCTTGAAGGCAAAGCATTTCAACGCAAAACAAGTGTAAATCAAATAAAACCTAATAAAATATAAAAAACGAAGCGGTCGCAGCTTGGCTTGGCCCTGGCATTGCCAACAGCAGCACGCACCACACACACGCACACCCACACACACCCCCGCACATACTCCCACACACGCACACTTGCGCTTTTACAATGAAGCAGAAATTTCGAGGGAAAACCCTCTGCAGTGGGTGCCCAAAGGGCTAAAGGGTAAAAGGGGAGAGTTTCGAGATCGCAAATTGATAGAGTCAGGCATGCACGACTATAAAGTCATGCTACGCTTACAAAGCAAGCAGTGTGAGTAGGGAAAACAGTGTGAACTTTTCAACTGCCAGAAGGTCTTTATAGGTCTACTGTGAGACTGATTGGGATGCGGACTGTAGAAAGACAACGAGCTCTTCAACTAATTAAACGAAATCAGTGTCTTACATTTTCAATACATTTTTGTGAAGATGTAAAGCAGGCGAGGATTATACCATGTAAGTTATAACTTTCTGTTAGTTGATTCAATATTAATTCTGGAACGTCATCCTTATTTTTTGTACATTAACGTCATCCTTCGTCAATATGACTACGACCTATTTTATGTGAGTCTAAAATATGTCGTGAGCAAAATTAAATACCAAAATATAATTTTTAATTATATTTAAACATATTTCTTTCAATATTTTTTTTATCATTTTTGTAATTTTTTTTTAATCTTTACCTTAAAAAAGTCATTTTACAGCTTTCCTTTTTTTTGGCAAATAGCTCGTTTTCAACAAAAAACTACGTCATTTACATACAAAATATGACGACTTCTTTCGTAAAAATCAAATTATCAAATACTTAGGATGTGTCTAGTGCATTGTACTACTACTGACAAGTACTACACGAAAAGGGGGACTAAAATAAACAGTATAAATAGGTTTTAATTCAAAAACAAAATCGCGCGTAGTCATTTTGACGAAGGATGACGGTGCAGGGTTAACAAAATAATAATTGAATCTAATTACAACCTACATAACTCTGTTTAGTAGCAGCTCTTACTACTCTTACTACTACTGTTATAGATCTATCCCGCTTCCTAAAAGTCTTAAACTGGGCATAATTCAAGTAGTCGAAATACAAACTAGGCGACATCGTAATGGACCTTTCTTGAGCTACGTGAGGGTGAGGGTTCTAAGTTCACAGCTATCGCCTAACCTTACCTAAACTACTACTAAGTGTTATTACTAAATATTCCTCATAAATACGATAATCTATTTGTTCTTATTATTATAACTATTATTGCTAAATATTGCTTATAAATATTATATATTTTCTTATTACATGCCACATACAGTGGTTTAGCTGCTCGAATAGCCGAAGATCTGAATAGTATAATCAGTCATGTAGAGTAAATTATACCCACTTTTCATTAGATGATCTTTCGACTCATTTGACCTATACTCATTTGATCGTTTTCTGTAGTATCATCCTGATTTATTTACGAGTACATGTGACTGATAAAGTCACAGAATGATTCCAACATTTTGACACAGTTACCTCTAACAGAAGATGAGCATTAGTTAGTTGCTCAGACTTTGCTAGAATTGCTAGGTCGAACCACTTTTACTTTTGCTGAATATATGAACATATTTATTTATTTATTTATTTAAATAGAATATCAACTACGTACAGTTGATGTAAATTAATAAAAAGATTAAAAATTAAAATTAAATTTTTTAAATTAAAATATTAAAAATATTTCAGAATACAATTTTAAAAAATAAAAGTTCAAAGTGAAATTAAAATTAATGTACTGGGCACTAAAATAAAAAAAGATTAAAAATGACTGGTCCAGCCCTTGCTGCTAATTAAATATATAAATTTATTGTTATTATTATTATTACTATTGACAAATTTATGCTACCCTTGCCCTACCATTTGCAGGGTAGCAGATAGAAAAAAGGGAAACCAAATGGCAAACGAATTGAAGTCAGCAATTTTATGTTTTATTGCAATTTCTTGGCTTTCATTTTCTGCCAGTGCCGCCGTATGTATTGCTATTGCCCTTCTGTTATTCTCTCCTCTTTCCGTATTCTATTTTACGAGTTACGGGTAGTAGCGGCGTTTACCTTTTGGCGTGCAGGTTCCGGGCATTCGCCATGGTTGCCATAGCCTAGGTGAGTGTGCGAGTGTGTGTGTGTGAGTGTGTGACTGCGTAGCTATGGATTCAGATACAGCCATTTGCCATGCAACAACTGTAACTGTGGCAGTGGCAAGCGTGGCATTGGCAACCTGGCAATGTGGCAACAATGGCCTCTCTTCCATCAAAGGCAAAAAACTTAGCCTGTGGCTGTGCCACACGCTTTGGCAAAATCGCTTAAAACCAAGATTTTTTCCCCCTTCGCCTTTTCATCAGCTGTGGCCCGACATAGTAGAGTAGAGTAGAGTCAGACCTCTGCACGCATGCTGCCAATGGGGGTTCAATGCCACAGCTGACCCCCCGCCTCTCCCCACGCCCCTCTCTGTCTGTACGGGGATCGCGCATATGTCATAAATGCTACCCAGCATTATGCCTTCTTTTTTTGGGGTCTCGGCCCTGTTTCTGGTTGTGTTACAAGGGCAGGGTTGCCCTTATAGGGTTGTAAAAACGGAATGGAAATGGTTTTTTGTGGCAAGTGCACTGCAATTGTGTGTGTGGCATTTATAGATAGCATACTCCATGTGTGTGTGTGTGACTGTGTGTGTGTGTTTGAGTAGGTATTCATGCGTGTTTGTTTGCCTGTTTAACTCCCACACACACACCTCACACACGCTTAGGTTTTTATATTAAAATTATATGTTATCGATGGGTGAGAGCGCACAATCCGCAAATTGTTTTTAAGTGTACATAAATTATGGAAAATTGCTAGACATGCATAATTTATTGTTTAACAATTTTACAGAGAGGAGTGGGAGCAGGAGAAGCAGGACAGGCAGGTGGGGTATGCGCTGGCCAAGGGGAATGCCTGAAAGAACTTAAGCTCTTTTAATTCAACTGAGTTTTTACTAGTGTTTAGCATAACATTTTACCTAACATGAACTGCATTTCAGCTTATGAAATAAATATTATAAATATTTTACTTGGTTAGTAGCTCAATTAAAAACTCGGAAAGCTACAGTCGGCCTCAAACGACAGTAGGAGACCCTGTACTTTCCTTCGCACAAACACGCTAACAAACACTCACACATGCAGACATACCCTCAATCACATAGTCGCGTACACACGCATTCACGCCAATACTCTTAAATATGTGTATCGTCAGCCTGTGCGAATGTACACAGGCACGAGTCTAAAACCGGTTTGACTACGAGTAAATCTTACGCAAGCTCATATGCGTGCTGCTGCCCCCTTGCCCATTAGAGACTAGTACGGAAACTTTAATCTCGAATATCTCCGGTGTTTATTATCCGATTGAGCCTCAAATCACAGCACTGATTAAGGTTACCATTAGATTATTGTATGCCAAACATACAAACATACCCGCAATCGCAAAGCCACGCGCGCATACGTACATTTAGTGCATGCATTTTGCTTCTTCCCCCTCTCAACTAGTACAGCAAATTGATTGTCGAATACCTCCGGCGTTTATTATTCGACTGTGCTGAATTTACAGTTGCAATTTCTTTACGCATTTAGGCAATGGGATAAAATCTTCTAAATATGCCAGTGAAACCTTGGACCCATAAGGAATAATCTCGCAAAAAAATGTATTGCTAAAAGTCACCGTTTAGGGGCTGTGTTGACCAGTCAATACAATAAATTTATGGAAAAAAACCCAAAATAGATAAGCAATCTGAAATAGCTCTCTTGAGAAGCATAAAGTCACAATTGTTTAATAGATTTAAATAATCGCATTTATATCAGTAATTTTTGGCCCCTGAATATACATAAATATTATACATGTACGTACATAGTGTGTGTGTATGTGTTTATGCACTATGCTATATAAGTCGAGTGTGGACTCTGTTGCTTCTCAGTGGCGCAATGAATCTCATCCGAGTTGCCAGTTTCCTGCTCTGTGTAGCAATCGTCCTGCAGTACTCCACGGCGGAGGAATCAGGTAAGTGTTGATTATCGATTATAAAGTCGAAACATATACATATGTAGAGCACTCTAAGATTACAAGATCTGCTCGAGAGGGGATGGAAAGTCTGGACATTGTATGCCGATTTCAAAGTGCTCAAAACTTAACGAATTGAATGAGAAAGCAACAAACAATATGGAGTTGACAGAGGCTGAAAATAAATACGTCAACCAGTCCAAATGCACCCCTCCCCAAAATGTTAGTACAACACATGCTATACTGAACAATTAGCTAAACAATTATAATTATGATTTTAAACTAATCTCAATTTGCAGGACATGGTTTGCTGTGACGATGCTGAGAAGGTGTCCCAGGGTTTACAGATTTTGACCCAACAAAAGTGTGGTGAATTCTCTGACCCTAAGATTTTTGGAGGTCAAGCAGTAAAATTGATGTCAAGACCCTGGATGGCTTTGCTTAAATTTCTAGTTAACGGCAAGGAGCAATTTCGATGTGCCGGTACACTTATAAGCAATCGTAAGTAGTATAATAGAAAACTTACGAGAATTATTATAAGTATTATATTCTTATATGCAGGCTTTGTGCTGACTGCTGCCCACTGCCTAACCAAAAAGAACCTGTAAGATCATATGGTTTTTTAAAGTGACGATCTGTTTGATTAATATTCGAACTGTTTTCTTAGGATCTCCGTTCGTTTGGGTGAGCACATGTAACCTCTGAACAGGATTGCTCAATTAATGGGTGTGCGCCCCCAGTTCAGAATATTGACGTTGCTAAGTACTTTATACATGAGAGATATAGTAAAATAACACGTCATTACGATATAGCACTAATTTTGCTATCACAAGATGCGAACATCACTCAAGGTAAGTATTTGTATAATATTCATTTTAATTGTGTTTCTCTAACCACAATTTCAACAACTCTTTGCAGAAAACATCAAGCCCATCTGTTTGCCTGTGACTGAAATCCTTCAGCAACTGATTTATAATACTTACCAGGTAACTGGCTGGGGTAGGTCCGAGACTGGAAGATCAACGGATGTTCCATATGAGACATCAGTAAATAATGTAAATCGGACTGATTGCCAGATGTACTACCGGAAGGTTATTATACCAAGTCAACTGTGTGCTGGTAGCGGAAGAAATGGTTCCTGTCATGGTGACTCTGGCGGTCCCTTGTCCAACATCGAGACCATCGATGGTACCCAACGATACATACAGTTCGGCATAGTTAGCTATGGTAAGTCGCTATGCAACAGTGGTGCACCAGGTGTCTACACAAATGTTCCTAAATTCATGCCCTGGATAGCATATAAAATAACTACAACGGAATACTAATAACCATTGAGAAACGTCTGGAGTGAATGTATGATATACACTTCTTAAGTTTCGATAAATATGAATAACAGAAATAAAGAACATTTGTAAAAATACAGTTGCTAAAATCCCATTTAAACTATAGACTACAGACTTGGCTATATCGACACAGCTCGTCATCCCGATCAAGAATGTATACGCCTCCTTTTGCCTGTTACACACAAGTGTCGCTTGCACAATCTTAATAGACCCTTTTGTACTTTTTTAAAGTAAAGGGTCTAAAAATACTTTAATAATGTTTATAACATGTATGTGTGTATACATGTACATGTATTTATGTATAACTTTCATATTATAAATATTTATCTTAACTAGAATAAATGGTTCTTCAAAAATATTGTAATTTTGTATATATATTTTGTGCTAGTTAACAATTTGTATACTTTAACAAGCTCTTTGAAATGAACTGAGTTTTTACAAGTGTTTAGTGAAACATTCCGCCTAACAATTTAAATACTTCTATTTATAAATAAAACTTTATAACTATTTTATATAGCTAGAAAAAAGCTTCATTAAATTACTTTAAATATGTAAATAAATATTTAGTTTAAGTTAAAACTGCTTTTACTTTATCAAGCTGTCTTTATGCGCCTCTTAATATGACGCCTTGGCCAAAAGTCTTCAATTTCACACTTAAAATTCTCTCTAATTCCCCTCCCCCCACTTGGCCTTTTTATAAGCTCCTGCCTGGGGGTAATCAAACTTGTGCTTAAGTAATACTCGCTTGACCCGGCCATTATAACGCATTAGACATAAACGCTTCTTTCATGCACTCTACACTCTACACTCTGCCCCCTGCTCCCACTAATTGCCGGCTTTCACACACTCAGGCTGAGACTGAGACTCTGAGACTTACAACAAAACCTTAAACACAAATCCCTGGCACCCAAACCCAGACCCAAAATCCAAACTTCCAAACCCAAACCCAACCCAAACTCCAACTCAAACTTCAACTTCGTCGAGCTCTTGGGCAATAAATCATTTGTGTTGCCTGCCAAGCTGCAACATCATTGAACATTAAAATAATTGCAATGCGAAAGTTGCTGGCAATTGTTGTTGTTGTTGTTGTTGTTATTGTTGGTAGTTGTTGTTGTTGTTACTGTTTGTTGTTGCCGTTTGGTCAGCACATGCCAACACGGCGCACTTGATGTTCATTAATGATAATTAAAAAAGTTTTACCAATAAAAATTTTGCTCTCTACGCAATTTGTTTAACAACTGCAATGAAAGTGTGTGTGTGTGTGTGTGTGTGTGTGTGTATGGGTGTGTGTGTGGCCAAGCATGTGCTTAAGGTGTGAATATAAGACATGAAAACTATTTGAGTGACAGCTGAAAATGCCAGTTAAAAGCAACTTGAAAGTCATTGATCAAGTATCAGTAGAGAAGTTCTTTGCCAAGATTGAAAATTGGTTGCAAGATTGAGGTACTTTTCTAAAGAAGAAGGACTGATTTAAGTCTGATTTAAGAACTCGCTTTAATAGAGAGCTTGGATATGCCAGAGATTCTCAAGTATAATTAAAAGATATAGATCAGAAACAAGAGATGAAGTTATTACTAGTAGAGAAATGTGAGAGATACACAGAAGTATCTGAAGTGAGAGGCTTGTAAGAGCTAGTTATAAAGAGATTAAGTTAGCAAACACAAAGTTTAATAGTCACAATTTTAATGTCACTATGACTACAGTCAATTATTTAAAACCAAATACTCAGGCCTGTTCCCATTTACGAATTCGTTTAATCGATTTACTTTTTGAAAAAAAAGGGGATCCAAATTTCAATTCATCGTTTTCGATTAGCTTCATATTTGCTGCATTTCGAAATAGATTAGCTTCGTGTGTAAGTACAATAAACATTTTGGTTTTTTGAAAACGATACATCGAATTTGGGAACCCAATTTTTCAAAACGTAAATCGATTGAACGAATTCGAAAATGGGAACAGGCCTGACTAATGTGGACTCACCTAACACATCATCATATCAGATCAAGTACATTTTAATGCAAGATTCAACAGTTCAATTTGGCCTTCCATATACCTCAAGCCTTTACTATTATCACTACTGCAGCATTTTAGCACTGCTTCAACCTGAAATTTATAGCTGCTTTCATCTCATATAGATTATAAGACCTAAAGGCATCATCATATCAGATCAAATATAGTTTAACAACTCTTGTAAATGTTATGTTTCTTTCAAGCTTCAACAGCTCAATAATCACTCCATGTAGCACTTTCCACTGTCATCACTACTGCAGCATTCTACACCTGAAATTTATAGCTGCTTTCATCTTAGTTAGATTGCAAGACCTAAAGGCATTATCATATCAGATCAAATATAGTTTAACAACTCTTGTAAATGTTATGTTTCCTTCAAGCTTCAACAGCTCAATAATCACTCCATATACCACCCTGTCCACTGTCATCACTACTGCAGCATTCTACACCTGAAATTTATAGCTGCTTTTATCTTAGTTAGATTGCAAGACCTAAAGGCATTATCATATCAGATCAAATATAGTTCAACAACTCTTGTAAATGTTATGTTTCTTTCAAGCTTCAACAGCTCAATAATCACTCCATATACCACCCTGTCCACTGTCAACACTACTGCAGCCTTCTCGCACTGCTTCAAATTGAAATTTATAGCTGCTTTCATCTCAGATAGATTGTAACTACTACTACTAGTAGTATATGCCCACAGTTGGGTTGCTGGGAGGTTTGTATAGTAGTAAAAGTTTTCAGAAAAAGCTGAACAATGGCAGCTAAACCGCTTGTGTAAAACTCTTTGGAAACTAGCACAGAATTTCGGTGAACAAATTGAAGAGAGCAGGTCAAAAATGCGTTGAACAATAAGCCGAGAGCCCAAATTCAATTGGCAGCAAATTAGTGAGAATATTCATGGGAGGCAGGCAAGTTGAGTTGCCTGAGAGCATACTCTATAACTCTATAAATATGTATGAGACGTTGCCCGGGCATGAGCCTCGAAGAGAGTTGCAACAGTGCTACACAGTTTGAGTGTGCACTGAGAGAAATGTGAGCCTTGAATCAATATGAGACATTCCATCAAACTGTAGTCTTTTCGCTCTGTGTACTGGCTGCAGCACCTGCTTAATATGCAGCACGTATTTTTGACAAGCTTGTTGCTCAATTTTGCAGCTAAACTGCAGACAGAAGGCAATAGCTTCTGCTTCTTCTTCTCCTTGCTTAGCCCTGGGTTCAAGGGAGAAATTGTTATCGAGTCAAAGCCAAAAGCGGAATTCATATTGACTTTTGTTTTGCAATATTTCGCATGGCAGCAAAGCCATCGATTGCCAGTCTTCTTGCAACATGTTTCATATTTCTGCATTTCACATGCCTCAAAAGTAGGCAAAACAATATTGATGGCAGTCAGGCAGTCAGTGTGTGTGTGTGAGTGTGTGCACATCGCCCTCCCCTCCCTCCCTTTAACCACTTGCAAAATGTAAACAAACATTTGGCCACACACACCGAGCGATAGACCGAGACTGGAAGTTGCCGCCGTTGCACGTGCAACGCATTGCGCCGACTCACCAATGGAAAGCAACTGTGTTGAGTTTTCCGACCACAGTTTCCATTAAAGTCAAGTTCGCAGCGTTTCCTTGGTTTTCCTTCAGTCAGTTCGTACGCGTTGCTGTCGCAGTGTCTCAAGTGAAAAGTTCGCGCCTCGAGATGTAAAATCTATAACAGAATTTTAGCGAACATTTCTTGGGGCACCACATTACGTATACGCCAAGTGTAACGAGTGCTCTAATGCAATTACAACTTTGGGGGAAAAACACAAAAAATAAAAGCTAATAAAATAAATTTGCAGTGAATTGCAATCACAACAGGAACAGTTGCTGCTGTTGCAGTTGCCGTTGCAGTTGCAGCAACAGCCGGCTGGGTGGCCTTTGACATTGACAACGACTAGTGTAGTCCCACTGCGGCCTCGTTTTGTGTGTCCTCGACGCCGCGTAAATATTCATTTTGTGCAAAACTTTTGCTGCTCGGCCTTTTAGCATAATTAAGGCAAAACGTTGCAGCAGCAGCAGCAGCAGCAACACCTTGTGGCGCCGCGTCAAGTGAAAGTTGAGTTGAGTGGGGGGGGAAAACTTTGTGTTGCAAGTTTGTGCCAGTTAAAGCTGCTTTAAAGCCCTTTCCTCTTCGCTCCCAGCCTTATTTTGAGGTAAGTCCTGCCACCGGCAGCAACACTTAAGTATCTCCTGCTGCCAGTTCAGCCAGAGTTGCCAGCCTTTGTTTATAGTTGCTTAATTGAAGCCAAGATACTGACCGACCCACTGCGAAAAAAGTTTTATTGCATATTGCAACTGTGAGCAGGTCGAGCGTGTAAGGCCAACATGTTGTTAGTTTCTGGCCACTAAAAGGCTGCAGCAATTAATTATTAAGTAATTTTTGCAGAATTTATAAACTATTTTTTACGAATTTTTAACGAATATTTTGCTGAAAGTTGTGGAAGCTACTGAAAGCTGAGCTGAAGCCTAAGTTGAACTAATTTATAAGTGGAAGTACCTGTAGTGTTGCAATAAATGTTTTAATGAATAATACAAATAATAATAACTAATACCAAGAATTGAAATAATGTTAATAAATTTTTGATATATTTTTAAAACATCTTTTAAAATTTATTCATTACTTCAACTGTTAATATACTCTTGCGTAAACTTAGTAAAAGGCAGGGCAGTAAACTTGCGTTGAAAAATATTTGTAAAATATTCGGAAAAAATATATATAAATGGAGATATGTTTAGCTAAATATCCTACTTAATTTTTGTATATTTTGAAATTTTTTTTATTAATTTATAATATTTATATTACTAATATTATTTTGTTTACAAATTTATGTAAGGTTTTAGAAGAAAGGGTGATCAAGGCTCAACTTCTGCAAGCTTAAGGGAAATAATTTGCTGAAAACCTTTACTTTATTTTTCTATAGACATTTACATTTTATGTATACCAAAGTACTACTAGTGCTTTCCACACAAGTTAATATTATACAATTTATAATAATATTAAAACTCTTTTGTTTAAAAATTTATAGAAAGTTTTTAGTGAGGTCATTATGATGGTTTAGTAATCAATTCTGATTCTATGACTCAAGAGAATTATAGTAATTCGATAAAAACCTTCACTGATTTTATTTTATATACTTTTTTTATATATTTGGTTTCAATTTAAAACCCAATACCTAAATACTACTAGTTCTTTCCGCACTAAACCCTACCAACCAAAGCACATATCTTGATTGACTTTTCAGTCAATGCGAATCAAATGAAGCTAATCCTGGTGCTCTTGCTTATCTCGGGTAAATCTCTGCACCCAGAATTTAGAGTTTCTCCTTTCGAGTGGTTTCAGTCTATTAGATGCAGGACTCTTTAACTGCTGGCAGAGATGAGCTCGCATGTAAACAAAAGCCTAAATGGCTTAAACGATTTGGCTGATGATGGAGAGCTTCCATCTTCATCTTCATCTCCTACTCAACCTCGTCCGTTGCCATGTTGATTTTTCGATTGACTTCTGACTGCAAAGCGTTGCCAAGATTTCAAGGCCTTTTAGTCTTAGTTACAGCAAAACAAAGAGAGAAAAAAGTTGCTCAAGTGCCCAAGCAGAATTAAATTAAAAAACACACGCAGGCCCAAAAGAAAAATGAATGAAATGAAAGTAGAAGAATAACAACAAAAACGACGACGCATGTGCAAATAAAAGCGAGTTTCAAATTCAATTTAAGGCCAAGAGGGGGGAGGGCCAGGGCAGGGCAGGCACTTGGACTAGGCGTCGCCCCGCCCACGCACAATAGTTAAAACGGAAATGAACGTCCCTGGGGAGCTGAGCATAGAAGTGTGTCAAAGTGGAGAAGGAATCAATCGAAGACGAAACCCAAACAGCCTCGGGGCAGACGTAACGAAATCGAAATGGAACTCAAGCAAAAACTACTTTGTTTGCGATTAGCACTTGGCCGGCTTTTTGCCTGCCTTGGGGGGCAATGGCAGGGGGTGGGAGGCAAATGAAATGTGTGTCAATATATTGATTGAATAATGGTCTACATATTGACAAACAACTCAAAAGGCACTCGACACACACACACACTCCGTCAGACTGCCAAACTTGACGTTGACAGAGGCTAGAAGGCAGACGTTATGGCCCGAAGGAGGCGAAGGCGAAGCACTCTCATCTATGCACAGACTTAGACAGGAAACGGAAACGTAGCATACGACTACGAGTATGTTGAATTGGCAAATGCAAAGCAGCTAAAGGAGGAGGGGGAGTAGTATGTATCTAGCTAGGATGATGATGAGGACATCAAAAGGCGCTTCGAGTGCGTCATCAATGCAAAGCAGCTGAAGATGTCGTCGCTGCTTGACTCTAAGATTGTGGCATCGACAGTGGAGGAGTTGAAGTTGGAGTTGGAGTTGGGGGCGTGTCTGTAACACGTGTTCCTTTAATTAGATAAAGTTTGTTTGCATTACAAACATACTGGCAGCAATTTGCCTCGCTACCACCCGCCTCCCCCGGCTGTCAATAGCAACGCCAACTTTTTGCTCAAAGTATTCCCTAGCGTAAAAAAAGTTACTCCTCACACACACACACACACACAGACTGATTGACAGACACAGAGTCTAGTCAAATAAAATATATATAAAAAAAAATAAAGTAAAATTGTATATAGGAAAATATGATGAAAATGAAAATACAAATAAAAATGCTGCTATACATAATGGCAAGCACTTGCAGCATTTTCTATTTACGTATATATAATTTCCCATTGAAAAGCCGTTGCTGTAAGCTGTAAGGAAAAATTCTTGCTCATTTGCGTGACATTTTTCACAAAACGCTGGCTGGAGTTTTCTTTAGCAATTTTCGAGGCAAAATATTTGTGTTTTGTGTTTGATTTTCTCTTTGTATTTTTGTTTTGCCTTTTATGATTTACAGCATTAATTTCACTTGAAGTTTTTCCTTGTGAATGGTCCTCCACTTGGAGAGAAGTCCCTTTGACTTTAACTTGCCTAGAAAACGCTAGCCAGGATTTTTATCTTTATTTTTATTATTATTTAGAATTTAGTACTAAAATTTAAATGACATTTAACAATATACCAAGCTATAGCAGCTAAGGCCTTAAGCTTGTAGAGTGTCTTTGAGAATAATCTTGTCTTATAATAAATCTGTATGAATAATAATAATAGTCTGTGTATGATAAATGCTGAAGTCTTTAAGGAATTTCATCAGTTTATGTATAGTTTTGTAGAGAAATATTAAAAGAAAGGTATCTATTAAGCCTTAAGCTTGTAGTGTGTCTTATAGTCGAATATGTTCATGGTTTTGGGAATAATCTAGTCTTATATTAAAACTATGTATGAATAATAATAATCTGTGAATGATAAGTGCTTCTTTAAGGAATTTTATCGTTTAACATACATATATTTTTGTAGAGAAATATTAAAAAAAAAGTATTTATTAAGCCTTAAGTATGTTCATGGGTTTGAGAATAATCTTGCCTTATATTAAAACTATGTATGAATAATAATAATCTGTGAATAATGGTAAATGGAATGGTAATGATAAAGTCTTTAAGGAATTTGATCATTTTATGTATATTTTTATAGAAAAATATTTAAAGAAAGGCATCTATTAAGCTTTAAGCTTGTAGGTTGTCTTATAGTCGAGTATGTTCATCGTTTTAAGAATGATCTAGTCTTAAATTAAATCTGTATGAATAATAATAATCTATATATGATAAATGCTAACGTCTTTAAGAAATTTTATCGTTTAATATACATATATTTTTGTGAAGAAATATTTAAAGAAATGTATCTATTAAGCCTTAAGTATGTTCATCGGTTTGAGAATAATCTTGCCTTATATTAAAACTATGTATATAAATAATAGTAATCTGTGAATGATAATTGCTAAAGTCTTTAAAGAATTTGATCACTTTATGTATATTTCTGTAGAGAAACATTAAAAGAAAGGCATTCATTAAGCCTTGACTCTTGACTTTGTATTATTAAATTTTATTACCTGAAAGCGCATTTGCCACTGCCAGACAGCAAGGGATTTACTCCCATAAGCTGCATTATTTAAAGCTGTTTTTTATATAATATCTTTCATTTGTTATGCCTATAAATAGAGGACACACTCACACACACATACACACACATATTCGATCGCACAATGGAAAACTCACAGCACAAGGCTTGTGGAAATTTCAAGGCTTTTCTTTGACTGCCTTTGTTCGTTCGTCGCACACTTGTTGTTAATTAAAAGCTCACAAAAGTAGGTAACATGCATATAACAAGACACGCACACACACTCACACACACACACACACACACTCGCACACCAACAATTGTTGCACATATTAATTTGTGTGTTGCTCGCTCTCTTTCAATGTGGCTGAAGCTTTTGTTGTGGGCTGCCGCTGCCGCTGCCGCTGCTGCTGCCTGGCACTTTTCTTCATTTTCCCTCAACAACAATGGCGAATGACAACAATGAAGGCCAGCCAATGCACATAAACTTGCTGAACAAACACAAGGAAAGTGCGCCGACAACAACAACAACAACAGCAACAACTACAACAACTGTAGCAACTGTACCACAGTCAAAAGCATAGAGAGAACACACTAACACAAATCTTTATTTAAGCATAACAAAAAACATCAGCTTCAATGCGGCCAAGCGAAAAGGGCTAAAAGCGAAGCCAATAGAAAGAGAAATACTAGACTGGCAGAAGGTTGGGGCAGAGGGGGAGACGTACGGAAGAGAGCAAAAAAATTAGAACAGCAAAGCGCCTTAGGATATGCAACACATAAAACTTCAGCTTTTGCTTGAGCTACAGCTACATCTACTACCACCACTACTACAGTGGCAATGGGACAACCTATACAGCCGGACAGCCCATGGCCAGTCCAGTCTCAGTCCCAGCCTCAGTTTATGTGGCCTCTGTGTGGGTTACAACAATTATTACAATGTTTATGCGTGCCTGCATAACGTGATAATGTCACAAGCGTAATACAGTGGGATTTTGAGCTGAATGCCAGGGACTTAAGACAGCACACAAAGGAGCTCAAGCTAACATTAGTTTGGAGAGGTTGTGAATGGTTTTTATACGTTTATTATTTATATTAAATATTCTTTCATATTAAAGAAAAGTAGAGACAGAGGAAGAGACAATTGTATAAATGATAGTTAAAGCAATATAATAAAACTAAAACTAAAATAAATTAGACATTATAAGCATTTTTTATAGAAATATTTGAAATATTTGCTATTGTAGCAATATAAATTGTAAATAGTTGTTAAGTTACTTTTACTTATGTTTTAATGTTAATCGAAACATCGATATAAGAAATAGCTCATAAAAACCGATTGTGAAAAAGAATGACAATGCAGACCGATACTGGTTCAGAGTCGGAGCTGCGAATAAAAGTCAGTCTGAATTGAGGAGGCACACAGATTACACTATGAAAAGTAGTAGAGAAGTCTAAGATATATAAACAATTGACAATTCCGAATTTAACAATCTAATCTAGACTAGTAGTGAGTCTAGTTCCAGTGAATCAATATCACATGTCTCAATTTGTATAAAATGATTACACTCTTGGATTACTCTTGGATTGAATAAAGAAGGCAGATTAATTAAAAGAAGTCTATTTTTATAAGGCGGTAGTCTAACATTCCTATTCCAATTAAGTCAACAAACGGCAGAACGTAAAAGTTTTGCTTGCATCATATAATCATTAGGAATACCTCTAACTAATTTAGTTATAATTACATTAAGAACGCAAGTTTTTCTTTTGAATAAATAGCTGTATAAGTAATATCTTTTATATCACTTAAATGTGGTTTGTATTATTGATATCCTATGGGGATACCCATAGTATCTAAGCTGCCAATTAAAGTAGTGAAAAACTGGCTAAAGAAATTTTAGATAATAATAAGACAATATTTCTAGTAATCTACAATTAATATGCTGAACAAATTTGTGTTTTATAGTACACTCCATAATTATATCTATCTATCTGGCTATCTGGCCAGCCAAGCCTTTTCCATTAATACCTGTCACAAGCTCTTGATGTTGAGCCTGCTTATAAATAGGTTCAAAATCAATAAACATATACTTTATTATTATATTTAATATAGTATTATAATCATCATAATGCTACATAGAGTTAAAGTCCAGCTCGGTTTACCTATCTTAATTGCAATTACAATTATCATGAACTGTTTGGCTTCCTGTTTAGCCGCGCATAAACATTTAAATGCATTGCAATTCAAGTGCAGTCATTGCTGTGGCTTAAACTACAGCTAGAACAGCAACAGCCCGGGCAAAAACAACAGTTGAACCGTAAGGACACCCAACGGCTTCAAGTGACGTCTATGGGCAACCATTTCCGTTTCAATGTCTGCCTCCGTTTAGGCCAAGTCCGAATGGCGAATGGCGAATGGTGAATGGCGAATGGCTGTTATGCCATTTTCTATGCCAAAGCCAGCATTTGGTGAATCGCCCCGAATTGGCAGTCAACTTTAAACTTGACTGAATAAGCCTTGCGAATGCACTGGAAAAAATAATTAACAGAAAATTGATAAATAGAAATTAAATTTAATATATAATGTACGTAAAAGAGAGTGAAAATAATGAGAATTATTTATTTACACTGAGAATAAAACAGCTAAAAGAGAGTATATGATTATAGAGAATATTTTGCGCAATGTGAATCAGCTGAAGCGAAATCTTAGCTGCAATTAAATTAAATTTGATATATAATTGAGACTAAAAATAATGAGAACTTTTAAGTTAAAAGTTTTAACACTACTAGAAAGTATATAATCATAGTGAATATTTTTTAATAAATAATAGAGAGTGAAAATAATGAGAATTATTAATTAAGATCGAGAATAAAACAGCTAAAAGAGCGTATATGATCATAGTGAATATTTTGCACAGTGTGAATCAGCTGAAGCAAAATCTTACCTGCAGCCTATTCAGAACTGAAATTAAATTTGATATATAATTGAGATTGAAAATAATAATAACATATACACTGAGAATAAAACAGCTAGTAGAAAGTATATACAAAATCATAGTGAATATTTTGCTCAGTGTGAATCAGCTGAAGCGAAACCTAAGCTGCAATAATGTTGTATTTGATATATAATTGAGAATGATGATAATGATAATTATGTACATACACTGAGAATAAACCAACTACTAGAGAGTATATAAAATATCTTGATAAATATTTTGCTCAGTGTGAATCAGTTGAAGCGAAATCTTAGCTGCTATGTATAGGCATAACTGCGAGTACTAAGTATCTATGACTACGTGTGTGTGTGTGTCTGTGCTGTAAACTTTTTTAGCAATGCGAGTAGAGAAGGGGTGGGAGTGACTATGGCCGTGGGGTAAAGAGAGGCTGCCAAAAAGTTTTGCGTCGCAAACTTTTATGCATACATTTTGGCCACAAAAACGGAAGCTTGTTTTTCATGTCTCTCGGCGCAGTAGTATTTCATTGCGTTACGTTACGGTTCTCTCGACTGTTTTGTTTGCTATTTTCTATTTTCAGTCTACACTTTATTCTTAAATGCTTTAATCGCAATTTATCAAATTGGAAAATAAAAGGGACCAGGCAAAAGTTTTCCTAGTTTTCGATGCGGGGGGAGAATTTTCAGCGTTGTCTGACTAAAAGTTTTCGCCTCGCATAACAGTTTACAGTTACCCGTTTTCACTGAATTTCCCTCAACTTGATATTTTTATTTGCAGCGGGAGTCAATAGCCATGCCCAGGCCCGGGCCCAGGCCCAGTGTGTATCGATCCCAGCGAGTGGCCTAAATATCGAGTGGCAGGCATGTCCTGGCTGCAGCCATGTCCATCTCCATATCGGAATGCACCACGCCCAGCCGGGGGCAGGCAATGGCCACGACCACAGCCACTGCCACTGCCACGCCCACACATCGCTTGCAGCAGCAGCACCATCGGCCGCCAGACGTTGAGGCGGCGCTCTCCTCGATGCTCTGGACACCCTATGAGCGGCACACGCCCACGGCCAGCTCCACGGATGAGGAGGCTGCTGAGGATGACGACGACGATGACGACGATGAGCGGCTCAATCGCAAGTTGAGAAAGTCGCACAGCAGCTATGAGACCACCACTGGGACTGGCAGCACCACCAACGCCACTTGCACCACCGCACCACTTGCCCATTTACGGCTGGCGTTTCCAGCATTTCCATCAACTGCCACAGCTGCAGCCGGAGCAGCTGCTCTTCCCGTGCCTTTTCCCCCATTTAGTTTAAGCAAGATGAGCCGCTCGGTCAGCGGTGGTGGTGGTGCAGCGGTGGCTCAGCGGAACCGCTACTCGTATCCCTCTTACTACGGCAGTCCGGCGCACACACTCACCCAATGGTGTTCCTCGGCGGTCACGGCTATCAAGGAGCCGCCCTCGTACGAGTCCCTCTACGAGGCCAGCATCTCCGGCGTGGGCGTGGCCGTGGCCCAGGCGAGCTTGGCTCGTGGCCAGCCGAATAATCTACAATGTGATAGATCGCAACGATCCCGTGCAACAACTACAACTCGAGACGATGATGAGGTTAATGATAATGATAATGATGATGATGATGTGCATATTCCTGTTGATGATCATGATCGACTACAACTAACGGCAAATGTTCCAGCTGAGCGACTGATGCGCTCCTTTACGGATGATTACATATCGCAGGTGAGTCACGAGCGATATATATCGGGAGAGAGATATTGATAAAGTTAAGGTAGATTAGAGATAGGGAACATTGACAGTTAAAGCAGTGTTATCCGATATAAAAGATACATATTTTTATTTATTAATTTAAAAATATTAAGATACAATTAATCGACGTATCGAAGTACCATATTCGACAGCCGATATTTCCTCTTAAAAGATTTCCGCTGATTCGTAAGAATCCATTGAATTTAAGCATAGAATAAAGATTAGTATAGAAGTAATAGATTAACAGAGACTCTTGTTTGGGTTCTCTTCTCAATTCAATCTCATTTGAAACTGTACGAAACTAAACTTAAAACAAGAATTTCGTTCTTATAAAAATGAGAAGAACCATATTTGACATCAGATATTTCCCCTTTAAAGATTTCTACTGATCCGTAAGAATCCATTATATTTACATTTTTAAATTAAGCATAAAATAGGAATAGTTAGAGATTCTTGCTTGGATTCCTTTTTCAATTCAATCTCATTTGAAACCTTACGAAACTAATCTTTACATAAGAATAAGAAAATCTAGCTCAAAAAGAGATCTTACTTCTCAATATTGGATTAGACCTTGGCGAACTTCTGACACTTGAAATTCTTTATTCAATACTCTCGTATGGAAAGTATAGATAGATATATAGATTAATCTCAGTATAGATTTAGAATATAGAATTGATTCAATACCAAACCTCTCCTATAGAAAGTATAGATAGTATCATCTCAGTATAGACTTAGAATAAAGAAGCTTGTTAAATCAGGTTAAATTGAAGCTTTCTCTCCGTCTCTACTTATACCACAAGCTACTCAGAATACTTATGTAGAATTATCTCGATATGGCGCACCTCAAGAACCACAGAATTTCATTGATACTAAAAAGCAAAAGCAGCAGCAAGTGAATGAGAATGAGAATGTGAATGAGAATGTGAATGTACTCAAGCAGCTGTTAGCTATGCAACCAATTTACAGTCAGTTACTGTTAGCTTAAAGGAATTTTCAATATCTGGCCTAGGATTTATGCATAGGGATCCCTAGTGTCTAGTCGGCGGCTCGTAAAATTGTCACCTTGGAGGCGGCGCAGTAACCCCAGCAACAGCAACAATATTGGGAACAGCTCGCACTTAGCCGCCTAATGTGGCGCCATCAAATTTTATGTCAAGGCTGATGTGGGGAGCAGGGAGCAGGGAGCTCTTATCGAAACATTCATTGACAGCTTCTGAAGTCGATAAGAGCTAATGTTTCACTTAGGCCCTTGAGTGCCAGCTCGCGTCTGCGATAAGAGCCAGATGTGGTCTGGCATCCAGGCAGAGAGACAGCGACATCGACATGGCAATTGGTATCGGTATCGACAACACTTCAACGTCAAACGGGGGGAGGGGGGAGACATAGACAGACAGTTGTAACTAACATACAATATAATACCATGCCATACAATACGTATCTCTGTTCGATATGAATTCGTTCATATTTATGCATTCACATTGATTTCCATACTCATATCACATTTGCCCCCTACTCTCCGACTCTCCGACTCTTTGTCGTCAGCGAAATGGAAAATTGACCGCAAAAGCGAAAAGAAGACAAAGGCAACAAAGACCACACAGCTAAACTGTAAAATTACGTACAATATAAATTTAATGATAAATGATAAAATGCAATATGTGCCATATGTGCCCCTGCCATACGCAACATGTGCCATATGTCAGCTGCGCTCATATAGGGGCAGACAGCCAGACACACTAGGGTGAGGGTGAGACTGGCGAATGTTAGTGCATTTATCTATGGCTTAAAAATAACTAAATATGACAGCTATAACTGCCATAGATATGGCCATATCGTATTGTTAAATAGTATATTAAAGTTAATATTATTAAAAATATCGGATTTATCTTTGAATAACTAAATACGACAGTTCCAACTGCCATATATTTTCCCATATCGTATTGTATCAGTTAAATAGTATATTAGAGTTAATATTATTAATAATATTGCATTTATCTATGGCTTAAATATAACTAAATATGATAGTTCCAACTGCCATATATTGCAATATCATATTGCATCAGTTAAAGAGTATATTAGAGTTAATATTATTAATAATATTGCATTTATCTATAGCTTAAATATAACTAAATATGACAGTTATAACTGCCATAAATATGGCCATATCGCACTGTTAAATAGTATAAATAGTTAGTCAGTTAAATAGTATATTAAAACTACCATATATATTGCCATATCGTAAATAGTATATTAAAGTTAATATTATTAATAATATTGCATTTATCTTTGACTTAAAAATAACTAAATATGACACTTATAACTGCCATAGATATGGCCATTTCGTATTGTGTCAGTTAAATAGCATATTAAAGTTAATATTATTGCATACATAGTATGCAGCTAATCGAAGCGAAGGCCAACTCGAATATATAGTGAAACGATAAGTAATTATCGCTAAACAATTTAAGGCTGCTCCCAAAAAGTGAACATAACCTCAATCAATGCCCCTCTGCAGGCGGACAAATAACTCATGACTCAAAGACATTAATTATGAAGTTGTTGTCTGTTGCTGCTGCTGCTGCTGCTGCTGCTGCTACTGCTGCTGCTACTGCTGTTGACTGGCAGTCAGGCACCGTTAGTTTCGGGTAGCTTAAAGTTTAGTTCAAGTGACTTTCGGGGCCTTTTTGGGGCGGGGGCTCTCTAATGATTGCAACTAACGGCAACAATCACCAGCAGCAATCGCACCAGCATTGCACAAGACTGAGCAGCAGCAGTAGCACCAGTAGCAGCAGCAACAACAGCAACAACAACAATAATAACAATGACAAAGCCAACAGCAGCAGCTAGAACAATAAGTCAGTAGCAGCAGCAGCAGCAGCAGCAGCAGCAACTACAGTAGCTAACAGTAAATCACATTATATTTCTGTGACGTAATTAATGCAAGTAACACAGCGTAACATAATTAGAATCTCTTGCCCTCCCCCATGCACACGCACACACACACACACACACACACGCACACATTTATGCTAAGTCCACATGATGTGGGAAAAACATAGACAAAGCGAAAAAGAGAGTTTAGCTGGGTTTCGAGCTGCACTTGAACTCATTTAAATAGAGATAAAATAAAATTGGGTAAAAATTATAAAAATTAATAATAATATAAGAATAATAATAGGAATAATAATTTATAATAATAATTGATAAAAAATAAATATTTGATAATAAAATAACTAAACAAATAAATATTTATTATTGCATAAATAAATACATACTTATAAATAAATATTAGTAAAAATATTCATAAATGATGAGTAAGTAAAATTCAATATAAATAAATTTAACTTATTTGTTTACTTTACATTACATTACTTGAAAACTGCTTAAAAGTTCTTATTAATTTTATAAGAACTTTTAAGAAATTTTAATTAAAAACACAAACAAAATACATATTAAAAATAATATCTAATTGGCCTTCACTCGCTTATTTCAATCAGAATTTAAACCATTTAAAAATACCAACAATAATATTAAATTGCCCTCTGTTTGCAATTTTCGTGACACGCCACCTTTGGCACAGCGCAAGCACGTCACGAGCTCAGCTCTCTCACACAGACGCAGTCGCCTGCACGAGCGGAGGCCAAAGCGGCAGTGTGTGAGTTATTGTGTGAGAGGGGAGAGCGGGATGGTGGGAGAGACAGAGAGTAAGTCATGCAGCCACCAACAACAACAACAACAACAATAGCAATAGCAATAACTTTATCAGCAAGCCTGCAGACGCCACAGGCATAGAGAGAGGGACAGCAAGAGCAACAACAACAGCAATTGCTTGTGACGATTTTATGTTTATGCGTTGGCTTAATTAATTCAATTAAGCTCGCATTTATGCGGCTCTTAGTTGTTAGGCTGTCTGCCACATCCTCGCTGCCGACACTGGCTTAGCCCGTGTGACTGCTGTCACCTTCTTTTATTTTGGCCACTGGCTAATCCCCCGGCAATTAACATTAATTAGCGCTTAAAACTTGAATCTTGTCATTCGCTTAATGCAGAACTCGCTTTCTTTGCAGAACTGCGCATTATTCACGCCAGCAATAAACGACACTGAAACAACGGCATCGCGTCGAAAACGAGAGACAACAGCGATGACGACGAATGCAAGATCAAAACAAAATGCGGAAAATCAATGCGACAGCGCAGCGAATTGCATTATCAATGAAAACGGCCACAAAGCAGAAGTCGACAAAGAAGACAACGACAACGACGACGACGACGCTGAGCCAGAAACTGCAACAACAAGCAGCAAGGAAACAGGCACTGCTGCAGTCGCTGCTGCAGTTGACGTCGCCGCTGCAGCTCAGGTCAATCAACCTGTTTCCTGTGCTGCTACCAAGCTCAATCGCCAACTCAGTCACAGTCACAATCGCAGCAGCAGCAGCAGCAGCAGTCGCAGTCACTGTGTCAGCGAGAGAGAGCAAGCAGCAGAGAGCTACGCAGCGACAGCGACAGCGGCAGTGAGAGCGACAGCGGCAGCGACAGCGACAGAGCGAGCGAGTAGTGGTTGCCCAAGTGAGCGGCGCTCAGCAGAGATCAGTCTTGCGAGTTCGTTCGGCGCGTGCACAACGGGAGCGCATAGAAGCGTCGCGAGTAATTATTTTTACAGTAACAACAACAATAAGCAGACGTTGACGTCGTGGTTGTCGCGGGGGCGCTACAACAACAATAACAACAGCATCGGCAGCGACGCGCTGCAGCCCAACAAATGTTTGGCAGAACTCGAACGTCTGTATGCCGAATTTCGCGCGAGTGAAAGTCTCATCGAGCATCGCCTGAGCCAGGCGCAAAACGATAGCGATAGCGATAACGACAACGATAACGATAGTGGTGATATCGCTGCGATGCGTTTGAATGTGTCTGCTGAGCTGCCGCCGCCAGCAACTGCAACGGCAGCAACACAAACTGGCAACGGCAACAACAGCAGCAGTGTGTTCCTCAAAGCCAGCAGCGGCAGCAGCAACAATGACAGCGGCAGCAGCAGCAGCAACAATGCCAAAAGCGTTAGCAGCATTGCAATTTTGCCAGCGGCAGCAAAGTCCTGTCAGCGCCAGCCGAGCCTAACGATACAAGTGAACAACAACGGTACTAATAACGGTAATCACGTTTCTGTCGCGTCGCCCACAGCAGCAGCAACAGCAGCAGCAGCAACAGTGACGACAACAGCAGCAACACAAGAGTCTAGCATTGTGAACAACAACAACGGTGTTTGTGTTGTCAACTGCAATTACAGCAACAGCAACACCCCCAACAACAACAGCAGCAGCAGCAACAGCAACAACAGCATTGTTGCTATCAATAATTGTGTGCCAGAGTCCAAAGTGTTTAGTGCAAGTGTCCAAAATAAGCTGAATAATAATCCGCAAGCGGATGTGCAACATGTTGCTGCTGGCAACGATGGCAACACCAGCAACAGCAGCAGCAATAATCTAAATAATAATAATTATAATGTTAATGTTAATGATAATCATAATGTGAATGTGAATGTGTCCAGTGCTGATAACAGTGTCAAAGTAATCAATGTGAATGCCACGCCCACAACAGCAGCAGCAACTGTTGTCCCCGCCACGCGCACTTTCACCTCAACCGAATGCCAAACTGATGATCTTAGCAACAACAACAACAACAGCAATAGCAACAGCAACAGCAGCAACTTATCCCAGCAACAGCAGCAGCAACAACAACAGCAGCAGCTGCAACAGTTGCGCACACGCGAGCAACGTCGCCGTGAACGTCGCGAACGCCGCCAACAGCAGCAGCAGCAATTGCAGCAGCAGCAGCAGCAACAGTTGCCACTGCATCATCCGCGTCGCCATCATCTGGAGCGCCACTCGCCGCCGTTGCATCCCCCACCCCATCTGCATCACCCGCACCCGCACCCACATCCGGCGGCATTGGGCCTGGCGCGCGCTCTACTCCCGGATATACTGCATAGCCATTACCCGCCACCCTATAGCGCCCTGCCAGCGGGTGGGCCCCCGCCTCCGCTGCCACCGCCCCCTCAAGTGGCTGCCCCACTGCCGCCCCCACCCCCGCCGCAAGCGCCAGTGCCGCTGTTAACGCCCGTGATATCCACAGTGCCACTGCCGGGCGCCACGCCCCTCATGAGTGATGGACGCTTCACGTTGCCGTTGCCCATCATGCGCAGGTGAGTCCCCCCACCCCCCTCTCCATCTACTTTAGCTAGTGCTAATTCCAGTTCCAGTTGCTGCAACTCTTTGTAACAATTTTTCTTTGTTTCCTTTGCTTGTTTTTGTTTCGTGTTTTTCTTTCTTCTCTCTTACCGTTCATCAGCTTCATCTTCTGCGAGCTTCAACTCTCACCTCTGGCATCATCGATCACTTCAATTCCCCCATTTCCATTTTCATTCAGCATTCAAGCGCTCCTTAGTCTTAGTGCTCGTGTTTCATGCCAATACCCTGGACAGGTGTGTAGGGCGCGTAGGGTCGATTCGACAGGTGTTTTCGTAGGGGGGAAAGACTTATGACAGTAATATGAAGAATGAAAATGAAATCATAAATAGGAGAAGAAAATAAAGTGACATTTGAATTGATCAATATATTTGATAATCAATGATTATCATATCTAATACAGATATCTATTATATTATTCCACGATTAAGGTAGTAGTAATAACTTGCTTGGCTACTGAGCTAATTTTGCATATATTTTGACGAATAGATTACTTTATTGTTATAGTAGTTTCTGTCTCCGATAGTCTGAAAATTATATCATATTATCATATGTGATAATAGATATCTGATATATTATTACACGGTTTATATAGTTTAATTGCTGACTCTAGAACTGAGCTTATTTTGTATTCTTTTTGGTTTATCGATAACTTTATAGTTACAATTACTGTATCCGATAGTCAGAAGAATACCAAGGATATTTGATAAACGATGAATATCACAGCTGATATAGATATCTGATATATTATTCCACAGTTTATAAAGTTTTATTATTGACTACATTCACTTTACATACTTGTTAAATTATCGATAACGTTGTAGTTATAATTGCTGTATCTGATGATCTGAGAATAAAGGAATAAAGCAAGTAAAATGACGTCTTTGTATAATAATCGATAATCTGATATATTACTTTAATCATTTTGTAAAGTTTTTCATTGATCGATAACTTTATAGTTACAAATACTCTATTCGATAGTCCAGTTATCGCTCTTTGTGTAGTTTGCCATTTATCGATAACTTTTTAGTTACAAATACTCTATTCAATAGTCCAGTTATCGCTCTTTGTTTAGTTTTTCATTTATCGATAACTTTATAGTTACAAATACTCTATTCGATAGTCCAGTTATCGCTCTTTGTGTAGTTTGCCATTTATCGATAACTTTTTAGTTACAAATACTCTATTCGATAGTCCAGTTATCGCTCTTTGTTTAGTTTTTCATTTATCGATAACTTTATAGTTACAAATACTCTATACGATAGTCCAGCTATCGCTCTTTGTGTAGTTTTTCCTTTATCGATAACTTTATAGTAGCAAATACTTTATTCGATACTCCAGTTATCGGTCTTTGTGTAGTTTTTCATTTATCGATAACTTTATAGTTACAAATACTCTATTCGATAGTCCAGTTGCCGCTCTTTGTGTAGTTTTTCCTTTATCGATAACTTTATAGTAGCAAATACTCTATTCGATAGTCCAGTTATCGCTCTTCGCGTTGCTGGCTATCATCTAATCGAGTTCACTTGCTGCCATCAATTCTCACTTCATCATGTTTCATGTTTGCTTTTGGTTTTGTCTCTACTCAACTTGTTGTTGCTATCGTAGTGATTGTTGTTGCAGTTGTTGTTGCTGTTGTTGTTGCTGTTGCTGTTGCTGTTATTGTTGTTGCTCATGTCTATTTCGACATTTTCTATTACCGCACATCGCTTTTTGCCTTTTTGTTTGCCGTTGCCGTTTGCCGGCCATGTGTCTTCCTGTTTCGTGTTAGAGACGTTGACTTGGACTAAGACACAGTTGGAGTTTGAGTTGGAGTTGGACTTGGGGCTGGGACTGTGACTGGACTGGGATTGGAACCCAGCCAGGGCAGACATTATAATGATGGTAATTTTGATGTCAGTAACAAATTTCTTGCATGATTTGACTCTCTCTCTCTCCAGGAAGCCGTAGCGAACCCAAACCCAAGCCCAACCCATGTCTAGTTATGACCATCCTCAGACGCTGCTTTTTCTTCTTGCTGTTGTTTTAGGTTGTTTTTTGGTGTAAAAATTAATTTTCATAGGTTGACAGCGATTCCAAGAATTGGAGCTCTAATTTAAAGCTAAAGTTGTTGTTAAAGGGGGTCGTAATAATTATTTTTTTCGGCGTGTGTGCGAGTGTGTGTGTGTCTATAACTCATTTCGGTTATAATGAGTTTTCTGCTTTATCTGTAATTGCAGATCTTAGGTACGAAAAAACTATAAGTGCTTGGAGCTATTGTTCCTCACATGCTGACTGGCTACTTTTATGATAATAACCATTGTGCAGAGTGAAAGAAATACAAGTATATATATGTATATATACTATACTATATGAGTGTATCTAGACTCTATGGGATGTTTACTTTATATGGTTTTAGTCATTTTCCCACGCATTTATTACTATAAATATTTATCTGTAGTTGCGGCAGAACGTCAAGAACCAGTTTTTCTCATGACTGCACAAAAATTGTCGAGGCGAGTATCTATCGCTGTGCATCTGTATCTGTAGATGTAGCTGTATCTGTATCTGTATCTGGATGTGCCTATCTCCTATTATAAGTATCTGCTTTACTTATATAGCACGCCTCGAAAGACGTTTGACATTTGAGACAGCTGAGTTTTCAGTCGAGTCAAGAGCAAATCGTGTTTCAGAATTTCAATTTCGTTTTATCTGCTTATTGTATAATTGCAAAACTGTGTCAAGCTTAATCGCTTGCCTTATTGTTTACAGCAAATTAGTTTCCATCGAATAGTATGATTATTTTTAGCCATTAGACTTGCCTTGTCGCACCGTAGAGGCGTGTCTAGCCTTAGCTTGTTGCATATTTATCAGCCAAAATGCATAAAATGTGCCTTCAAATTGCTCGCACTGCATACAAGATGATTGCCCCAGAGATTGACAGAGGAATTTCATTAAAATTCAGTAATTATTTCGAACTAATGTGGCACGTAGTTTAATTTGTATCTACATTAGTCAGTTGGATTGATGAGTTTGATATGCAATGGGAAATGAATTGTGTTTTATGGCTCAGGAGAAAAGAATCATGATGTAGTTGCAAGCCTTATAGAGTAGTTGTAAAAATCTGGAAAATTCACTTAATTATAATAAATATTTACATAACATTTTGGGAGTGAAATGTCGAATGAATGACTGTCACTTCAAGCTGAGACTAGAGCCCAACTTATTTCAAATTCACTTGTATTAATCTTCACTACTTCTGCTACTATGCCCATAGAACTCTCCTTCTAATATTTTGTGTATCTTTTACACTAAATTTTGCATCTTTTCGAGTCGTAATTAAGCAGTGGGAAATTAAGTGTGTATTATGGCTAAAGAGAAAAACAAAGTTGATGTAGTTGCAAGCCTTATAGAGTAGTTATAAAAATCTGGAAAAATTAATTTACTTATTTTAGATATTTACATAAAATTTTGGGAGTGAAATGTCATATGAATAACTGACATTTATATAGTTCTCTCTTTCCCAATATAGGTCTCTCTACAAACAAATTTGCTAGTATTAAGTTATACTACTTCTACTACTAAATTTCCTTGCATTAATCTATACTACTTTTCCTACTATTCCCATAGTACTGTTTCGAAACTTTCCTTCTAATATTTTGTGTATCTTTTTCACGAAATTTTGAGGAGAAATAATCATGATGTAGTTGCAAGCCTTATAGAGTAGTTATAGAAATCTGGAATAATTCATTTAATTATTTTAGATATTTACATAAAATTTTGGTACTGAAATGCCATAGGAATGACTGACATTTCAAGCTGAGACTAAAGTCCAACTTAGTTCTCTCTATAAACAAATTTCTTTGCTTTAATCTATACTACTTTTCCTACTATTCCCATAGTACTGTTTCGAAACCTTCCTTCTAATAGTTTGTGTATCTCTTTTACGAAATTTTGAGGAGGAAAAATCATGGTGTACATAGTATCAAGCCTTAAAGAGTAGTTATAAAAATCTGAAAAAATTGATTTAATTTTTTTAGATATTTACATAAAATTTTGGAAGTGAAATGCCATATGAAAGTCTCTCATATCAAGCTGAGACTAAAGCTCAACTTAGTTCTCTCTATAAACAAATTTCCATGCATTAATCTACACTACTTCTGCTGCTATTCCCAGAGCATTGTTTCAGAACTTTCCTTCTAATACCCTCTGTATCTTTTTCACTAAATTCTGCATCTATTCGAGTTATTAGATAGACAGCTTTTGTCTCCATAGTAAGCCGTAATTACCACAGCTGGGTAAAGAATAAAAGAATGAAATTCTTATCTGGCCCCAAAAGTCGCACAGATCTCAACTCAACTTGACTGAGCCAGAGACCTATTACGCCCACAATTTAACAGTTATGTCTGCAGCTCAATCTGGGCAAAACGGCAGACAGAAAACGGATTTTGTAGCCGGCAAACCACGTCTTTATTATCTCTAATTTCAACGGCTTCAACCTTTGCTCCGAATTAACAATCGCTTGCACAATTTTTGTATCTTTTTATTTTGGGATTTATATTGTTCGCAAAAAAAAAGAAGGTAGTAAATAAGTAAGGTGTAAAAAAGCGAAAGTTTTGCAGGGGTCGCGTCAGGAGTGGAGTGGCAACTGGAAGTGGCAGTGGAACTGGAAACTGGCGACTGGCAGCTGAAGTTGCTTCAAATCGGTTTCAGTTAAAGGGCCAACGATTGGCCGGCTGAGCGTGCATAATCTTTAAATCATTAAATAACAACAGCAACAAAGAGTAGAAGACGAGGCACAAAACATTACACCAAAATGAAAAATGAAAACAGTAACAGCAGCAGCAGCAACAGCAAATAATAAAAATAAAACAACGTGCAATAAAAAGGAAACGTGATGCTGAGAGCTCACGTTGTCGAAGAAGAAGAGACCGAGTACATACACATAAATCGTTGTAATCATTTTTTTATGCACTCCTCATAGGATTTAATATACATTTTTGAAGCAGGCGAAACAAAAGAGCTAAGAAAACAGCGTGCCCAGTAATAAAATCACTTAGAGCTGAAGATACAGATAGACAGACAGACACACATGCAGATACATTTACAGATACAGATACAGATACGTTTGCCAATGCCTAAGCCGCAGCTTGAGTTGACGTCTGACACAGACAATGCCTCAGCCTGAGTCTGAATATGACTCTGACTCTGAGCGTGTGGTGAGTGCAACTTTGTTGTTGTAGTTGTTGTAGTTGTTGTGGTTGTTGTTGTTGCTTTTTTTCGGCTACTTTCACTTTCGCATTTCGTATCTGTGGGCTAAAAAATAAGCGCAGCTCAAGTTGAAGTTGAAGTGCCTGGGGGTCAGGTTATCATAAATTTGCCTGGCCTAAAGCCAGCACACACACACACTCACACACACACACACACACAGTCGAATGTATCGTAAATCAAGCAAACGCAATTCAGTTAAAGATCATTAGATACGTGTATTTCATATTAATTATGGCACTTTAGGCCAATTACGCTGCGCGTTGCTTTCGTTGAGCCTGACACTGAAAAAAACGGGGGACTCTGACAGACTCTGACAGACAGACGACTGTGGCTATATGCCAAACCGGTTTGGTTAGTCGAGTGTCAAATTGCGAGTCCAAAGACCCAAAAAAAAGGAACGAATTTGCATAAACAGTGCAAAAGTATCTGCAAGATACGCGCCTGAAATCAATGGATGATTCAACTTTTTGTTGCTGCTCAAAATGCAAATGCAAAGCAAACAACAACAACAACAACAGCCAAAAGCCACAGAGCAAAGCTGAAAACCAGATTTCACCCAGAGCAACAACAACGGAAAAGCGAACCGAGTTTCAAGTTGCAGAACACGCTGCTGAACTCTGCGACTGAGTCTGAGTCTCAGTCTGAGCTCGATCGGCAAGTTTTGTTGCTGCCACTGCTACTTGCAACATTTTGGTTGCACGCATCTCCTCCTGACTCTGGCTGACATACTTTTTGGCACTAGCTCTAAGCTCTCTAGCTAGATCATATTTACAGTTGCAGCAATTGAGTGATTTTCTTCTATATCTATGTGTATATTAGGTGGCATAAAATCACAATCACACACACACACACACACACACACACACACACTGCCTACTACTGCCTACTCTATAAACAGTCTCTGCCAACTGACCAAACAACTTTCCAGTTTTTTAGCCATTTTTTGTGGTTGCCTTTGGCTCTGACTATCCTGCTGCTGCTGCTGCTGAGGCCAAGTCTGAAGTGCACCGCCCGCTCTTTCACTGATTTGGCGGTGTTGGCTTTATTTATTTTTATAAGAGAACAAACAACGTAGCAGCAGCAGCAGCAGTAGAAAAAACTCCAGCTAAATAACTTGTCGGCTTTTGGCACTAGCTGCGGCCAGCGCATCCATAAGATACTCGTAGTAGAAACCACAAAAAACGAAGAAAAAAACATAATAAGATAAAGACTGCGAGAGAGACGAGAACTTGACAAAAGTCAATAAAGCCAATAAAGTAAAATTGTTGCTGTTGCAGACGACAACTGCAGCAGCAGCAGCCGCAGCAGCAGCAGCAGCAACAGTGGTTCAACAGAGATTTTATCTAAACAAAATACTTGCATTGAAAGCTAGCTGCCTGCCTCCCCCTCTCTCTATCACATTTGAATTTTCCCCAGTTGAAAGCCAGTAAGATTCTGTCCAGCTCTTCTCTAGAGTTTCTTTTGGTGCTAACAGATATTACTGTAGTGATTGTAGAAATGTTTCAACTGAATATCTTAAGTTCATCTCAACCCAACTGCAGCTTGTAGCTGTTGCTTGTCTTGTCAAATGTTAATATGCTGTGTGGCCAACTAATTACTTGAATTACTTTGCAGCTTGTAGCTAATATTTAACTTGGTGTTTCATCTAAGATATGACAAGTCTTAGTATTTACACAAGGTTTTTTTGGACTGTAGTCTTGAAGTTAAAATGTAAGCTAGCATTATGATATGTATACATTGTGATACTCAAATATAATTACGAAGTGGATTAGATTTAGACATAGAAATATTATGGGCATATTCTTTTGCTTACTCGTATATGTCACTCTTTATCCTGACTGACTTAATATTTGTCTTGTCATTTACATTTTACTAAAATATATAATTATTTCAGACTTCAGCTTTTTAATAGGATAAGGTTCTCCATTATATTTATAGTTTTTTTTTTCTGTACCTATGTACCTAGAATTACAATATGCATATTTTGAGACACTCAAATATCTTTATCAAGTGGATTAGATTTGGATATAGAAGTGTTATTGGCGTATTCATCTACTTACCCCTATATTTGACTCTTTGTCCTAACTGACTTGTCATCAAGGATCCTTCTTTTCAACTTTAATAAAATATACGAAAACTCAGGCTTCAAAAATATTATAGGCATTCTCGTACCAGTATGTTTTACCCTTTGTCCTGACTGACTTGTCATATATCAAAACTCAGACAAATTTCTCTATTCAATAGTTTATTTTCTTTATTAGTAATTTTAAATTAAATTTCTATATATTTTCACTCTTTATCCTGACTGAATTCATAATTGACTTGTCATCAAGGAAGCCTTTTATTTACATTTTAATAAAATATATGAATACTCCTCAGACTTCAGCTATTTGATAGGATAAGTTTCCCTGTTCGATTATAGTTCATTTTCTTCATTAGTAATTTTAAATTTAATTTCTATATACTTTCTAACAAATTTTCTGCTCATAAACGAACCGAGAATCTACTTTCCATATCACATTAACTTTTAACCACTGTGCAGCAGCAGAAAACCAAATTGTGGTTGTCTGCTGTGGTGACTGCAGCTTTTGTAGTCGTAGTCGTAGTGATTGTAGTTGTTGTTGTTGTTGCTGTTGTTGTGGCAAAGTTTGTTTGTATGGAAAATGCATTCGGGCCAAGTTGCAATGAGCCGGCAAAATGCAGCAGCAAATAGAAACGCAACGAAATGGAGACCCAAAAAAACAGAGGAATAAAGAGAGAAATGATAAAACAAGTTGGCAACGAGTGCAGAGAGACATTCAACGAGAGTAGTAGTAAAATGGGATGGAGAGCATTAGAAAAATCAAATCGAGTGGCACGGCAGCAATGCCAGAGGGCAGAGAGATTCTCTCGAGTCTCTTTTGACTCTGGCCAAGCGGCGCACTGTTGCTCCGACTGTCAATCTCAATCTCCATCTCTATTAAATTGTCGCCCTCAGTGAGAATTCGATTTACATTCGGATTTGTGTTACGGCCATTAGCTGACGACAGTCCAAATTCGCCGATTTGCCGACTGACACACAAACCTAAACCCAAATACTGATGCAGACAGAGATACTGAGATACAGATGCGAATATATAGAATGGCAGACTCAAAATCCTCCAGCAGAGATGTCATTATCAGACCGAGTAAAACTTGTTTGTTTGCGGCTTAATTATGGCCAAGTGCAATTAACGTCTGTGGATTGTGCCAAAAAACACAAGTAAAAGATAAATAATAATAATATTATAATATAATATGCATAAGAGCTTTGCACAACTTTGGCACTGGCCTTGAGCGCTGCGAAAATTATCGCGCGCAGACTAAAAACTTGAGAATATCTTTTTATACACTTAGTATGGCTGTTTTTTATTGCAGAGTCTTGGCCGCGTCTTTCTCTGTTGGCTGGGAGTTTGGGCCATTACAGTTCAATGCCATTTTGGGCAGAACAAAAGGCCAAAAGGCTCGCAGCCTAACCGGCTCATTGTTAATGCTGCCATCAGCCGTTTTTCTCGTATTTCTCCCCTGGCAACCAATGAGAATTATTATGATTCGTATTATTATTCGTTATTTTTATTTTTGTTGTTTTCATTATGTTTATGCTGCTCTTTTGTTGTGTATTTTTCTCCTCTCTCTCTCTCCACACTCAAATGCCAGGCAAATACAATAGAACCCAGCCCAACCCCAACCCGAACACAGATGAGCAACATTTTTTGAAAATAAGCATTCAAATAAATAAATGAACATGTTTGTGCATGTATATGAACATGTTTGTGCATGTATGTGCATGCAAATAAACAAAACGCTGTCCGGCACTCCTCCGGCTTTGATTTTTCACTCAATCCTTCACCAATACTCGCATCTCATTTGGGGTATAATGGATTTATGCAAATGTTGAGGCATATAAAGAGAGATTTCTTTGTGTAATTTTGAGTCGGGTTAGAGCTCTACAATAAAGATATTTAAAGCAACTTTTTAGTATGTTATGAATGTGGAATAATATGGATAACCATACTCATAGCTTCACTACATCTACTGTAACATTTCAATGGAAATATATAGGAAAAGTGTCTCAAACCACATTACTTTAGTATACCATCTTTTTCTACTATTTAATCTACTACATCTATATCTAAGAGTACTTTACGTTATACTAGAAAAGTATCTCGAACTAAACTACTTCAGCATACTATAGTTTCACTCCTTATTCAACTATGTACTTCATATGTACATCTTCTATATACTATACTTCTGTTATATTAGGAAAGTATCTCAAACCCAATTTCTTTATTAAACTTTGTTTCTTTTTCTACTATTAAATCTACTACACTATAGTTTCACATCTTTTTCTATTACTTAATCTACTACATCTACTTAATCTACTACTTTACGTTATACTAGAAAAGTATCTCGAACTAAACTACTTCAGCATACGATAGTTTCATTCCTTATTCTACTACTACATCTACTACATACTTCAGTTATAATAGGAAAGTATCTCAAACCAAAGTAGTGTACTATAGTTTTGCTGCTTTTTCTACAACTAAATCTACTACATATGTATACTATGTATACTTCAGTTATAAAAGAAAAGTATTTCAAACCAAACTACTTTAGTATACTACTGTTTCGCTTCTTTTTTTACTACCAAATCTACTACAAAAGTATCTATGTATACTTTAGGTATAGTAGTAAAGTATATCCAACCAAACTACTACTAAAGTATGCCATAGTTCCACACCTTATTCTACTACTAAATCTATATCTATACTTAGCAGAAAAGTATCGCAAACAAACGACTACAGCATACTATAATTTCACTCCTCTTTCTATATCTAAATCTCTACTTTAATTATTATTGAAAAGTATCTCAAACCGAGCTACTACATCACTACTACTACTACTCCTACTACAGTTTCACTCCCTTTTCTACTACCGCTACATCGAGTAACTCAAAGCATACTATAATCTCACTCCTCTTTCTTCTTCAATATCTATACTATTGTTCTAATAGAAAAGTATCTCAAACCGCGCTACTACTACATCATTACTACTATACTACTACAGTTTCACTCCCTTTGCTACTACCTCTACAACGAGTAACTCAAACTGATTCTTTTATTTAGCATCTGCCATGCAAACACACCCGACTGTTGTGCGCTCCCGCATGTTGATTCTCTAGTATTATTTATTTTTATTTTCATTTCGAATTTTATTTTGTATGTTTCTGTTTTTTTCTGCGGTTGTTGCGGTTTTAAACAAAAGTCCATAATTTATGTTATGGCTAAGCAGTAGAGAGAGACTCTGTGCGATTATTGTTGTTTGTACATTGAACAGTTTTGTTGCCATTCTTCCGTTGCTGTAGTTGTTGTAATCGATGTTGTTGCTGTTGTTGTTTACCCTCACTTTTTTACTGGTTTGGTTTTTCCTTGTGGCTTTGCATTTGTGCATTCAACTGAACTCGCAACGAGGGGCGTATGGCATTGAGGGGGCATGGTGAGCCGACTTACAGAGTTCAGTGAATAAAATTTACAAACGATTTGCAATTGCATATAAAACACAAGTTTAAAAGGAGCTTATTTTAATTGAGTAAAAGCCCCTAAGAAGGTTTAAGATTTCCACTTAAATTGTGCAAATTGCGAAAGTAAAAGCAGCAGAGGTTTATTTAACTTTGTCACGAAGTGTGTGAGGAAGCATTAGTATTCTGGCAGAGGGTGATGAATCGGGTGTAGAAAACTAGTTTCTGTATGGGAGAGGAGAAGATGACTCGCACTAGAAAAAGGAAGAGTGTTGATATGATTTGTTGCTAATCAAAATATCACAATGTGTTAAACTCACTCTCTGCTCTGCATTAGACCATTAGTTGTGGTACTCCCACAGTTAGAAAGAGGGGAGCCCACTTGACCCGCATTACTCCTCGGCTGTGGCACAATTATAAACAAACCGCATTATTATTTCATTTGTATGTGGGCGTTGAGCTGAATTAACGCATTTCACTTCAACACAACAGAATTGAGCTGTTGACCTGGCAAAAAGCGCTCTCTAGCGGAAGGGGAATCATAATAATTAAAAGTCATTTGTTGGCTTAAATAATTTCGCCTGAATGTGTCTGTCGATTGCATTTCTAATGCACATTAATCAGTTTTCGTTTCATAATGAGCCCCAGCATTCGATTACAGTTTTTAATGAAGTTTTTTTCTCATTTCTTTCTCCATCCATGAGGTAATACGAGAAATATTGGCGAACCAGTTTTGTTTTTCTCTTCTTCTCTTCTCTTCATCTCTTTTTGTTTCTATTTCCTTTTGTAGCTACCAGATTTTAGGGTGAAAGTTTTGCTGTTTCTATGTATCGATTGGTATCTTTGCATATATTTAGGTTTATGATCAGTAGGTGGGTATTATCATCTGAATTTGATTTGTTTATGTGAGAAATGAGTGAAAATCGAGGCAGTATGCATAAACTTATGGAGAGAAGTAGGCAACTTTTTATTCATATTTTTCAGAATTGTGTAATTATGAGCTCAGACTGCGAATTGTTGTTAGAAAGCTGCAGAGAGCAGTTAAGTTTAATAGCAGCAAATGACGAAGTGAAGAGAGCTATAAATCAATAACAAGTTTAAGGTAAAAGGAAGTTAGGAGCTAGTGCTAAATGAAGAGACCAATTGAAAAGCTAAGGCTGCTTCTTGAAGTGTTTTAGATTTGATATTGCAAACGAAAAGCTATTCACAAGTTGCATAGATATAGGCTCTCGATTTTAGAGAAGGATTCTGAGATAACAGTTGAGATTCGATATTATAAATCATAAAACCAGTTAAAGGTAAAAAGTAATTATGATCTAGTGCTAAATGAAGATTCAAATTGAAAAGCTGAAGCTGCTCCTTGGAGAATTTTAAATGGGATTTATATTGCCAGAAAGTATTCCCAAATTGCATTGATCTAGGTTCTCAATTTTAGAGAAAGATTCTGAAGTAGCAGTTAAGATTCGATATTATAAATCACATAACAAGTTAAAGGTAAAAAGAAGTTATGTTCTAGTACTAAATAAAGAGATAAATTGAAAAGCTAAAACTGCTTTTTGAAGTGTTTTAAGTGAGATTTATATTGCCAAAGGAAAATGTAGATTTTAGAGAACGATTCTGAAATAACAGTTGAGATTCGATAATTTAAATCATATTACAAGTTAAAGGTAAAAAGAAATTATGATCTAGTGCTAAATAAAGGGACTATGTAATAGGAACGCTAAAGCTGCTTCTTGAAGAGTTTTAAATGGGATTTATAGTGCTAAAAACTTTTCCAAAATTGCATTGATCTAGGCTCTCGATTTAAAAAAAAGATTCTGAAGTAGCAGTTGAGATTTGCTATTGAAAATATATAGTTAAAAATTCCATTAAATCGATTTCAATTAATGCTAATTAGTTAACTTTTCATATCAATTTCAATGGCGGCTGTAACTCTATTTAAACTGCTCTTAAAACTATATACAAATTTTTTGGCTCTGTTGATTACAATTTCAATTATTTACACACTTATTTTGAGTAGCTTTCGGCGTGTTTTTGGCTGGTTTTTGGCTAACTTAACTGTCTGCTGTCTGCTCTGTGAGTTCAATTAACGCCGCCCAACAAATGCAGCAGTTAAATATTTAAATCCAATACCAAATTGCCATATAATATGCGCAATTGTAATGAGTTCACTCTGCCAAAGACACACACACACACCCACACCCACACACACAGCCGATGCGCTGCCAAAAAGCGCATTTTAATGGCAAACATTTTAGCTTAAACATTGTAACATTTACCAAAAAACCAATTGCCAGCGAGCGAGTGTATGTCTGACAGTCCGAGTGAAGTTTGAGTAGTGGGAGTTGATGCTCCGTTTGAGTCCTCCACGGAGCTGGAGCTGGAACTGAACTCTCAACTGCTGCACTGTGTCAACTGTCAACCGCAAAATGCGCGGAAAAAACAACAACAACAACAACTGAATGAAAATACAAAATGAGGCAAAACGAAATCAAGTGGAAGGGGGAGGAAGATCTTCTGTTGGTGTTGCCTGTATGTGACCTCTTCGTTGTCGCGAACTGATTTCAATTTAAAGTGCACTTGTTGTTCTTCTTGTTGTTGCTGTTGCTGTGGAGAGACCATCAAAGTTGTTGCAAAAGCTTATTTGTACGCTGTCTGTCCGTCCGTCTGTCTGCAAATCTGTTTGGCACACACAGATACGTACTTCCCTCTGCCTTTATCCCCACTCTCCTTCTATATCTATCTGCTCGTGTATCTTTTGCTGCTTTGCCTGTTGTAAGCTCAACTCGTGTTATTGTTGAAGTTTCCCCGACTTTTTTACAGCTGCAAAAGTTTGCTAATCTCACGCTGGCGCTGCTGCTGCTGCTGCTGCTGCCCACGAAACAAGCACAAATGCCAAAATGCGCATTTTATTTTACAAATTAATTAAAGGCATTATACAAAAGACAGCGAATGAGTCGGGTGGAGTCGGGTGGAGTAGAATAATAACAAATTCAAATGCGTATCCCTTGGCATATCGTGTAATAATCCTTTGCCCAAATAAAATGCAAAATTTATTGCTCTACTTTTGCTTCGCTTCAACTTTTGCCGTTGTTATTTGTGTTTTCATAAAATTTTACGTGTAGATTGCTCATAATTACGACTACACACTCATGCACACACACACACACACGTGACGCAGCTGTGCACACACACAGGGCGAGTTCCCCAATTACATTTGTCTTTCGCTTTGCTACTGTGCCACGCGGCGTATGCGCAATTTGCCATACCCTAATAACAAGAGGGGCACAAATATGACATCAATTGGTGTAGGGTTAAGTAAAGGGTTCATTTAATTGCTGCACATTTTCTGCGCTAAATAAAGAGCCAAATTTTAAATGAAAATATCTGTATACCTGTGTGTTCAGCTAGGGTTTCTAATGGTTTCACTCTGCTAGACAGAACACTGTTTAAGAATGCTTCAAGAACTGTGAATATGGTGCTGAAAAATCATCAACTGTTTAATGAATCTTATGTTGTTTGCTGTTGAAGGTTTTCAGTGTTATAAATGCAGTTTATTTGGCAAGATTCAGTCAATAAACTCTGCTTAAATTTGAATGGGAAATACTGCAAATAGAATAGAAATAGAATAGAAATAGAATAAAAATAGAATAGAAATAGAATAGAAATAGAATAGAAATAGAATAGAAATAGAATAGAAATAGAATAGAAATAGAATAGAAATAGAATAGAAATAGAATAGAAATAGAATAGAAATAGAATAGAAATAGAATAGAAATAGAATAGAATAGATATATAGATAGTCCATTACCTTATATCAAGATTATAGCTAATGAAAATATAATTGAAATCTGAGAAAAAGGCAGTTATGAAATTCTTGTAAACTATTTTATTAATATTATTAATCTACACCTAATAAATTTATTAGAATCGCCGGCAGGGGCTTCAGTCTGCTATAGACTCAAACTGATACTAGTGTATATAAAAGCAAGTCAATCCTTTTTTTTGGTGTCTACACATATAGGTATCTATACAAATTAATTTCGTTCTAAACTATAATGTTTTTGACTTAATGAAATTTGATTTATTTTCAATTTAAATATACTACCTTTGATATACATTTTCTATGTAGGTAGAGGTCGAGTTGTCTAATGTCTAATTGTCCCTTTGCAACATATCCCTTACCTTACCTCACCTTAAGCCAACTTCAAGCATATCTTCTAGTCAGTTATATGCACTACTCTCCACTTTATTGTCATAAAGGGTTTAGCAGGCGTGGTGTGTGCTTATTGGTCTTGGCTTTGACATGGTTTACATGCAGAAGAAATTGAAGAGTTTTCCCCCAGTTACAGTGGGTCGCGTTTAAACTGTCACGCCGCTGTCATAAACAGCAGCCGGGCGTCGAATAATTGCTGCCAAATTTGTTGGCTATACCCCTTAGCCCCCTGCTCGCCATCACCCCCTGCCACTTGGGGCCATTCAACTAGAAATTTCGTTGTGGCGAGAAAGGGTTTGGCGTTTGGCACAATGGTTTATAATTAGAGAGTGCACGAGCCAAAGCCATAGCCAAATCCAAGTGGCACTTTCATAAGCTACGGCTAACTAATGGAAGCTGATGCTTGGGCCCCACAACAAACACACACACACACATAATATAAAATACGAAATCTGAAAAGATACAACAAAAAAACATGGCTCAAGTTGAGAGCATTGTAAAAATGAGAAACGTCGCCCCGGCAACCGCACAACAAAACAAAAGGCGGTAATTTGAAGCAGCTGGGAAGCAGCGCAGCGCTCCTCAGCTCAGCTCGGTTTAGCTCAGCTCAGCAGCAACACCAACTACAACAGCAGCAACAACAACAATCATCAAGTTGACGTTGACGGCAAAACTAAAGTCAAAACAAATAATTTGCTATAATAACTAAGAGCGTAGCAAAATCAGCTGCAAAACAAAAGAAGCAGCAAAAGTAATAGACAAGTGGAAGTGAAACAAAGAAAAGCCAAAGTAAATACACCAACAGCAACCACACACAACCAACACACACACACACACAACAGCAACACCAACTCTCAGCTCATAGTAGAAACTTTCTCCTTCTTTTCTTTGCTTTTGCTGGCAAAGATCTCTGGCACAGAGCTAAACGTCGTCATCTTCAGCGTCATCGACGCTCCAATTTTGTGATACCCTAGCCAAAGGGTATTAGCATTTTGCCATGGCATGAGTCAGGAATGAAGTATCAATAGTCAAGCTGGTCTAATGACTATAGACATACTGGAGAGTAAATTATGTAAAAATATTATGTAATTACTGGGTAAACTGTGTAAACTGTGTGTAAACTGTGAATGGACTCCCTACTGCCTGACTGTCTGTCTGTCTAGGCCTTAGGGTGATACGAGTATCAAGTACAGATTTGTAATGCCATTGCTGTTTATCACAATATGACTATATGAATCATATCTTAATAATATATGTATGTAATTATTAACAAGTTATAGTAAATATATTAAGTAATTACTAGGTAAACTCTGAATTGACTCCAGACTGTTTGTGTAGTAGGCCTTAGGTGAATATGAGAACCAAGTACAGATTGGTAATACCAGTGCAGCTTATTACAATTTGACTAAAAGACTATATAAATGAATCAATTCACACATGATATTAAATATTATGATCAGGAATATTAGTATCAGTCTGTCTGTCTACTAGTTCTACGTCCTAAGTACAGATTGGAAATACCGTAGCAGCTTATCAATAGAAGACTACAATTAGTCATGTGGAATTTACCATGAAACATAACACAATATCATATACTATTACTCAGAATAATACTCAGTGATTTACAAAATTATCTTAAGCAAAGTGGGATTTTGTTTGTTAAAGTTCCATAGGACATACAATTCGAGTGAACACTTGAAAGATAACTAAGAACTAAGCAGAGATTCATTATGTTATCAATATAATATTCAAGTGGAGTTTACCATGAATCATTGCACAATATCAGAAGCAATTACTAAGAATATTACTATGTAATTTTCAAATTTATCTTAAGCAAGTTGTTCTTTTGTTTTGCTATAGTTTCATATGATCAAACTGGAGCAATAACTAAACCCTATACACAGTAGTCTTTATAGAAAGATTGTGTTTAAAATGCCATAACTTTTTAGTCTCTACAAAAATTCTAATGAAATTTATGCAGTTCCAATTTGAACTCTAGTTGAGTCAATTGTAGAAATGTTTTTCTCGCACAGCCTAGACTTCCACCTAGCTATGCTTCTGCCATATAGTATTGTATCTCAGTTTCTGCTTCCACCTAGCTGTACTTCTTCCATATACTAGTAGTGTATCTCAGCTTCTGCTTGCCACAACTCTCATATAGTAGTTATTACTGCTGTCTCTGGCATATGAAGCGTCTGTCGCTCAGTCTATCTGAGTTTGCTTTTTGTGTACTTTACAAGTTAAGGAGCTGTAGTATCTTTCTCTTCTCCGTCCTCCGTCCTCAGCCCTGCAACAATTTGCAACGCCCGCAAACCGCAAGACTATTAAACGCACACTTGCGTGGAGTTTTCGCACCCGCCGCCATTTGGTTGCCACTCAAGGCGAACCGCAGCGCGTAGTAAAGCAGTTTTTAGTTTTTTCTACTCTTTTCGCATTTTGCATTTTACAAAGCAAGTTTTCTTATAGTTGTTGTAGTTGTTGCTGTTGTTGCAAATCTCGCACAGCTGTGGTTAGTTTGACTAGACGCCGCTGCCGCCATAAGAGCTAGATGAAAAAAAGACTCAACCTTCCCCCTCCCAGTTGAGGGGAAGCAGCTGTACGCATTGCAATTCATTGCCAGCAGCTGGCTTTTAGCTTTAGCCTTGGCTTTTCATACAGAGCAGAGAGAGGAGGAGTGGGGAGTGAGGAGTGTATCCCTGGTCCAGCAATCACCCGCATGGCTCATAATTTTTCGTTACGCTTATCGCCAAACTGCAATCAGCATATAATTTTCAGTTGTTCCCCTCCCCCCGCCAGAACATGTGCCACATGCGCTTGGACACCCTCATGACATGAGTGACCCCCGCTGTATTGATACCCTACACCCGCTAGCATACCCTGTAGCCAGCACACTCATTGGTCAGTTAAGGCTCAAAAACCAAGGCAACGATAAGGCCACACAAAGGACTTGGGTTTGGGGTGAGGAGACTGAGGACTGAGAGTGTTCTTCTGCTTGTCATTGCGAAAGAGTAGAAGAAAGGGAACTGACATAAAGCACCCCAGGAAATTATGCGTAATGAAGTAAGCAAGGGCTCTGTGTGTGTGTGTGTGTGTCCTTATCAGCGTGTGTGTGTGTGTGTGAGTGTGGAAATTGCTTGTTGCTATTGCTATTGCTATGACTGCGACTGGACCTCTGCCTCCTCTGCCTCAACTTGTTTAGCTTGGGTAGTTTTTATTCGCTTCGTTTCCGCGTCAATTTCCTTTAATGTGCTATGGCGTGATGTCCCTTAACACACACACACACCCATATACACACATTCGTATGTATGTGTGTGTAGTAAGTGCTATCTCTATATAACTCTCAATCAGTTTTGCGTTTTATGCGCACTTTTATGACTTGTGTTTTGCTGTTGTTACTGTTGTTGTTGTTGTTTGGTGTTTGGAACTGTATTTTATCTGCGTAATTGAGTTCGTTTGCACATTAGCAACATCCACAACAACAACAACTATATATACAGCAAATTTGAATTGTGGGCATAGTATAGTAATGGGGCGTTCGTAATTGCCCAGCCATGTGTTATAAATGTCTAGCAAGTAACGAGCAGAGAGCACAAATATACTATATAGAGCCTAGAATATATGTGTACTATATGACAGATAAACGATATTTATGACATGCCCTACAAGTTTCCTATATAGATGATATTTATGACATTTCCTATAAGTTTATATCCGCAGAGCACTTGCTGCCATATTTTCTATTATCATATATTATAACTGGCTTCATTTTACGACTGAATTTTTTAGTATATTTAGACCCTGTACTTTAAAAAAGTACAAAAGGGTCTATTAAGTTTGTGCAAATGACATTTGTGTGTAACAGGCAGAAGGAGGCGTGGCAGACCCCACAAAGTATATATATTCTTGATCAGGACGACGAGCTGAGTCGATCTAGCCATGTCCGTCTGTCCGTCTGTCTGTCTGTCTGTCTGTCCGTCTGTCTGTATGAACACCGAGATCTCGGAAACTATAAGAGCTAGAGACGTAATTTTTTTTTTTTTGGTTCGTGTATTACATAGGCAGGCCAAGTTTATGTTTTTAATTTGATATCTCATCCCCCTCCCCCTCAAATTTACAAAAATGTTCTTAGTATATACAGTTTTAAAGTCACTGGATTCATTTTTTGCACGATTAAAGCTTTAGATGCTTTGCATGTTTGGTGCGAGTTGCAGCCCAATCGGATAATAAACACCGAAGATATTGGACAAACAATTTTCAGTACTAGGCATTTGGGTAGGGGAGGGGGGAACCACAGCGTACGCGGCCACTAGGGCGTATGCGTGATTTTTGATTGTGAGTTTGAATTTCTGTATGAGTATTGGTTATTGTTTGTATTTTAGTATATATTTGTATGAATAAGTGTATGTGTGTGTGTATGTGTATGTGTATGTGAGTATGTATGTACATATATGCTGCTGCTATTATGGACTCCCAGGGCAAATCAAAGTACAGGGTCACCTACTGTCGGTTGCGTCCGACTGTAGCTTTCCGAGTTTTTTTTAAGTTTATTCAATGCTTTAAACTCTAGTATTTTTATGGAATTTTTATGGGCCTTTAATAGGTTGAAGTACAAATTACAAAGTGCATAAAATAAAACTGTTTATGAATAAAGAAAATACTCATTTAATAAGTCACTCTAATAAGTCATAAAAATTCAACTTTTAAATAAATATACATATATATATATATACAATATACTATATAGAGCCTAGAGTATGTGCACTATATGATAAATAGATGATATTTATGGTACAATTTTACTATATTTCCTATAGTACAGATGATATTGATGACATTTCCTATAAGTTTTTTCCGCTTTTGTTCGCTTTATTTTACGACTGTTTTTTTTAGTATTATTTTAAACTTATTTGAAGCCTTAAACTATCGCACTTTTATAGAATTTTTATGGGCCTTTAATAGGTTGAAGTACAAATAATAAAATGCATAAAATGAAACTGTTTATGAATAAAGAAAATACTTACTCTCGCTCTTTAATAAGGCATAAATATTCAACACTACAAACCACTTTTAAATCATTCTTAAACTGAGTATAATATCTATGTTAATGTAATAAATAAATTTCTATATAGAGCCTAGACTATATGTGTACTATATGATATTTATGACATGCCTTATAAGTTTCCTATAGTATGATATTTAAGACATTTCCTATAAGTTTTTTCCGCTTTTGTTCGCTTCATTTTACGACTGTTTTTTTTAGTATTATTTGAAACTTATTTAAAGCCTTAAACTATAGTATTTTTATAGAATTTTAATGGGCCTTTAATAGCATAATGTACAAATTATAAAGTTCATAAATTGAAACTGTTTATGCATAAAGAAAATACTCACTCTCGCTCTTTAATAAGTCATAAACATTCAACTCTACAAACCACTTTTAAATAGTTCTTAAATGGCGTATAGTATTTATGTTAATAAATTTCTAATAATTTGCAAATTAATAGACTTTAACATCGCCGTCTGGCGCATAAATCACTTGTTTAATACTCTTAATTGTTATTATTATTATTATAGAAAATCAATTAAAACTGATTTGTTTTTTCGTTGCTCTCGTTTCAGGTAAGACTCCAACTCTACACTCGCTGTGTGTGTGCGAGTGTGTGTGTGTCTATAATGAAGCATTAACGTTAATGCACTGACATTTAATGATCTCGGGCATATGCCAATCTCAGGTATTTATGCTGTTGAGTGTGATGAAAGCCATTTGCGTTGCCAAACGCATTTTAATAGCAGCGGCATATTATAAAAATAAAAATAAGAGCGATACGATACGATACGATATATATGTATATATATATATATATGATGATGGCAACATAATAAGTATAGGGGCGTTATATGCCCTGCTTTCGGGCCGTGTGTCTCTCAGTCTCTGTGGTATGCCCCTTCATATTTCGGCTGCCCCACTTTGATTCGAGTCATATTTTTAATGAGCTCTCTGCATTTATAGTTGAGTTTTATATATACAATATATTTTCCTTTATGGATGTGGATGCTGCAAGCGCATAAAAGCAATTTAACCATTTGATGGGTAGCCAATACTTTGGCCAAAATGTGAAAGAGCCAAGAGAAAAAACTAATTGCAATTTTCGCAGCAGACGAACGGACGGACGTGGAGATAAATAAGAAATATGGGCCGAAATGGCCCAATGGCTGAATTGCGTGCTAAAAACACTTACAAACCGATTTTGGCCGGGTTAACAGACACTTTAGCTGACTCACGACTTGGCCACAATGCGACTTTGCTTTGGCGAGATACTCAGTAGGGAATTATCATGGGTAAAGCGGGTATGATGGGTGGATGATATAGGGTATAAAATGTGGAGTGTGGAGTATGATTCTGCCCAGTTATAACTATGGAAAGTGGCTTGAAATCTTGTTATTTTAAACTGAAAACTATGGCTAAAGTTGAAGTATAAAAAAGTATAACATTTATATTTTATTTTTGTTTTTTATACAGTTTATATCTGTTAAATATGAGTCGATATACTAGAAAGGCTTCAATAGACTCTTAGTTTATTTAGTTGACTTAATTTTCGGCTATATAGATATACAGTTTTAGCAGATGGCTTCCGACTAGCACACTCCACTTACGCAACATTGTAAGGTTGAGCTATAACAGCTCCTCATGCATACGCATAGCACTTCCGACTAGCACACTCTCTCGCTGTAAAGTACTGAGATTGATTACATGCATTAACACATTCACATTACACTTTTACACATATCATAAACATAAGATTATCTATATTAATCACGTTGCCACAGCACACACGACTAGCGCTTTGTTGCCAGTTGTTGGCCTATAGTAGAGCAGAAATGGAACCAAGTCAAGTTTGTGTGTGGAATGGAGTGGAGTCGAAGTAAAGTCGAGTCAAGGCACACACAGAGGCACAGAGCATTTCAATCAGCTTGTTTCAGCTGCTTAGCAACGTGCCGTGACTAAATTGTGTGTGTAGTTACTGATGATGATGGTACCGAAAAAACCCCAGTCAGATAGGTCTAGTGGGCCATGCTCTACACTCGGTATACCCAATACTCGAATGGTCACAAACCATTGTGCATTGTAGCAAAATTAGCCACATTTATGAGCATGGACGAGAGAAGCATTTCTATACACCGAGCACCCAGTTGAAACGTGTGAACGTGAACGGGTAATCGATGAGCATTGGGAATGGCTCGACTCGACTCGATGTGCGATTCGCTACGATTCGACTCGACTCGAATGGAAAATGCCAGCTTCGAGTGTTTAGTGCTTAGTGCTGTTGGTACGTGCACAAGGTCAAGTTGTTTATGGTCAGCACTTGATATTCGATATCATCGACAATAATCCACACCGAGCCACAGTCAGAGTCAGTGCCAGAGCCACAGTCAGAGCCAGAGCCAAGCCACGCCACGCCAGACCGTGGCCAAAATCATTTTGGCCACATTTGAGCGTGTTTTTTCACCCCTCCCTCTTCCCTTCTCCTCTTCCTTTTTCATTTCCTTTGTGCCGATTTATGAATATGTATGAATATTGCTGATGAAGTGCTCTGAAAAGTGCATGGCGCATTCGAATTTATTTGATTTGGAATTTATTGTTTTCAACGTTTGCTTTTGCTATCTCTATTCATATACATCATCAGCTCTCTCTCCCCTTCGTTTTGTGTGTAGTTCTCTCACTATTTTTGGCGCTATTGTTAGACTGCTTTCAAATTGCTTTCGTGCGGCTTAGAGTTGCTTTGCCAGCTCTAAATTCGGATTATAATTTGATAATTAATACCAAATATTATTTTTGGCTGCATAAATAAAATTCGAATTTTTGTATAATAAAGTTTTTTATGCGTGTGAAAGGAATTATTCAATTACAACTAAATTAATACAAATCATAATCCAAGTTTATATAAAACTGGATTATATCTATTGTATATTTTAATTTTATGTAATACTTAATATTTGAGTCGTTGGATTACTAGTTATTATTTTAGGTTTTCTTTTATAATATTTTATAAATAAATCATTCATTCATACTTTGATTAGTATTATATTTAAATAGTATATTTTCTATATAGTATATCTTCTTTAATATTTTATACCAGTTTAAATCATAATCATAATTTTATATAAACCTGAATTATATATTTATATTTTATGTAATACATATCAATAGTCGAACCGGTAGTACTCTTGGTCTCAATAGTATTAGCTACTATTTTAGATTTTCTTTTATAATTTTTTATAAATAAATCATTCATTCATACTTTGCTTAGTATTATATTTATATAATATATTTTCTATATATTTTCTTTCACATATTTTATGTCATTTTAAACAGCTGATTTGAGCAAATTCTCCAGCTCATAATTAGTTATTATTTCAAGTTTTCTTTTATAATATTCAATGAACAATTCATTCGTTCATACTTAGCTTAGTATTATATATATATTATATTTATATAATATATTTTCTATATATTTTCTTTGGGTTATTTTTTGCCACTTTTATCGAGTGATTAAACAGCTGATTTTAGCAAATTCTCATGCTCATAATGCTGTGCCCCATATCAGTTTTCATTCAACAGAATTTCAGCTGTTAATATCCGGTGTGGTTTCAATTACTATAAATATCATGAGAACGTCTTATGGCCGAAAATTGAGTTGTTATGGGAGCGGGAGTATGACAAGGCCTTTTGGCCAAGTCAGCACTGGCATGCGGGTTCTCTGGTGCTTATATAAAGATTGATCGACAGACTGGGCATGGGCATGGGTTTCGCTTTCATTTCGAAAACACAAATCAAATTCGAGATTCGAGAGATCGTGTTGATGTTACCATTCGCACCTCTACTACATATATATATATATACTATATATGCTGATGAGTAGACGTCGATTCTCGAAAGCAAAAGTTGCAGACTGCGTAGAGTTGCCACCGCCACCTCTTGGTAACCCTTTTGTGTTACGCTTTGCTTTTGGTCTGGCGTGTGTTTTCGCCTTCACTTTCCATTTTAGACATTGGCGAATTTGCATTTGGCTGTTATTGAATATGTATGACATATATGTATGCATGTAGTACGACATAGTATATGACAAACAGCAGACAACGGAGCGTAGAACAACAACTATGACAACTACCACTACACACATTTGTCCCACGTATTTCAATTTAATTTTCTGTCGTGTATTTCATTTCAATCGGCTTTTGCTTTTCATTTGGCGCGACTTTCGCGCTACAAAATTCCAATTTGCATATGGAGTGCGACTGCGACTACGACTGCTATGGCAACTAGAGCCCTATCTCTACCCCCTCCCCTTCTCCCTGTTCCCCCACTCTAGAATCTAAGCGTTGCCATCAAATTAATGCGCCCAAAAGTCGTGCAAAAATTGAAAATAAAACGCGTTCAGATTGAAAATGTGAGCGGCAAATGAAACGTGTCCTGTTACTGTACATCCTGCAGCCCCCACTCCCCACTCCAACGCCCACTCTCTGCCCAGCATCTGCTGCTGCTACGTGACCTAGCTGTAAAATGGGCTCAGGTGGACGGCAGTTACACCTACAACTGAACTGTGTGTCCAGTGGCAAATGTTTAATAGAAAAATTATGCACTGATTTGTATTTGGTCTTAATCTTTTTTCTCGTCTTCCTCCTACTATCGTATTCGTTTCGGCTGTGTCATTTTCATGGCTGGCTGACTGGCGCTTATGCAAATCGCGCTGGAGGATCAGCAGCAGGAGCAGGAGCAGGACAAAGCCCTAGCAAGTTCCGAGACGAAGGCAACGCAATCGAAATAAATTGCCAAAGTGTCGTCTGCACTGCCTGCCGGATGGATGGGTGATTCTGTGGGGAAATGTTGGTAGTTCGAGTGGGAGTGGGAGTGGGAGTGGGTGGTGCTGGGCGTGGTTGTGGGCGTGGGCGTTACCAGCCTGACCCGGCTATCGATGGCAGCAATTTCCGGCAGCGAGAACCATCGAAAAAATGTCCCGTTACATGGCAGAACGCCTTGGTCTGCATCCTCCTCCCTCCCTCTGCTCTCCACTCTCCACTCGAGTGTCGTAAAAACAAACGCCAAATCCGCCGCATCAAATTGGCTATGGCCAACAAAAAAGTACAAAAAGAAACCAAAACGAAAAGCAAAAAGAATTTCGTGAATAAACTCAATTGGAATCCGCCGTGCGGCACTCGAGAAAAAGTCCAAGTCGAATGGTTTCAGCTGCCCTTACCACCACCCGTCGTCCCTCCCCCTTCTGTTTTTTATACTTTTCTTTCTGCTTTACGCATAACATTTGCAGTTAGTGGCAGTCACGCTGCCACGCCCACAAAACTACTAAAGCACTTTTAGAACAATGACGGCTGCAAACTTTGTACTCCCCCTCTACACACACTTCCACTGCAGTCTCGCTCTCTGTGTACCTCCCCCCCTCCTCCTCGCGAACCCTTCGATTTGTCAACGATTTCAAATGGGTTGCATTTTTATTGGCAAAGCGCTGGAATTTCATTTTATTGGCCATTTCGGGTGACCTTCGAGCCAGCGGAGCCAGAGTAAAGCCAGCCAAACGGACCAGAGTCAGAGTATTCAAGTAGAGACTGAGACGGAGAAGGAGACGAAGACTGAGACTGGGACTGAGACTGAGACTTGGCTGCCTGTCTGCAGACTTCTTATGCCCTGCATAAGTCAAGCAGAAAGGGTATGCCGGCAGCTCGAGAAGACAGAGAATTGGTTGGACATTGAAATAAAATTAAAGTTCAATTAAGTTTTAAAAATAATTTAGGCTAAAGTAAAGTAAAGAACCAGCCCGAACACTCTATATAACTATAATCGTAATCTCTGAGTGTTTGATGATTTAGATTATGAAAATTGAGATTATTGAATATTAGTACCAGAAGTAAAGTTATGTTGAATGGATAGATCTGTAAAGAAGTCAACTATAAAATGTCTCTAAATGATAAATCTGCTGTTCGTCTCAGATATCTCGATCTACTAGTCAAAGAGCGAAGTAAAAGTTACGTTTAGTGGATGTTAGATCTCTTTTTCGTCCATCTCCTTGTCGATAATGATAAGATTAAGTTTTTGGAATAGGGAAAACTTTGACTGAAACTCTATATTAGTACTAGTATTAGAGATTATTTCTTATTAGTTATCTTTCATTTAAGCAGTATCTAATTAAGTTTTTTGAACTGTAAAAACGCTTGACTTTCTGTCAATATTAATGCTAGGAGTGAAGGTTATACTGATGTCTCAAAATGCAAGTGAAGAGTCTTTAAATGATAGATCATTTCTCAGAGCAGTTGACAGAAAGATGAATAGTTTTACTGACTTTCACTTTCCTTGCTTTCGATACTTCTCTTTCCATATGTATTTAAATTCACTTTACCAAACACCAAGCCACTTCTAAACATCATAAAGACATTTGTCTTATTTCCTATTATCTCTCATTTTAAGCAGTATCTGCTAGTCGTTCTCAATCGTATTCCTCTCATTCTTCATAGCCAAATTCCGCAGTAAATTGCGCTTGCCAACCAAGTTTTTGCATAATTTGAATTGTTCGCTGTTATTGGTTTTGTGTGTTGTCATTTTTTTGTTTCTCGCAGTTTTTCACATTTTTCTTTTGAGTTTGTATGGCTAAGGCTTATTGCAAATTCAATTTGTAGAATCGTCGCTTACAGAACTGATTCTGATGGCAATTCCGAATTGAATTAGTTGCTTTAATTGGCGGCCCAGTTGAGAGAGACACAGGGAGAGAGGGAGAGAGTGTAGGGTCTGCCGTCTTAGGGGCCTATAAGTGGCTGCCACAATGATGAATGAGAGGCGCAGGCACCGCAAATTGCTGTGGCAGCTCCTCGAGACCTCAGCTCAGCTCAGCTCGACTCTGACGCTCTTAATGCAACTGCAGTGAAATGGGGTTAATGGGCCCTGGACTGGGGGGAAATGCATAGATGGATGGATAGAGAGACAGACCACTGGGACTGTGACTGTGGACTGAAAGCGAATGCATTTAGCTGCAATTACATGGCAAAATATCAAACTACAAAATAAAGCTGCAATACAAAAGCTTTTCCTCAGTGGGTTTTCTTTTTGCGTGCCTTAGCAATTAATTTTCCCAACACTCAACGGGCCATAGACATTATCTATAGTCTTTGGCACTGTCCTGCTGTGTTTTCCTGTCATTAAGTCCCTCTTTCTCTCAGTCGCAGTCGCAGTCTCAGTCTCCGTTTGTTAATCTACTCCACTCGCCTACTTTCACACTTTTCCCCCCACTCTAGGCGCACACTCGGCGTTTTCCCTAACTCGAGTCATTTCCCTTTAGCTGTTTCACACTTTACGAAATCCCATGCCACAGATACAGCAGGTGTCATAAACATATTTCACCAACTGCTGGGGCCCAACAAATTAAATAATTAAGCATAACACACACAGGGTCAAACAAATTACTCAATGATGAAATTCTACTTACACATTAAAGACCTCAAGCTAAACGAGTCGAGTCTCTATTCAAGCACAAGTACTGCGTAAGCAAACAGTTTAGATACTATGGTTTATAAGATACTCAGTTTTGATACGAATCATTTCTGACCTAGAGACAGTTTCACAACTGACGCAATATAAATTCCCAAACGACATTGAAACTATACCGACAATGATCTATCTTTATGCTCTTAATCTTGTTCTAATTAACAGAGAATTATGCACAGTGTAGATGTACATCTCATACATCTGTTTCACATTAGTCACAGATAGTCATAAATCACCAGCTTTGTTAAGAGTTTGCTGACTCTTGTAGCTTATACTATATGGTATATATATCTCGCATATCCAAGTCTTATAAGAGGTAATCGACACCTTTACCTCTCGAATTTATTCACTTTTGCGGGGCATTGATTCATTGATGAGTCACAAATTGCACTCAGCATACGAGTGACAAAGGCCAGAGGCAGTTGCAGTCACAGTTTAGGTTATTCAGATGATATTATGAGCTGATTTAGTAGCTGTCGGTGGAAGTGTGTAAATTTCTTTATGAGTGGAATTTGAATTGGAGTGAGGCAGGTTGTATATGGTAAAAGATAAAGAATATACTGAGGTATATAAAGAAACTTACTTAGTCTAAGTTTTATGTACTTTTCTTGACTATATAATAGCTATCAAACTCCTTCTTTGAGACACATTGTATACTAATACTAATAGATATTTAGAAAATAACCTTCTTGTATAATAAATAAATTTAGAAAATTTAGTAAATATTATTGTATTGAGTTATTCAGTTGATATTATGAACTGATTTAGTAGCTGTCAGCGGGAATGTGTTGCAATCTGCTTGAATTTCTTTATGAGTGGAATTTGAATTGGAGTGAGGCAGGTTATACATGGTGGAAGATATAGAATATACTGAGGTATATAAAGGAACTCACTTGGTCTAAGTTTTATGTACTTTACTTGACTATATAAACTATCTATATCAAACTCCTTCTTTGAGACACATTGTATATCAAAGTAATAGATTATAAATTTAGTAAATAGTATATTATGTTATTCAGCAGATATTATGAGCTGATTTAGTAGCTGTCAGTGGAAGTGTGTTGCAATCTACCTAAATTTCTTTATGAGTGGAATTTGAATTGGAATGAGGCAGGTTATATACTGTAGAATATATAGAATATACTGAGGTATATCAATGAGCTGACTTAGTCAAAGTTTTAACTGCTTTTCTTGACTTTATAATTGACATTCATTCCACATCGTTAAGACACAAATATCAACATAAGATAAAGAATATATTCAGGTATATCAACGAGCTTACTTAGCCAAAGTTTAATCAACGTTTCTTGCCTATATAATAGCTATCGAACTCCTTCTTTGATACACATATATATATCAAATTAATAGATAGTAAATTGAGTAAATATAGTTTTATACTTTTTCTGTTATAGAAATCATTTCAAGCAGTGTATCTAAATTTCGACCTGCCTCAGTCGGCACCAAAGTTTAGTTCTTTTTTTATGCGTTCCGCCTAGTTTGAACCTCAAACAAAAGACTTGAGTCTGCTGCCTGTTAAATAATACTAAATTATGTATGTGGTGCCATATTAAAATATGCGCCCCTTTAGCCACTGCTGTTGCTCATAATTTGTAGCTAGAATAGCTCAATGTGTGTGTGTGTGCCACAAGCGTGAATAAGTATTTTAAGCATGCCCCAAAAGAGAATGCCACAGAAAATCCATTTGGTGCTAAATTAAATCACTTGAAGATGCCATCGTCGCGATATTAAAAGCGCATAGAATCCAAGTGAAATCACTGTGTGGTTGAGTTGAGGGTGAGCTTAGGGACAGGGGGCATCGAGTGGGGGGCATTGAATAGAGCGGGATAACTGTGTAAAGATACAGCGCAAAGAAAAACAAAGACAGGCCACAAACAGCGGCAGCAGCAGCAGCAGCAGCACGACAGCAACAACAAATTGAAATGACCTACATAATGGCCAAGAGCGACAGCTAACGCAACAACGCAGAAATGTTGTAGTAGTAAATGTTGTTGCTGTTGTTGTTGTTGTTGTTGGTGGCATGATTATTGTTATTGCTGCCCATGATAGAGCAATGCGTTTGCCAGAGAGCCAGAGAAACGAGAAGCGACAGCAACAGCGACAACGACAACTGCATGAATGAGTGAACCAAGCTCATGATGAGCTAACGAGCAATTTAAGAATTTAATTTACGTCTATACACACATAGATACAGATACAGATACACACAGTCACAGATAGAGATACATGACGTCGTCTGTCTGCCTTGTGTTGCTTGCAACATGACAGCGGACAGCAGCAATAGCAGCAGCAGCAGCAGCCCCAACAGCAACAGCAGCCTTTGGAGCCTAATGACGCAGCCACTTAAGCGCGTTTCGGGCTGTGTGTGTGTGTTGGTGTGTGTATCTGTGTGTGTGTCTGCTGCCGCGCCACATTGGCTGCGGTTCTTTCGAATGCTGCCTGCGTCTGCGGTAGCTGCTGCTGCTGCTGTTGCTGCTGTCGCATTGGCAACATGTAAAAGTAATTGCCAACCCGGATGCTTGGCAGCAGAGTCAGACGAGCTGCAACTGTGTGTGTGTGTGTGTGTGTGTGTGCCACATGAAAGCCAGAAATTAGAAACGGATCTGAAATTAGAAATGCCTCAAACCAAAAAACCCAATGCAGTTCTTGTTGCTGCTGCTGCTGCTGCTGTTGTTTTTATTGCTGCGAGCATCCCTAACCCACTGCCAATCCCAATATCATTGTTATGCCTGAGCCCTGTGCCAGTGCCAGTTCCATCTCTGGTCACGATGTTTGGCACTTGTTCCTGGCCGACTTCAACGCGTGGGTGACATATATATAACACTTATGTGCGTCATGGAATGAGCTCGACTGTCAAATACCCTTTAAATGAAAGTACTAAGAAGAGAAACTCGTACATAGGCTGATCTTAGGTTTCTGTGGTGTATCTATAAAGATTATTCTAGAAATTTTATATAGATATCAATCAGGCTTTATCCTTATGATTGTAATTAAATGAACTCGACTGGCAAATACCCTTTAAATGAAAGTACTCAATAGAAACTGATCTTGGGTTTATCTATCTGTGGCATATCTATAAAGGCTATTCTGCATTTTTATTTGGATATCAGCAGGCTCAACCCTTATGGTCGTAATGGAATGAGCTCGACTAGCAAATACCCTTTAAATGTACTCAAGAGAAACTGATCTTGGGTTTATCTATCTCTGGTATATCTATAAAGACTATTACGGTCGTAATGGAATGAGCTCGACTAGCAAATAGCCTATAAATTTACTCAAGAGAAACTGATCTTGGGCTTATCTATCTCTAATATATCTATAACGATTATTCTGCAATTTGATATGCATATCAGCGGGCTTTGCCTATCATATCATATCAAGGCCTTTGAGGTCAAAAATGATATACTTGCTGGAGGGAAATTCCGAAATTAGGGGACAACTAAGAGCCATGGGTAAGAACTTGCTGTTTGGAAAGTGCAGAATAAAGTGAAAAGTGTACAATACATCCGTCAAACAGTCAAGACATTGAATTGTTTTAGGGTATCTGAGAAGTAGAAATCTAATCTAATTATTAGTAATTAGTTAACAATTTCAAATATCCAATTGAAAGTATATAGTATATACCATATCATAAATGTATCATAAGCAGAGAGTGAGTTCTATGACTCTGCTATAGCTTCTCTCATCACCAAATGACTTCATATGACTTCTTCTACTACACTCTACAGGGTATACGCGTATAAATTGTATGGATTATGCGACTATATACAGAGCATATATGTGTGTGTTATTACTATGTGTATGTGTGTATTTGTGGCACGCCAGCTGGCAGCAGGCTGGAGGAGTCTTTGAGTCGCTGCAGTGCCACAGTTTACACTTGGCATGCTGCCCCATATACGAGTGCTCACTTATGCTCTCCCCCCGCCCCTCTTCTTGCCATCCTTTAATGTGCCACTTGGCTGTCTCTACGCCCACTCTGACACTGTGTGTGTGTGTGTATGGGTGTGTGTGTGGGTGGAATTTTGTTGGCAGTGTGCAATGATTGCGTTTTATGCATTCAAAAATTGGCAATAAACGCGTTGGCTGCTGGCAAAGTTTGCCCATTGCCATCGATGGACAGCGCCAACTTTGCCATATAATCTTTTACGCGCACATTAAGCTCACTTACGACCGAGTTCACGACAATACAGAAAGAGAGGAGACTGCAGTAGAGACAAGCGACAATGTAGCAGCGGAGAGTAGGAGACTCTGCGGCACCTTGTGTCACACACACAGAGAGTTGCCAATTCACACACAGCTCTCGATGCTCAACTCGATGCTGGCAACTGTTAAAGCTCCCAGTGACAGCAGCTGAAATCTTTGGATTATGCTTGTAGTCTGCATTTTTATTATATTGCTTATTATTGAAGCGCAAACTTTAAGTCGAGTTTATGGCATTTGCGATAAGCCGAAGCAGAAGCTTAAAGCTACTTGGTGGAAGTGCATAACTGCATTTAAGAACATGCAACTTGATTGGAGTAAGGGAATGAGTTGAAGTGAATGAGTGAGTAAAATGAATGAGTTTAATATAAACCAGATTTAGTTTTCAAGTTTAAATTGAGAGCTGAGTTTAACACTTGAAGCTGAGCAGATAAGTGTCCTCTGTCGAGCTGATTCGCCTAATAGTACTAAGGGTTTTGATAATCAGAAAAATATAGAAAAATTTGTGATTGATCAAGAATAGTTTAGGCTTTATTTAAGAAGTTTAATTCCAACTTTAAAGTGACCTATCGAGTACCAATTAGTAGTAGTATTTAGTAGTAGTATTAATAGCAGTAATAGTGGTCTTAGTAGTACAAGTATTAGAAGGAATAATAGTATTAGTAGCAGTATTAGAAGGAATAATAGTATTAGTAGCAGTATTAGAGATCTTAGTAGTACTAGTATTAGAAGTTTTAGTAGTAGTAGTAGTAGTAGTAGTAGTAGTAGTAGTAGTAGCAGTATTAGATGTCTTAGTAGTACTAGAGTTAGAAGGAATAGTAGTATTGGTAGCAGTATTAGAGATCTTAGTAGTACTAGTATTAGAAGGTGTAGTAATAGTAGTGGTAGTAGCAATAGTAGTAGGTAATTGCCATAAGCGAAACTGCTGTCTCAATTATTCATATTTTTATTAAACAACCGAGTTATTTCATAATTATTTACTTGATGAATTATTAATAATTATAATAAAATGAAAATAATATAATATCTAATGAAAGGAGTGTGCCAGAGTCTAAGGGCATCGACTCAAAGTAATAAAGTTTTATTAAGCACTTCTTTAGCTTTATGCTTTTGCTTTTTGCTTGTGCTTTTTGCTTTTTAAAGTCTCATATTAAACCCTAACTATAGTCCGCTTAACGAACTTAGTGTAGCTCTCATCTGGTGCCTCAAAGAGAACTACTCGTACCTTTACCTTAAGCTCCTTTTACTACTACTATATTTGAGCCAATTATGTTTCGCTTTAATTGCAACTGGAAGCTCGTGTCATTTGTCTGCAAGTATTTAGCACAAGAGCCGACATCAGCAGCTAAGCAACTTGAGTACGTCTGTTAGTCCGTCCGTCTGTCCGACTAACTTGTCTGCTTATCTGGCTGTCTGGGCCATATCAAAGTCGTGCTCGTGCGTTACGCCCACCGGCACTTTAATATAAACTGTGAGGCGTGAATCAACTGCAGGCCGACTACAGTTTTAACTGAGCTCAACTCAACCGAACTGAACTGAACTGAACTGGACTGAGTCGAACTGTGCTAAACTGCAACTAAAACTACAGCTACAACAACAACAACAACAACAACGACTACTGCTGAAACTAAAACTAAACTCGAACTAGAGTCTTTGAGTCTTGCGAGTCTTGGAGTCTTGAGACGACTGGAACTTGTAGCCGGCTCTCGGCTTTGGCGTCAGTCAAGCGTCAAAGCGTTTTTTGCAGTTTAGTTGGGAAATTATTTAACACCCCCCTACACCCCCTTCTAAACTGTAAAGTCTTCAAGTGTGTGTGTAGAGAGTCTTGCAGTTAGTAGGTCAGAAGTTTGTGTGTGGACAGCGGGGAGGGGGGGGACTCTTGGGAGGGAGGTCGGTCTCTTGCAGTGTGCCCAATGTGTGAAATTGTTACTTTTACTCAGCTCTAATATTTTAGCTATGTCTTTAAGTACACACAGAGAAGTCAACGTGACTTTGTCTCTTCTACTCGGATATTTTATAGCCATCCGTCAGTCGGCTCTGTTTGCTTTCCATTTTACGTTGTTGCTATGTGCAATGGACAACAACAATAAGAATAACAATAACAAATGGAAGAATATGAGAAAGAAAAGTAGCGATTTTAATGCTCTGGGTGAATGTCATGTTCTGAGAGCCCAACACATATAGTACTCTACGCCAGCTACTGGTTTTCATTTTTATGTTAACTCCACACACAAAGCACCACAAAAGCCGGTTAAAGACAGAGAGGAGACTGGGAGGAGGAGGAGGAGACTGGGCGACAAGGATGCTTACTTACTTTTACAGACTTCTAGAGACTTGTTTGGGTATTATGCTGCTGCTCTCTGTCTGAGCTGCTAAAATTCTCTTTGAAGTTCTTCTTTAAAATAGAAAAAAATGTCACGCAATTTAATAGAACGAACACCTGAGCTCTCTTTTGGCATAAATTTCATTACAGAGAACACATTAGAGTACTTTTGGTTGCTACAACTAAGGCTAGTAGTTGGCTTTACTTTAATGAGAGCTCTGCCCCTTACTCGCTTAGCTGTCTTAATCCAAGGTGTCTTAATTTCAGGCCTAAAAAAACACTCGAGAAAAAACAACTCCATTACGAATCAGAACTGCGGTAAAGTTGAAAAGCGCTCTGTAATTATGCCTACCATTTTTTAAAGGGAACTTTGATTGAAAGTTGAAAACGATTTTTGTTTCTTTTTCTTTGGGTTTTGCGCCCACTTCTACTTGCTGAAGCGATCTAATGCCTAACTGTGAGGGGGAAGGGGTTTGGGGTTTTTTTTGGATACTGGCAAACAAAAGCGAAACAAATAATGATAAAACTGCAGAGAAACCGAAAGGCGAAAACGCTTTGTCAGCGCGCCAAATACTCTCAAAAGTGTAGCCCAACTGTTTGGCCAGCTCTTGTGGAAAAATCATTATTTAATTTGCTATTTTCCATGCTCCGACTGCGACTGCGACTGCTCTTGTTATTGTTGGCTGAATGGAAAATGTGCCAAATGTTATTATCTTTGGATGCTTACGTTTTCATTCTCCTCTTCTGTGTTTGGGCTAATTATAGCCACATGCAGCTATAGCTCAAGGCAATTGCCTCATTTTGTTTAGACTGAATTACGCAATCCGAATGCATTCATAACAACAAGTGAAAGACTGAGTCGAAAGGAGAAAACGAAATAAATAAAATATTTATGTTAATTTATATACACTATACTATATATAGAAAATACGCTTTCAGCGTGTGAATTGCATTTGCTTTTAGTCTTATTTAATTAGCGTCTGCACCTTACGCTTTGTCTCTCACCTGGCGAAAAAGTTTGCTTCGCTTTTTCGCAGTTTCACTGTTTGCAGCTTTTTTGCCACTTTTGCTTTTAGCCGTGTCTTAATTATGCGCCAGTTCAAACAGCAAAACTCACTAGTTTCATTAAAGGGAATTTCCAGCTACAGTTTTCCATATTTTCATGGAACTTTGATGTGGCCCAAGTTGCAGCAATTGCATTGCTTTGAGTTGAGTAGAACTTGCCACATGGAGTCTGACAGCACTTTTGGAAAACTAGCTGATTGATTAATCGAAATGTAGCTATAGATACAGCTACAGATACAGATACATGGCAAATGAGACTGCATTAACAAATGGCAGATGCAATTCAATTAGTCGCAGCTGCTAGCGCTAATTGCAGGTGGAGCATTGTGCAATCATCCAATTGCGCACTTGCTATAGTAAAATACTGTATACTGTATACTATATACTACTATATATTATATTGATTTTGTATCTCGTGCATAGTTTTATGACTAGAAGCTACTTATAAGCGGCTCAGTTCAACAACAAAAGTAAAGTAGTTCAGGGGCAAGTCGTATAACAAAAAGCTGCTCAGTCTGTCCGTCAGTCAGTCACTCAAGCAGTCAATCAGCCAGTCAGTCAGTCAATGCGCATTAATATTTACTGTGCTGCTGGCTCGCTTGTATTTTAATTTTTAATTAATTAATTGCAATTTGTAATTTGCCAACATTGACACAGTTTTTGCGCCGTTAAATCGAATGAAAATTACAAAATGGAAAAACTTTCCATTTTCAGTTGTTGTTGTTGTTTTTCCCCGGGCTTTTCCGGCTGTCAGCGTCACATTTACAAGCGAGTGCACACAGTTTGCAATTGATTAAGCAATTTCATAGTTTTTCCCCGATGCCAATGCCAAAGTTGTTCGTTTCGATAAGCACATTTCCAGATTGATAAAAATCTTGCATTTCCAATTGTGGGCGAAACAATAACAGTCACTCACAAAAGTCTACGTCTATGGTAAGGGGCAGCTCGTAAAACCGAGTCATAAATTTAAGCCAGCTGTCACAGCTTTAATTTAACACTCACATTTGAAATGCTAAACTAATCAAAGCTCTTCAAATGCTGGCAGTAATTTCATTTCGAATTTCAGACATAAATGTTGGGCTTAAATGAAAAGCAAGAGTTTACAGTTGAGCAATTTTCATAGCTATAAATGCTGGCTATGTTAGTCTAGTTGTATTATTAATAGTCGAACAACATTTTGTAACAATTCATTGACCCCCGTTCAGACTTAATTAACACCTAGTGTAGCTAGTGTACTCTTTGTCTGCAGATACAATGGGATGGTTGGCTTTGTACTACTCGTATTATACCATCATTTCTTTTGCTTATTAATTCCCATATTTCGACAGTTTTACCTGATATTTTGCGTACTCATTTCCGCTAAGGAGAAAGATCTTATTTATGACAGCTGATGAAACATTTCTGCCGCGGCCTCTGAACTCTCTGAACTCCCCAGAGCATAGCTCATATGGCACAGCAGTCGAGCAGTCTGAGAGCGGAGATTCAGGCCAAGAGTCTTCTCAGTTTACACCCCTTTTCGACTCGTTCTCCTTTCGAGTTTGTCGAATGTTGTACACACTTAATGGCGCATCATAAAAATCCTACGAAATCCTCGGGCGACAACATCAAATTATTAAACATAAATTTCCGGGTTTGCCTTTTTATGCACGTAATTTTCCAACAATTTATCATTCGGTCGCTTAAATTGCTTCGATGACACAAAAGTGGGCAACGGTCTCCCCCATTCGGAGACACTTTGGTGGCACTTTGGGAGCAGCAGATAGCGGATAGCGGGGCACAGCTGCTTGCCTATAAATATTTCGGCGTCTAATTGTTTGGCAAGCCCCAGAGCTCGCTAGACTACGCAGTGCCCTCCCCCTCCCCCACTCCCCAAAAGGGGTTGTCAACACACACACACACACACACACACGCACGGGAGAAGAGCCTGTGGCCATAAAGAAAGTGCTGCCAGTGTCCGCATCCTTAAACGACAGTCGTCGCTCCTTTCCCCTCTCCCAATGTATATATAAATGTTGCCTTCCCCACTCACTCCATGTCTCTATCTCCACCTTGTGTCTGTGCCGCCGTCTGTATCTGCGTCCTAATGAATTTACGCACACACATCGTTCTTGTCGTCATTGTCGCACAGTGGTACCAGCTGAACGTATTTTAAATAAAAGCAGAATAATTTTATAGGCATAATTGTGCTCATAAAATGAATTCTTTATGAGCATTTTTATAGGCATTATTATAATTATGCTTGTAGTTTTGTTGGCTATCTTTGGCCATAATCTTTATAATCTTTGCTCATAATTATTTAGTGTAGTGAATTATTATTAGCATTAAATATAATTACTTAATAATGACACTAGCAGTTGTGCTTAATACCAGATTAACCCGGAACTTGTCTATAGCACTCAGTTGCTTAAATGACAAACTCAAATGGAATTAAGACATTTAAACTACAAGTTGGTTTATCAAGCAACAAAAATTAAGCCAAATTACAAGTAAATTGCTTGATAATGGCTTTTAAATAACTTTTGTATAAAATTATAGCTAGCTTAAAATTTATAATGATTTTTCAACATTAATATGAATATTTCTTTACTGAAAAATATACATAAATAATATTTAAATATAAATTTAAATATCATATATATTCTATAATAATTGTTGAATTGAAAAGTCCACGAAAATAATGTTTGAATATAAATTTCAATATTTAAAATAATTTTTCAACATATTTATAAATATTTCTTTACTGAAAAATCCACATAAATAATATTTAAATATAAATTTCAATATCATATATTTTCTATAATAATTTTGAAATTGAGAAGTCCACAGAAAAAGTGTTAAGATATAAATTTAAATATAAAAAAATTTTCTATAATAATTGTGGAATTGGGAAGTCCACAGAAAAAGTGTTTAAATATAAATTTAAATATCATATAATTTCTATAGTAATTCTTGAATTAAAAAGTCTACAGAAATAATGTTTCAATATAAATTTAAATATTTACAATGATTTTTAAATTTTAATATAAATATTTCTTTACCGAAAAATCCACGGAAATAATATTTAAATATCTTACATTTTCTATAATAATTCTTGAATTAAAAAGTCTACAGAAATAACGTTTAAATACCAATTTAAATATCGTATTATTTCTATCATAATTGTTGAATTGAAAAGTACACAGAAATATCATATATTTGCTATAATAATTGTTGAATTGAAAAGTCCACAGAAATAATGTTTAAATATAAAATTCAATATCTTATATTGTCTATAATAATTGCTCAGTTTTTTTTACACACAAATTTCACCGCTTGTGCCACTGTGCATCGTCTTCTTTGGCTGCAGCGTCTGTGTCGCATAAATTGCTCATGTTTCCTTTTCATATATAGTATAAGTATGTGTGTGTGTGTGTGCCTCAGCTGGCAAATGCGCAAAATATTCTACAGTGTGCTGGCCATCCGCATTCGCATTCGCCTGCTCATCGTCATCGTCATCATCATCGTCATTCTCATTGTCCTGGCCTGGCCTGATGTCGTCTGGCTGTTTTATTGTGTACCGTGCGCAAATTTTTGGTCTTTCAGCTCATAAATCAAAAACATTACAACAATTGTCGCACACTCGCTGCACTCGCTTTTCTTTCCTTTTTCCCCATTTTCCCCTTTTTGCTGCTGTGAATTTTCCTTTGCTGCCAATTTGCACGCGCCACGAAACAAAACAGCTGCCAGGTCCTGATTCTCAGCTGGCCACCTGCTCGGTCTAACGGCGGAAAACCCTGGCAAATTTTCCTTTAGAATAAATAGAATTTTCCCTTGAAATATTTTTGCAGCTGAAAACTGAAAACTAACAATGGCATTTTCTTTTCGGCTTTTCTTCTTGCAGATCGCCCTCGGAGCGTTCCGGAAAAGGTTGTTGCGGCCAATGGTTTGCCGGACCGCCGCTGCGAGCGCTTATAGCCGTTGTCGCCCTGGGGGGCGTGGCCTGCGCCCTGGGCGGTGCAGCATTGGGTGCCACGGGGCTGGCTGGACCGCCGAACTCGCATCTAACGGCGGCGCTGCTAATGATTGGTAAGTAAGGGGTAACGCCAGTCGCACATTATGCAACTCCATAAATATAGAGATACTATATATAGTTCACATGTATTTTTATGTGTGTCTCTCTTTGCGTTGAACAATTGATGGGGCCACAAAAATGGCATTAAAATGTCGCCATTTCACGATGTTTACACAAGTCGCGCATTTGTTTCCATTACTGCCATTACTGAACTTGTTTCGCTTGTTGTGTTCACACACACAACAATTTCCACAATTATAACAGCCTTTGTAGTTGTAGTTGTAGTTGTTGTTATGCTCTTTTTCCTCACTTTATTTCTTTGCCTTTGTTATGGGCGCGTCTGCCTGACCCAGTTCGAAGAGCAAACAAATTTTGTAAAGACACTGAAATGTGTCAATATTGTCAGAGCATTTAGTTCCGGTTACGAGTTTTATCAGCCCAGTCATACTATATGTAGACAGACAGTTGGATGAATAGATAGATAAATACTATCTACATATTTACACACTGGTTTGTGCGGTGCGGGTGTTTAAATATATATCAGTCGAACATTATATAAATCTCTGGGAAAACGAACGGAAAATGTGCCAGCTGTAAGTGGAAATTGCTTAGAGTTTTTCAGCTGAACTGAGATTAAACTGGGTAGAGAGATTAAAGTGGGTTGGTTGCAAATTGTAAAGTAATTAATATTGAAATGACGTTAGGAAAATATGTAAAAAGTTAGAGCTAGTTAAGTAAATGTTTAAGCTATTTATAGAGACACAGTAAATCAGAAGTAACTAATATAAATAAGTACAAATATAAAGGCAAGCTTGGAGCCTTAGTATGTGAAAGTATCTAGTTAAGATACAGCTTCAATAATTCATTAAAATTTGTACAATATTATAAGTATACCTTGAGTCGAAAACCTGGGTTAGTACTCGTTAATAAGTATATTATTTTCTAACTATTGCTAAACATAATTTTATAAATAATAAATATGTCAGTCTCAATGCCCCAGTTACTCTACTACTAAACTACAAATTATAAACAATATTAAACCAATAAGTAAAAGAATTTATTTTAAAATATTTCGTTCTGGATTAGTCAAGTTTTAACTGAATTTTGAAGCTGTTTAAAACAATTGAATTCTGAATTATAATCAATATTAAACCAATAAATCAAAGAATTTATTTAAATATAATTCATTCTAATTTGTTCAAGATTTTAATGAATTTTGCAGCTGTAAAAAACAACCTTTTGTTTAATTCAAATTTATTATATATGTTGTGACATATTAAGCAACAAATTCAGCTTCAAACTAGCTGCAAGTCTGCTTAAAATTAACTTTAATACAGTGACTTTTGGTCTAGAGAAGTGTCTACTAGTTAAAAGGTTACATAGCTGCAAGTAAGCCAATACAAATGTGAACCTCTAAGGGAACTTAAAAGAACTATTCGTTATGCTAGTTTTCCATGTACTAATACAACTGAAACTTGCATATCTAATGCTATTAAAGTCAACTGTAAAGTATTTTAAACTTAAAACTTAGTATGCTTATATACTAGCACACTATTAGCATGCGCTTCAGTTCTGTTTAAATATTCCTTTTCCTTCTTCTCTATTCACAAAGTTCTTAGAACAAACTAAAACTATTCCCGGCACTCGCTGCTGGCGTATAATGAAAGGTTAATTCTATTTTCAAATGTCACGAATCGATTGATTGAGCTTCAAATATTCATTGGCCCAGCTATTTGCCAGCATTAGTGTAACAATTCATTATGAAGCTACTTCTGCTTCTTCTGCTGGGTTCTCATGAGTCATTTTCATGCGGTTTTTTACAGCATTTTATTTTTCGCTTTCTGCACAAAGTTCAGTGGCAGAGAGTCGAGGCGAGAGTGCGAGTATCTGCGACTCACGTAACTCTAAAGCGGGGCCAAGAGCAGCACACGACTCGACTCGATGGTTGCGGTCGGCGAGACTTGAGGAAGTAGTAGTTCCGTCTAACTTTATTGGTGGGTGGTGGAAGTGGGGGGAGGAGTGGGGGGTGGAATACATTACTTATGTATAAAGTGGAGGAACGTAGCAGCTCTAATCAATTGCCAGTCGCATTTAGTTTTGAGGCACACGAAGCGTGACATTGCGCCATTTTCTGGCGGCAATTACCAAAAATTGTTCGACTTGTAGTACACACACACACACACACACACACACACACACTACAGTGGAAGTTTTACATAATTTAATGGCAATCAAGGCAGAGGTTGACTATGCACATGTCGCTTATAATGGAGCTCGTGGAGTAGACATAACCCAACGCACAAATTGCTGCTTAAATTACTCATGAAAATGGACAAGCGAAAAAAGAAGACGAAGAAGAGGGAGGGGGGGGAGTGACTAAAGCAACGACAATTTTCGCTAATAAAAATTGTGACTACCTTTGAGCTGATGACACGCTCCAGTGGCACAACGATTGCCACAGCCTTTGCCACTGGCCGTGCCACATGCAGCAAGCAGCTGCCACTTGTGTCAAAAGGAAAGCAAGAAAGTGAAAGTGGAAGCTGAGAGACGCGCTGACTCCGACTGCGACTCCAACTGCGACTCCAACTGGAGGCCATAGCCCCAGAGTCGCAATTGCTTTAAGTGGGCTGGTAATTGCTGGCCACGCCCAGGCGCCTCTTCAGCCCCCACCCCCACTCCACTCCACTCCACTCCACTCCACTCGTCTAATTAAATTTAACAGCACAATCACAATGCCAAATAATTGGGCAAAAGCTTTGCTTTGCAACTAACTCACATTTTCACATTGTGTTTTCCTTTTCTCTTATTTTCCTTATAGGCGTTGGCGTTGTGCTGGTCACTGTGAGCGGCGCTGCCTGGCGGATGACGGCGCCTGGCGGCCAGAGCTGCTTGGGATTGGGCACCAGCGTTGATTTGGCCCGCTGCGGACGTCGCCCCTGCACACGTGGCGGCGGCGCACCCCACCACGGACTGCTCTATCCGGAGTTCCAGCATAGACCGCCCCCACCCTCCTACCAGGCTAGCATGCAGGAGTATAGACTCAGGTGAGTGAGTGTGTATGCATAAATTATGCAGGTGTGTGTGAGTGTGTGTGTGCGTGTGTGCGAGGCCACAGGACAACTGCGGACATGCTCGACTAACCGCATCCGCTCGCATGTCCTTACGCAATTAATTGCATTATGTAATTATGCAGCAACTACGACAACTGCTTGCTATATACCCTGTAAACTTGTGAAATGGGGTACTATAGTTTGGCTGAAGCGTAGGTTACAGGCAGGGCATAGACTGTTGAATAAGAGTGTGTATACAGTATGGACGAATGGAGTACAGCAGAAGTCCGTATGAGATTAGTATTTGAATATATACAAAATACTAGAAATATCTTTCGAAATATAGCTACAAATTATTTCATATTATAGTTTTTTTTTCTAAGAAAATGAAGCTATAGCGTGTAGTTAGAGTATTTTCATAAAGATATAAAATAGTCTAAATTCCATTAGTAATAAAATATTAAAACAATTTTTATTTATAAACTGTAATTATTTGTCGAACCTATTAAATATATTATTTAAACATTTACTTAATTTGAGAACTATTTTTTAATAATAATAATAATAATAATAATAATAATAATAATAATAATAATAATAATAATAATAATAATAATAATAATAATAATAATTTTTTAATTAATAGATAAAAAAGATTAATCAATTATTTAAGAATATCATGAGCTTCTTTTACAAGTTATCATAACAAATTGAGGGTAATAATTCTATGAATTTTTCTAAGGTTTATTAAAGACTATTAAATACTATTTGATAATTTTAATGGCATTTTTATTAAAATTAGAAAGAATTGAAATAAAATTGATAAAATTTCATATTTAACATAATATTTCAAACAATATATTCATATGGCTTTTCAAGTCTTTATAATTTCAAAATAAATATAATTAAATATGAAATGGATTATATAAAGTAATGCTAGATTATCATTATTGAATGTATAGTATTATACAAATATTGGAATTATTTTCTGCTATTCATATTAAATTTTAAAAATAGACAACAATTCATACGAAAAAAGAATTACAATTTGATTTAGTATTAACATCATAAATTTTTTTAAATTATTTCCACATTACTTGACAAGTTTTAAGGTTAACAGCAAAGAGTATTAAAGCAGGCCGACAGTTTCCCACTGTGCACTACACACACCCCACCCTTACTTCCCCCCACTTGTCAGCTGACACTAGCGATAAGTAACTGCAGCAAAAGGCAGAGTAATAAACATAATTATAGTACAACCTCAACTCATGGCAACATTTTCGCTCTTTGTTCACAGACTTTTGCTGTTGGATCGCGATCGGCAGAGTGGAGTGGTGCGTGGCAGCTCGCCCCCGCCCACATATCGATCTCATGCGGGCAGCTTGCTGAGGTAAGTGTAAACTTCCGTTACATGTGCTACCCCTAGCCATACCCTTGCCCCTGCCCCTCGTGAGTTATTTGTAAAGTTTGGCGCTGCAACCACAAAATGTTTACAACGCACAGCTCGAGGTTGGAATGAAAATGAGCAGAAGTTAGCCAAGGGCAATCAGTGGAGAGGAGAGAGGTGGAGTGGGGAGTGTGGGGCAAGCCGCTTTTTGGGGTTGCAACAACAGCAGTGGCAGTGGCAGCATCGCCATCAGCTGAAGCGTTAGCGGTTTGGCTTTGTGCGGTTTTTGTGTCTGCTGAAGCACGCCGGAGTGTTAACATTGACACATTGCCCGGGGTGGAGGAACAACGCAACTTTTCTCTTTTTTTGGGGCAATTTTTTAATGCGGCAAACAGCCAAAAACTTTGGCTGGCTGTCAATGGTTTTATTTGTTTTCGGTTTGCTGGATAACTGTAGATATTTTCGCTTGTTGTTCTGGTTGGTAAATGATTTCTGTTGAGGGCGAGAACTTAATTGAATCGCGAGAGTACTACTTCAAACAGTGGCCCAAATGGCAAACAATTTAAATGCGATTGCTGGCCAGACAGGAGACAGGAGTCAGTACACACAGTGGACAGACAGGCGGGCAAATTGAAACAATTGAAATGATAAAGAGACAAAGTCAGGCGCCAGAATAATGAGGAAGAAGCAGTGGGGGAAGGAAGCGAAAGAAGCTAGAGTAAAATCAAGAAAAGTGGAGGAAGTGGAGGAAGTTAAAGCCAAAGTATCCTACTTGCCCCAAGTCACTGACTACTGAGTACGTAGGGGAGTCCAGGGGAGTCTAAGGGGGGCTGTGGCAGAGGCAACATAATTGCCGCTTTGATCGCATAATGGCTGCTAATTAGAAAAGTTTACTTTTTATTGCGTTACAAAAATATTGAGTTGCGATTGTGTTGTGGGTCGTAAATGTGACGCTCTGCTAAGCACTCACGAAATCTACTCGAAAATAAATAAGGGGCGCAAATAAGGGTACTCATGAATGTATTCAACAAGCAGCCGAGCAGCCAGCAACAACAAATGCAAATTTATGGCAAATTAATTTGCTTGTAATGACACACAAGGCCACATGCACTTAAATATTTATGTCATATAATGGAAATGGAAATGAAAAGCCAACAGCAGCAGCAACAGCAACAACCACAAGCATAACAGTAACCACAATGGGCAAAACAACAGCAACAATCCCTCTTGAATAATATACATATAAAGCGCTTAGTTGGCCAGGAAAAGCGTATGGAAAACAATTGAAAATACTGCAGGCAGGAAAGTGCTCGACTTGCGCATAAGTTGGCACATTCACAACTGTTCACTGTTATGTGTGCTGCTTGAAATATTTTGGAGTATTACAAAATGTTTACAAAATACTGCAGAATTAAATGGAATTTATGTGGATTTTTAAAGAATTATACAGAATTTTATAGAATTTTTAGCGAATTTTGAAAGTAATTAGCATAGCCCAAGCCTCATATCAATTTTCTATTGCATACTTTTGGGGTGAGGCATTTTTTCAAGCGGGTTGCTTACATACTAGAGAAATGTCCTTTTATATAGTGTATATACATATGTTTAGCACATGGAAACTGTGTAATATTATGCACACTCTATATACCCCGTTCAAGCCGCTTGTGCAGGTATGCGTAGTGACAGAGAAGTATGTCAAAAACGGAAAAACTTATGCAAAGTGTATGGCAAGAAATCACAGCAGACTTTTAGGCAGATTTCTTATACAACGAGTTACGGCGCGTGTGTGTGTGTGTGTGATGGCATATTCAAATGATGTAAGAACTATGAACAAAGAAATCTGTGAAATTTTGCAAAATATTTACACACACGCACACACACACACACACACGCACAGTTGAAGCGCTTTGGCGCTGGCATAACAAGCAGCAGGCGTGTGTGAAAAGGCAATCTGCGACAGACAGAGAGGTAGAAGAGGTAGAAGACGTAGAAGGTTAAGGATTAGAGGGGCTGGAGGAGGCGAACTGACTGGCAGAGCTGTTAGCCAAGTCAATTAAACAAACAAAGACGAGGCCCAAGTGCCGAATGCAGAGACGACTCGTGAGTGCCTGTGAAAATTGCCAGTTATGGCACAGAGAGTGTGTGTGTGTGTGTGTGTGCTGAATATAGATTTAAAGCCAGGGCCTTACTTACGTTTTCCTGTTTCCTTTCGTCGGCAACAATTAAATGCAATTTTACATACTTCAAATTGCTTTATACAATTTTGAAATTTGAATTTTTGCCGCAACTTTAACTATGGCAAAACTTTCTATAGATGGGAGTGTGTGTGTGTGTGTCTGTCTCTGTTGACTGAAGTGTGAATTCTGTGGGCTGACTGGCAACAATTGCCTCAACGTCTTTTGTTATTTAAATTGACAAAGTCAGAGGCAGAGACAGACGAAGACGTAGACATTGTACTAGATACATAGAATAGATACATGGCTACACATAGATACATGTTTATATAGATACATATAGTACGCCTCGTTGCCAGACTTCATGCAAATTTTGTGCATTGACTTTGTCTCATGTCTCAGACAAACAACAACTCAATCACACAGACAGACTTCTAATCAATCTTGCTCATCTCTTTGCAGAGCTCCACTGACCACACTGCGCTCCGGCATGGGCGTCGGAGGCGGCACCATCAGCAGCAGCATGGGCGGCTCGGAGTACAGTCTGCCGCCGAGCTATCGTTCGAGGAATGCGACACCTGCGTCGCTGACACTGAACAGCGAGCGTACCATAGAGACGGCGCCATCGGGACGTCTGCTGGCCAATGAGGATCTGCCAGAGCCATCGGCGGAGCAATTGCCCGACTACAGTGCATTGCAGTCGTCGAACACATTGCTCACATCGGCCATTGTGGAAATTGAGTCGAGGAATCGCAGTCAGAGTCAGGAGAGTGCCACAGCCGCAACAACTACAACTACAACGGCGACAAAGGCCAAAGACCTGGTGACCATAGTGACCATATCGCAGGCGAACAACAGCAGCAGCAACACTGCTCAATCAGGTGGAAGAACGGGACAGGCCAGTGCACTCGATCAGATCGATATATTGGCCCATTTGTAGCCATCGGCCTCGGTTCTCTTTTGTTTTTCCCTTATGGATTATTGCGTATTTTTATTTTGATTTGTTATACTTAAACACACTCGTTAACCCAAAGGTATTTATTTGTACGTTACGAAGAAGAAGAAGGGAAACTAAAAACTCTGCTCCTACATGCATATACTTATACTAAAGTTAGTTAGACTCTATACACGTGTATCTATAGCTAGCTAGTAAGCCATGTTTGTTGTACTTGAATGTGTTGAATTTATTTTTGTAAGCATAAGAAATGCGCCAACTATCATAAACAGCGAGAGGAAAACCGAAGTAAAAGTATTACACTATTCCAAAAAAACAGATGAAGAAAAATCGAAAGGAAATCAAACAGTTTACCCTAAGCTCACAGTTTTGTATATATATAGAAATTTCGAGTGCATTTCTAGCAAGTGTTAAGTGTAGATTTTGCCCCCCTAAGGAATGTATACAGGGGTGTTCTGCTCCGCACTTTCACTGCAAGTTCACCCAACAAATTATACTACTACTTCTCATTCTATACTCTCTAAAATCACCTTATCATCTTTAGAATTTCAGGTGAAATTGCAGTGAGAGCGTGGGTCGGAACACACCTGCTATTGTACTATACGATTAATTTTATATAGAGAACTCTATGTAAATTCGCAACGGAACGCTACGGTGACAAATTTTTGCGCGCATTTTCGATTAACGAATCAAACGGAAACTGATTTCTGAATGCGTTTCAAATATATAAAAAATGAATAGATAATGGAAAACAAAAAACAAATTTAACACTAAACAAGTCAGTTTCGAATCTCGGAACGGGCTTCGATAAAACTATGAGTATAATTATTAAATTGTAGCTGGCAGAATGCGTGTGTGTTATCACTATGAAATACTGATACAGATACAGATCGTGCATAAGTACAATACAGAAAATATATATATTATATCTAGATTAACTTAATAACTAACTTAAAGTCCTCTGCGTGTAATGTGCAAGGCAAAACTAAACTAAAAATAAAAATCAAGAGGAAAAAACCAACTGCAAAAAATGTAATGTTGAAAAATGCCACAAAAACCGCAAATTGTTTTTCCTTTGCTTTGCTTTCCGCTTGCCAGCCCGCAGCAACAAAAGGGCGTGACTGCCACACAAACACAAACACACACACACGCACACACACACACGCGTAGCCATATATCCTGCTTAATCTAGCGTAAATTTGTATTGGCCAAAAGGCCTCACGCTGGCCTCATGGCATAAGTGGTACAGCGATTAACACCCTACTACCGCAAAAATGTGAGGCGTACATACAAAAATTGACACCTTGTTGTTCCATGGGCCAGGAGCGAGGAAAATGGGCATGAAAAGTGCCTCAACAGTTTGTGTATCGCCATCGCCTCGAAAAATGCACAAATGAAAACAACAAAAATTGGTTGAGCATGAAATTGCTCTCGGCTGTCGAAATGTGATGTGTGTGTGCGTGGGTGTGTGTGCGAGTGATGTGTGTATGCTAGTGGCAGTAAAGCAAAAGCTGTTGCATACTCGGCTGTCAACGAAATACGTGAGGGCAGTTAACCGGAAGCCTCGAAACGATTATGACATTATGTTGTTCTACGCTTTTGCCACTAACACACTTCCGCCAAGGACTCCACAGAACCAAAACGAGTCGTTTTGTGTGGGAAATTTCTTAGAAATAACAATGACGTCATAACTACAACAACTGGCAGTAAGGAAAGGGTGAAGGAAGTAAGTATTTTGGTAGACGTAAAGGTGGCATGGCATTCTGCACAAAGCCGGTAATTTCGCTATCTTTATAGAAATATTATTAGATTAAAAAAAAAAAATAAAAACACTAAGAAATGCAGCTAAATGGGAATATCTCAGTCTCAATTTAAATTGAACCGCGCAGAGCATAAAAATAGTGCAGCATACTTTTGGTTGCGCTCAGAAATTAAATTTAAATTCAACCGCCCAGAGTATAAAAATATTGTAGCATAATTTTTGTTACGCTCAAAAAATGTGTAGCATACTTTTAGTTGCGCTCAGAAATTTCAGAATCACCTGCTACACATTTCTGTTCGCCTGTTACTTCAGCTGGTTGCTGCATAGGAATTTGGGTGAACTGGAAAAATATAAAGCTGCAAAAACAAAAGCAACTATGTACTATATACTACAACAACAACAACTACGACAATAACAACAACCAATACAGCTACAACAACAACACAGTATGGTGTTCATGACTTGCAATTTTTGACTTAAATTTTCATAGAAAAAATTTGCATGGGTAGGCCTGCAAATATGACCCTTAAACACCAAAAACCGCCGTATCCTGGCCATTTAAGGAGCTAGGACGGTGTCCTTTGGCAGGAAGATGAACCTTCTGTTCTAGAATCATAAACTATCATCAAAAGGACGAAGGTCCTTCAGACAGTCGAGTTAACAGGACTTTTTTGTATACATAAAAGTCCTTATAACTCAGCCATATCCTGTTTGATCCTGACAATCCTGGTGTCAAAGGATGCGCCTTGCTAAAGACTACAAACTGTCCAAAGGACATGCAAATCGTCCTTCAAACAACGGAGTTATAGAGGATATTCGAAATTTAAACAAAATTTTCTTCATTTTTGTGGATGCGTTTTCATTGCATACTTTCGGGGCAGCTTTTATATTTTTCTTACTAAAAACACAATAGCCGTATGCTGGCCATTTAAGGAGCTAGGACGATGTCCTTACAAACGGTAATCAAAAGGACGAAGGTCCTCCACACAGTAAACAGGACTCTTTGATGTATGGAAAACTCGCTATAACTCAGCCATATCCTGTCTGATCCTGATGAAATGGGTGTCAACGAACGCGCCTTGCTAAGGACTACTAAGTATCCCACTTCGCTCAAAGAACAAACCACACCGCTTTAAACGCGAAAAAGATTTCGTAATTTTTATTGATCTGCTGATTTGGTGCAAAGTACAATCAATGACAAATTGTTTCTCGTTAAAGTTTACAACATGAAATTTAAATTAGAATTTAAATTAAATTTGTAGCTTGATTTATGATTGCAGCGAATTGAAGTGTGTTAAATAATAGTAAAGCATTTGCTGAATTTACTGCTGACTCTTCTACAAATTTTCTTCGATTTACGTGATGGCGAATTGTGAAATCCGTTCGCGCGATTTGTTAGTTGGTTCGTCAACAGCATCGATTTGATTCACTTGAACTAAATAACTTTCTCAAAATACATATAATATTTAATATGATAATTATGATGAATAAATAATATAGATTGCATATATATATGTATATGTATAGTTGTAGTTTGATAGTTAAGCATTTCACGGTTGTGCGTGTGCGTGTGTGTGTGTGTGTGTGTGTGTGTGTTGTGGCATATTTTGCTAGCTAATTCGATTCTCGTGTTTCGTTTGCGTTCATATTTAAAATTAGGATAACATTTGCAGTGCACAAAAAATAATAAATTAAATAATAAAATGATGTGGGTGCAACTTGTTACGTTGATAATTGCCAAAAATATAAATATATATTAAGCCGTAGAGCTGTATTCCTTTTGTTGATTGTTTATTGTTGTTAGTGTGCGTGATCCCTGAAGTCCATGGTCGAGCCATATTAGATCTGTGTGCTGCTGTGATCCCTCGGCACGATTAACGTGCGTGGTTCTTGCAGAAGGGACGACCGCCCTTGTTATAGAAGCTCTGACCCTCCAGATTTTGTTTGCAGAACTGTAAAAGAGTTGGAGTTAGAGCTAGTGGACTTGATGGACTCCTCTGGTTGTACTTACAGTGCAGTTGAAGCATTGGCTATGGTAGTTGTGGTTCAGTGCCTCAACCCATCTATCGCCGGCCTCGACTGGGAAGCCGCAAGCAAAGCATTTGGTGGTGAAGAGCTCGTTCCAATCGGCCTCACAGTACGCATTGCCATCCTCCAGGAAGAAGGGCGTGTTGCCAAAGACCTTGCCGCACTGGCCGCAAGTGAAGCACTCCGGATGGAAGTGTTTGCCAATGGCATTCAGGCAATCACCCTGTAGATCAGAGGAGTAGAGGATTAGCGAGTATTGTGCATTAGCTTGGCTGACTGGACTCACCTTGATCTTGCCAGCGCACTTGCTGCAGGTGGGCGCCAGATACTTCTCGAAACAGTACTCGCAGTAGAGATCGCCCTTCTCCTCAACGAAGCCAATGTCCTGCAGTGGGCGACGGCAGTTGCCGTTCACGCAAATGAAATGATCCGGACACCAGATGCGGCCCAAGGCCGTGATGAAGGGTCCCCTGCAAGAGATGAGAACAAACTGATTGTAGTAGAATGTAAAGAGTGGGAGCAAGTGAATAGTCTGTGGTTAGGGACTTGGCTTGGACACAGGCAGTTAGTTAGGCTACTTACGAGGTTATCTCCTTGTTGCACTGACAGCACACCGGACGCTTACCATCCTTGAGCAGCTGACTCACCGCCTTCTCGTTCTCCTCGGACATGGGACCCTGTGCATCACCCAGGGCCCGCACCGAGACGCTAAAGTTGGGCACAGTGGCCTGACTAACTGTTTGCTTGTTGCTGTTGCTGTTGCTATTGCTATTGTTATTGCTATTATGGCTGGCTGGCGAGCTCTGCTGTGGCTCTATGTAGGAGCGACGATCGGCGGCATGTGTGGCACCAGTGCTCCGCAGATTGTTCCTAAAGGCCACCGGCTCGGGCGCCTGTTGTGCCTGACTCGTGGCCTGACTCTTGCCACTATCACATATGTCGAGTATCTTGCTCATGGGATGCTGTGCCGGCAGCTCAGCCTGCAGCGTCTGCTCCACACGTGGCACCTGTGGCTGTGCCTGCTGTTTGCCCACTCCATCATGCAACACCTGCTGCTGCTGCTGCTGTGGTTTCTGCTGTGCCGGCACAGCCATCACAGAGTGCAGTGCCACCGGCTGTGTGGGATCCAGGTGCTTAAAGTCGTCCAGATCGAGGCGTTTGCGCACTATCATCGGACTCTTGGACAGATTGGAGCTGCTGTTGCTGCGCAGACTCAATGTGCTGCCGGCATGCGAGGGCGTGCCACTGGCACTGCCGCTGGCCAGTCGTGCCTCCAGCATGTTGGATATGATCTTGCCTGCCTCTTGCATAAAGGCATTGGTGCCCTCGCCCATATTGATGCGACCCACGGACTCGGTCAGCATGGCTGTGGCATCCGTTTCCGCATTCGTGTCGCTGTCAGTGGTGGCGTCTGCGGTTGCTTTCTGTGGGCGTGGCAAGGTGGCATTTTGTGTGGCATGCGAGTTAATAGGCGTGGCAAGGGGAGCTGCAATAAAAACGAACGCACAAGGGTTAAGGGTTAACACAAACGACATGCAGAACGGGGTTAATCAAGAACGGAAGGCAGCTTAAAGTGAACTTTATAATATAAATTGTGAGTAGTAGAGTTGGGATACTATGGAATTTGTTGATGAATCTACCATAGATACACAACTCCCAACTCCAATAAGATAGTTTATCAACAGAAGGCAAGAGAGCTTTGCTTCATATAAATGTAAATAAAACAGACGCACAAGCAGATACACGAACTGGTGTATTGTGCTCGCATAGAGCTCACTTCTAGTTCAAAGTATAGACTTGAACTTTAATGCAGTTTGTCAACTGTTAGATGCTGCTACACTCTAGGTAAATGAGAGCTTTAAGCACACTTCAGTTAGAGCTTTAAGCTTCTCTTCACTAAAAAGAGGTTAGGTCAACACAAGTCAACATTAAAACTAGATTTAGTAGAGTAGTAGTAGTAGAGTTGGGATACTATGGGATTTGATGATGAATCTACCATAGATACTTTCCCAACTCTAATAAGATAGTTTAATACAGAACAGAAGGCAAGAGAGCTCTGTTTAATATCAATGTAAATAAAATAGACGCACAAGCAGCGAGGCCAACTGGTGTATTGCGCTCGCATAGAGCTCACTTCTAGTTCAAACTAAAGACTTGAACTTTAATGCAGTTTGTCAACTGTTAGATGCTGCTTCACTCTGTATAAATGAGAGCTTTAAGCACACTTCAGTTAGAGGTTTAAGCTTCTCTTCACTAAATGAGGTTAGCTCAACACAACTCAACATTAAGACTAGATTTAGTAGAACAACAAAAAACTCAACAACAACAAGAAAGGGGAACAAGTAAAACGGGTACAAATCTTCACCTGATCTGCACGTTGCAGCTGTTGCACAGTGGGACGCGCACTCCGGGCGCAGCGGCCTTGTTGAGAATGCCGCGTCCGCGCTTGGGAGCCGATGTGGCCCCAAAGACGCCGCCGCTCTTGCCACCAGCACCTGCGGAATCATCGACATTTGTGTTAAGTTCGCTAAGACTGGGCGGAAAACTGGCTGGCGCAGTAGTAGCAGGCGTAGTAGGCGTGGCAGCGGCTGCAGCGGCTTTTGGCTTACTAATATTATTAACGTTATTAAGATTACTATTAAAGTTATTTGTATTACTGTTCTTGGTGAGCTTGGCCAGCGTGGCGGCAGCTGCAGCCGTACTATTGTTCCGGTAGGCGGAACAGGCCTGGTTATTAGTCGTGGTAGTAATAGCAGAAGCTTTGGTTAAACTTGCTCTTGCGGCTGCTGATGCTGCTGATGCTGATGATGATGAGATGGATGTGGCAGATGTGACTGATGTGGCAGCTGTGGTCTGCAAGGAGCTTGCCTTAAAGGCTGACTTCTGCTGTTGCTGCTGTTGCAGCGAGGAGCTGGTGAAGGCAGACTTCAGCTGCTGCTGCTGTTGCTGCTGCAGGAAGCCAGGTGGTGGTCCCAGCAGCTTGTTGGCCGCAGCTGGAGCTGTGGCATAGCTGTAGCTGACTGGCACTTGCTCCGACGGTGAGACATTCACTGGGAATTTGCTCTCAAAGGTGGGCGAACGCAGCTGTGGGAAGCTGCTCTCGCCCAGCGTGGAGGCTCTGGCGCTGATGGCCTGCGATTGACTGGTCAGATTGCTAATCTCCTGCTCCATCTCAGAGAGACGACGTGCCTCATTGGCCACATAACCAGTGCGACCATAGGACTGACGACGCTCCGTCGATTCCGATTGCTGGCATTGACTGATGGAACCCAATTGCTGCTGGGTTTGACTGATCGAACCTGCTCGTTGCTGAGATTGACTGATCGAACCCGTTCGTTGCTGGGATTGACTGCTGATCGATCCAGTTCGTTGCTGGGACTGACTGCTGATCGATCCCGTGCGTTGCTGGGATTGATTGATCGACTGGGTCTGGGAACCCGTGCGTATCTCAATGGTCTTGGCGCTCTGTGTGCGCTCAAACTCCTCCGTCACCTTGCGCCTACGCTCGATCTGCGTATTCCCAATCTGTGTCTTGGTCTGGCTCTGCAGCTGCGACTGTTGCTGCTGCTGCAACTGCGACGACTGCTCCCGCTGCTGCACATTCATATTCCCAATCTTACGCTCCGTCAGCGTCTCCGGCTGTTGGGTGTAGCTCTGGCTGGCCGACTGACTGCTGAGCTCCGAGTGGGCCAAGAGTTGACCCTGATAACTCTGCCCAGTGGTAATGGAACCCGCCTGGACGCGTGGCGCCGTCACGGAGAGCAGCGTTGACTCTGGCTCCTTCATGCGTGGCGCACGTATGGCGGCTAGCGGATTGGGTGGAGGTCCTGGCGCTGGGGAGCGTGCACGATCCGGAAAGGGTGAGGCCGCACCCATATTATAGTCACGGGCATGCGTGGCGGAGCACTCCTCGAAGCAGAGCTTCTCCGGCGTCTGATAGAAGGGTATTATCGGAGCCGGCTTGTTGATCAGCGAGAAACCGGATGGCGTATAGGGTCGAGTGGGCGTCTGCGACTGATCTGGACGCTCGTACTCATCTAGTGATTGAAAAGCCATCGTTACTGGACGTGCGCCCGTCTCAATGATGATCGGCACCGACGGCTTGGCTGCCGTTGGTCCCGATCCCCCACAGTTCACCTGGGCTATGGGCTTGTGTACAGTGGCGGTGGTGTCTGTGGTGGGTTGAGACTGTGCCTTGGGTGGTGCAGCTGGAGCTGGTGCCGGTGCATCGACGAAGGCTAGTGGTATATTGTCGCGCAGCTCTTGGGGCTCCGGTGTGCGTATGGGACTCTGGGTGGGCAGCACCGTCCAGTTGCGCTGGTACTTGGGTATGGCTTCTGGCTTGTGCAGGCCGGACTGTACGGCTTTGCCCCTGAGATGGCTGAGCGGGGATGGTGGCGGGAACAGTACCTCCGAGTGCTCAAGCTCCTCGGCGGTCTCATCGATCAGCTCGTGCGAGATATGTACAGCTGCTGAGGTGCTAGCATAGGCGGAGGAGGAGCGGTGGCTGGTGGTGGCTTGAGCTGAGCTGTAGTTGGACTGTTGGACTGTGGAAGAGGAGTTAGAGGAGGTAGCAGTCGCAGTCGAGTGACAATTGGCAGAGTTAGTCGTGGTGTGGTATGCTTGTTCTTGTTGGAGTTGTTGTTGTGGAGGAGGAGGTGGTGGTGGTGTCTGGTTAGGGATAAGCGGTTGCTGCGGTTGCTGTTGCTGCTGCTGCAGCTCCTCTTCCTTTTTGTGGTAGAAGTCAAGACGCTTCTGGTTGCGCTGCTGCGCCTTGCAGTACTTCTGGTACTCCAGATCCAGCTGCTCCTTGCTCTGCGAGGTGATGGAGGCACGGGGCGTGGCTGGGGCGGAGGAGAGCGGTTCGCGTGACGGCTGGAATGCTTGCATCGCCGCAAAAGCTGAGGATTTGCGCTGCTGCTGCTGGGATGGTGGCCCTGTGGTGCAGTACTCCACCGACTCCGGCGGCTGTGGCTTGATGCCCAGCTCCTCCTCATGGTCGAGTACCTGAAATTCATACTTTTTCATTTCCGCCTGCTTCTGCTCCGCCTCCTGGCGCTGCATGGCAGTCTCGGCATTTAGGGCCGAGTAGCCACGATCGGACGCATAGCAGAGGGCATCGCCCATGCTCAGCCGCTCCTTGGGTGTGGGCAGGTCGATCAGGTGTATGGGCACATCCCGGTCAAAGTGACCCTCGAAGGGACGCTCGGGTGCGGTGGTCAGGGCGCTGACAAAGGGACTCTTGGGACGGTAATCCTCGCGCAGGTAGGGTTTCATGTCCATGGGAGGTGGCATATAGGGCTCCGACTCCTCGGGCAGCGGCACATCCTCGCCAGACGCAGGGGCAAAGCGCACAGCGAACTCGGGCGCCGTGACCATGGCCTGGCAGAGGCGTGTGCCACGTGGTGGTGCCTCACGCAGGAACTCCTCGACTGCTGGAGAGAGAACTAGAGCTTGAGCGGGAACTGGAACTGGTGGAGGGGGAGCTGGTGGGGCAGCAGCTGCTACTTGGGCTGGAGCTGGTGGGGCAGCAGCTGCTACTTGGGCTGGTGGGGCAGCAGCTACTACTTGGGCTGATGCTGCCGCCTCCGCTTCAAAGTTATCGTCACAGGGCTTGGGGAACGGACACTCGACCAGGTGGAAGGGCACTTCGGACGCTGTGGTCAGCACACGTACCATGGGATTGATCCACTCCTTGGGCATGGGATTGGGTATCTTGGAGGGTGCAGGCCGCTGACGCACTGGCGCTATCTCAATCTTAATCTCCGGCGTGGGCTGGAACATGCGTTCGCTCTCCAATATCTGGCAACGCTGCTCGATCACCAGACCCTCGTGATCATCGAGTGCCCAGTCTGCGACAGATGCCTCAGCCGGTACCTGCTCCGCCTCTGCCGACGACTCAGGTATGGACTCCAGCTCTGTGTGCAGCTGTGGCAGCTCCTTGATCTCGGGCTCATCATTGAAGACCACATGGCGTGCCGCGGGAGCAACTGGCGTGGGCACAGGACTGGGTGTCACCTCTCTTACCATATCGATCAGCCGGTAGGTGCTCAGTGGCGCATTCAGCGAGTCCACACACTCCTGCGCACTCCGCCTACCCGAGGTGGACTCATACTCCATCTGGTAGTCCAGCTCTGAGCCGGACTGCTCGTAGCCCTGTTGCATCTGCATCTGGTAGGCCTGCAGCTGGGCGGCATACATGCGCTGATACTCCTCCGACGTGGTGGTGGTGGTGGTCGATGTGGAGGTGTAGCTATCCGAGCTGGACTCCTGCTCCAACTGCTGCACCTGCAACTGCTGCTGCTGCTGCAACTGCTGCTGCTGTCCACTGAGCTGTGGTGCCGAGTAGCTCACCCACTGAGGGGCAGACTGTTGCTGTGGCTTCATCAACTCCGGCTGCGGATCCAGTCTAGAGCTGGCACTGCCCGGCGGCAGGGGAGGCACCTCCTGCACCGGATTAGCCACAACCATATGCTGCGTCTCAGGCGGTGGTATATACAATGGCGCCGCTGTCGGCGCCGCATGACTGTCATCCTGTGGCGGTGGCCAGGTGAAGCTGGAGCCGTGCGTGCGACGACTCGCTGCCATGGCCAACTCGATGTCCTCCTCGTAGCACTCCTCCTCAAACTGCGGCTGCAAGCCCTCCGCCTCCTCCAGTGACGCTCCTTTGGCATGGTTAGGTGTGGTTTATTGCGGGGTTTGTTTATTATTGTTGTTGTTGTGGTTGTTATTGTTATTTAGGGGCGAACAATTTGCATGGGGGCGGGGCGAGTATAAGAGCAGAAAGAAATAAAATGCATACGCTTGTTAGTCGTTGGCACTGAGCAAAGCGGCGGCTGCTGAGGCTGAGGCAAAGGCTGAGGCTGAGGCAAAGGCAAAGGCGGAGCGAAACATAACAGAACAGGAGCAGAGACGTAGTGGAGTAGTCCGAAGACAGAGCGCAGTGGAACAACAAAACTAAACAACTCTAACTACTTGAAGAACCAAACGACAATACGATATAGTATATATATAGTGTATTAATAGAACTATAGATAACTCTGTGTGTGTATAAGTGTGTGTGCTTTGTGTGTGTGTGTGTGTAAGAGCAGCTTAGTATATAATTTATACTCGTATATAGTATGGCAGGCAGAGAGACACTTGAGCCAACTGATGGCAACTGCAACTGTAATTGATTCACAATTCTTTCGATTTAATATGTAAAATGTATAAAAAATATATCAATAAATTGAATTTACTAGTTTAGATATTCTTAAAGAACATTGGAATAATATAAGACTATTGAACAATAGGTTAAAAATACTATATATGTTGTACATCACTTTCTAATCGTAGAATTATGCTTAGTATAGTATTCCTACATAAACTAATCAGGGGCGAAGTTGACTCCCCTGAACTAACCAGTTACATTAGTTTTTCGATTCCGATTAGGAATACTAGAAATTTCCTACCGTTATCTCTTCCTCGTTGCCTTACTAATTACTCTCTTCATAACCCTTTTAGAATTCTATGTAGCCTTTATAATACACACTTTTCTATAATCTCGAGTGCTAACTCCATTCCGCTAATGAAAGTGGCACTTCTTCAACATCTTTCTAGCCTGTAACCTCTGCATGTCAGTAGTTTGTTTTCGCGACCTACCGTCCCGCTCGTTATGCGGTGCGCCTCTCGGTCGGTTGGGCGGGTTGGTGGGCCACGTATGGCTTGGGTTCGCGCGTAACAAGCCCGTGCTTGGTATCGCTGGACCACTTGAACATACTCTCGTTTTGTATGTCAACGCCCAGACGAAAATCAGTCCATAAAATTTAAATGCAATATAAAGGTTGGTTTCACTGAGACAAGAAGACTTTTAATTCATATTATATTCTTACTAATTTCTCTTTTATTAACTAATATGAAAAACACTGCATAATAATAAAAAATAATAAATAAATGTTATTAAATAATAGCAGTATAAGGGAGCCACAACAAATATGGCATAGTAATATAAAACTATTTAAAAATAGATTTCAATTAATCAAATTCATCAAAGGAACTTTAAGAATTGGCGCTCATTGAGCTAAATAAAGCTTTAAATTATAGTACATCTTTTAATACTTATTTTTTAATTTATATTCTGATATTTCAGTTTTAAAAGGAAACTGCAAAAGTTGTATTTTAATTTGAAAATAATAGACAACTTTTGTATGAAATAAGGAAAAAGATATGAAATGCAAAACCCTATACAATAAATTCATTTTAAAATGCATTTATATATAAACAAATATTCTATTTTAAACTGCATAAATATTTGTATTAAATTCTCCTAAAAATTGTATTTAAAATTGCCTATTAATATAATATAGAATTCTATTTGAAATTCAAACAAATATGAATATAAATTTTAAAGCTTTTCGTGTTGAAATAAAAGCTCTATAATTGTAACAAATAAAATACACAAAAATACAAAATGAGTAGCATACAAAAATTCTATTATATGAAATTTCTATATTGAAAACTACTTGTTGCAATAGAGGAAACTAAACGCAAGGCAACTTTAAGTTGTATAATTTATTATAGTAGTAGAATGAGTAGCAAAAGTTTATATAAAATTTCTATAATTTCCCACATCGGATTCTATTAGTTTAACTCAACGAAAGGCAACTTCAAGTTCTATAACTTAGTATAGTAGTAGCAAAAATTCTATATAAAATTTCTATTAATACCCACATCGAACTCTATTTGTTGAACTAAACGCAAGGCAACTTTAAGTTGCATAATTGATGTAACGCAATTATTTATAAATTTAATTTCAGCATTTTGTGCAAAAAACGAAATGTTTACGCCTGAACAACGCTGCGTATACGCAACGTATTTGAAAGAGGGGCCGGGGGAGAAAAGTTTGAAAAAATCGCATATTAAATTGTTGGCGCGCAAAAATATAAACAAAAGCAATACGTACATACATATACACATACATACTATATACATATAAATATATTGTGCGGCGAAAACAAAAAGCAATGGTAGAACATAAATAAGAGAAGGGGTGAGTGGGAGGGAGTGGGTGGTGGGGGTCTGGGAAATATTAAAAATAAATGGCATAGATAGAGCGGAGAGAGACTCAATTGCAGAACGTTTTATGCGCTGTGCGATGGGCAAATAAATTTTTCATTTCTTATTTTCCGAGTCATTTTCATGGCGCAACAATAAACAGAAATACGCACACGACTCTGGGTGTGTGTGTGTGTGTGTGTGTAGCCATTTTTTATGTGGCCCACGTTTGTTTTTGGTGGTGGGGGTGGGGGGGAACGTACAAAATGGCGACGACAGGTAGTCATTGCTTTTTATTATGCATAATTTCATATTGGCTGTAATTTTTGCAGAAATTGAAAACGGCAACAGACACACACACACACACACACGCACACACACACTCAGACGAGACAAAGGCAATTTGTTGCCAAACTATATAAATAAAATTCGGTAAAAAACGATAGCAAATAGTATAAGAAAGGGAATTTATGCTGGGCCCCTGATTAAAGTTGGGGTTTGTGTGGAGAAAAGTAAAGAAAGTAAAAGAAAGGCATGCAAAGTGTGCCGACTTTACTGGCAGTTCAATTAGCACAGACACAGATACAGACGCAGATACAGATACATATGTATCTTTTATCATATCAGATCGAGCGGTTAGGCTGAAGCGCTTAGCGTGAGTACATAAGTCGTTTATGTAGATTAAAAGTATATATGGTAAACAGTATGTAGTATATATTGGCACACACTAGTGCAATTTATTTGGGATTCATTTCAGATATAGAGATATATATATATAGTAATCGGTTAATTGATTTTTGTTAGAATTTCAAAATGTATTTCCGAAACAATTCACCAGCTTTGCCAGCAAACTTTGCAGGCCTTTCGCAAGGTCTCAAGTTACTTTTTCTTTTACTAATAGTTATAGGGGTAACCGTAACCTAAAAGTAGCCAGAAGAGAAGAAGAAGAGGTAGAGTCACATATGGTTATAGTTGATTTAGAGATACGTGCTATAAATACAGTAGGAGCTAAGAATAGTAGCATCTAGGCTAAGGGACAAGACAAATGTGCCAGGCGTACGACAATAGTTTTCCATACAAAATGCAGACGATAAATCAGTTAAAAGGACCTTCGTATAGACTATGCCCGATACCCGATACCCGACACCATTCACTCCCCCTTCTATAGAGTGGAATGCGTGGCATTTGATGCATGGCTGCCAAGGCTGATGGAGGAGAGCGTACAGGATGTCAGCCTGTTTGGATAATAATGACTGGTAATTTATCTGCCTTCGTTTACATTGTTGTGCGTGCCAGCAGCGTGTGTGTGGGTGTGTGTGAGGGTGTGTGTGTGAACTGTGCGTGCGTGTCGCTATGTATGTAATACAAACATTTGTTTGTCCCTCCCCCCTCCACTCACCCCACTCCTTGAGGGATTTGCCATCTGGATTTGTTTTTATGTGTTTGACGCACTTTTGTTGCTCGGCAAAGTTGCCGCTGTTTGTGGCATGCCGCCGCACAACAAAAAAGAAAACAAAACCCAACCAAAGGCGGAGACTCAGCTCGAAAATAACTGGAATGATTGCTGCGGTTGTGCGTGATTCTGGCTTTGATTAGGAGATTGATTTTGATGCCTGATGCTGGATGATGCCTTGCGGCCTCAAAAAGGTGGCAACAACAGGCTCAACACAATGCGGCAGCTGTCGAGATTAATGAGTGGGGGCAGAGTCAGAGGCAGAGCACAACAGACAGCGGGTTGAAGTGGCAGAGAGGCTCTGGCTGTTGCCATTGCTACTCAATAATTGCATTTTTAATTGCGAGCCAAAAACAAAAACACCGAAAAAATTGCCTCATAAATTGCATTGTTATGTATACCCGCGCGTGTGTGTGTGTGTGAGTGTGTGTGTGTGTGTGGTTGTGCTGTGCCCCCTTGTTATTGTCATTCTGTTGTAGTTGCTGCTTGTACGCCATATTTGCCGTTAATTCATTTCCGTTATGACAGTCAACAGCGCCAGGCGCGCGTAATTGATATACAAACACACAAACACATATGTCACACACACGCACACACACACACACGCACACCACACACTCACAACGGTATATGGCTATATACAAATATGTGTATATAAAGAAAAAATGCTTAAATTTGGTGTGAAACGAAATGCATGCGACTTGTAGCAAAAACACAGCAGCACAGTGAGCGACAACAGTATGCGACACTGCTGGAAATGACCTAAGGGAAAACCTACTTTATTTATAATAAATAGATATAATTTATATTAGCACTAACTTTAAAGGAAATCTTATTAAGAGAAAAAAATAATTATTCAAAGATGGAAATTGAGCAATTATTTATATATATAGTATTAAAATTACTATGAATATTTGGTATGCAAAAGACTCTGAAAATTTACAGAATAAAAAGGATAGACTTATCACGTTTTGAGTTTCGATTATAAATACTCAGAATACGTATTAGATAATTATATTCTGTACTTTCTAAACTTTTGTTAGTATTATCTATTTATTTTGATAATAATAATCTATTTAAATTATTAATTAATATGAATGTATTAAAAGACCAATAAATTCGTTTGATATTCAAAATTAAATTGGTTTTAAAGCTCATTTTCAATTAATATTATTATTTTAATTTTATTTAAATTTTTAGTAACTTATTATCATTCATTTTTTAATAAATTTATTAATATTCAAAGCCAATAATATTCTTCTTCAATATATATTTTCAATTAACTTCGTTCAAGCTCCTAAATAAATTTCAATTGCAAATTTTCAAGCTCACTTTTAATGATTCTTTTGATTTTACTTTTCTTTAAGCAATTATTTTTCGAATGTGTGTTTTTTATTGAATTCGTTTATATTGAATGCAAATAAACTCTATATTTTGTTGTGTATATTTTTGTTTAAAATTACAAAATAAAGTTAAACTATAGTTTCACTTTTAATGACTAATTTAGTTTTAATTTTATTTAAATATTTTGTAACCGACTTCAGACTTTTCTTTTTAAATTTGTTATGAATTTGTGAATATTAAATAAATTATATAAATTTAAATTTCAAATAATTCAAAAGTATATTTCTACCTAGTTCTACTCATTCCATTAGGCTTTAATAAGCGCTAAAACTGCTCTAACTCTGCTCTGACTCTCGTCTGTATTGCCAACTGTGCACTTACTGCTGGCACTCACTGTGTGCGTATGAGTATGAGTGTGTGTATGTGTAGCCCTTTGCAAATATATTTGCCATGCATTTAAAGTGCTGTACTCAGAGGCAGCGAGCGCCGAGCACCGAGCAGCGAGTGCGGCAGGTGTGGCGACCGCAGAGATTGCAATGTTGCAAACGTTGCAAATGCCCGAAACGAATACATTTTATATCATTTATTTTACAACCAACTGTGCGCACACACACAGACACCGTGTGTGTGTGTGTGTGTATATTTGTATGAATTGTTTCATTTCGTTGCATTGCATTACGTATACGTAACGTTGGTTTGGTTTGGTTTTCAGCTTGGGCTTGCATTTCGGTTTTCGGGGTAAGAGTGTTGCGGGATGCCTGTCAGGTTGGTGTGGGGGTGGGGGTACGGCTGGGGTGGGGGGTATTTGGGCTTGGTTTGGCTTTCCGTGCAAATGCAATGTGCCGGAAGCGTGTGCCACTGCCAACTGCAACGGCGACTGCAACAGCAACAATTGCAATCGCAATGGCAATCTCATTGGCAATCGCATTGGCAATGGCAATACGCAATCACATTGGCATTGAAAATTGTTAAGGCAGCCCGCACAAAACCCGCATACCCCATGCCCCCCACACTATACTCAATCGACTGGCAGCAACAACAATTGTGTGTGTGCGAGTGTGTGTGTGTGAGTGCGTGTTGCTGCTGTTGCTGTCGGTTTTAATTTCCCGTCTGTTTGTAACTTATTTAAAATGCTGCTACCTATCATCAATTGGGCTTGTCAACGGCATGTTTCCCCACCTCCCTCCCCACCTACCTACCCCCCACTCATTTCCCCTTTAGTTGTTATTATTTTTTATGTTATTAACTGTATTAAATGACTTGCAGCAGCTGCTGCCAGTTGCAGTTGCAAGCGTATGCTGCTGCTGCTCTCTCTGCCCGCAAGCAACAACAAACATTTCTCTGCGTGTAATTTGTGTGTGAGTGTGTGTGAGTGTAGGTGTGTGTGTGTGTGTGTCAATCAACTCAAATCGAACAGCGCAACACAATTGGTTAAGAGTGTGTATAGAATGGTATAAAAAAAACTACGAGCTGCTAAATTGCTGCTGTTGCTGCTGCAGGCTGTTGTTGCTGCTGCTGCTGTTGCTGCTGGTTTTACCTCGATTATAGCTATTGTTGCTGTTGTAAGTGCTATAGTTGTTGTTGTTGTTGTAGGACTGAGTGTTATAGCTATCGCTTGATCCCATGGGGTATGAGTTTCTATATTGCTGCTTTTGTTGTTGCTGTTGGTAGTGCTGCTGCTGCTGCTGCTGCTGGTATTGTTGTTGGTGTTGTCTGTTGTTGAAGCTATTGTACCTTTGTACATTACGACCTAGACACAGTACAGCAAATTTATATACAACTAATGCAATAACTGAGCTCAAGAAACGAATAAAAACCATTGCATACTTTTCAGCTGCCGCAGAAAAGGGAATTTTCCACCGCCCACAAAAGTATGCAACGCTTTTTTCTTTGGTATTGTAAGCAGCAGAAGGGGGTAACAAGGGCAAGGGGTACAACTTTTGTGTGTGGCAAATTGTGTGTTAGTTCTAGTTGCAAATGGTTATTTTATTCAATTTTATTACGATTATTTAAGGTTTTATAACTTAGCACAGGTTAAAGTATATAATTTCGCTTGTTTTAATACTAGAGCTGCCCGTGTTGCACCCCCTCTCTCTATATATAGTAAGTAGTATGCCCCACGCTAGGGGGCAACTGACCATACACACACAGGCAACACTTGCTGTAGATATCACTCATAGTTAGATAGATTTAGATAGATAGTAACTGTATTTTTGGTGGCTTTAGTTTCATTTGTATCTGTACCCAGGGACTAAACCCATTCGCCCTCTGACAGAGGCAGATACTCATCATCGTCAGCCGTCTTACCTTGTTGACCCACATTCGAGCGTGGCAAAGTGGCGTAGGCATTGCCCGCCGAGGGGCGTGGCGACTGCTGCTGCTGCTGTGGTGGATACGACACCGGCACCGGAGACCTAGGGGCGCCAGCCGGGGGCTGGGAGGCGCCATAGGGACGCGCATAGCCCTGGTTGACCTGCGAGAGCAAATGGAGGATTATTAAATTAAGCATAATACTGGGAGCAAGAGTTCAACTAAAGGCAAACATCAAGAACATAGAACTTGTGCGGGAGAGGGCGGCGCGTGTGGGCGTGGCACTTACCCTATAGCTGCTGGCGGCACCCTTACCAGGTGGCTGCACGCTGCGTATCACATTTCCGGTCAAGGTGACATACTCGAACGGCTGATCGCCGCTCGCTGTTGCCAGCGTGGACGGAACTGTGCACGCAGCAGCAGCAGTTGGCGTTGCAGCAACACTCTCGAATGAGTTGCTGCCGCAGTTGTTGTTGTTAGTGTTAATTTGAGCGTAAGAGGCTGATGATTGCTCAGCCGACGCGTTGGCCGACATTATATCAGCTGCTGTGCTGCTGTTATCTGTTGCTGTTGCTGGCGTTACTGTTGCTGCTGTTACTGTTGCTGTTGCTGCTGCCTGATGTGAATTAAATTTCAATTGATTAGCTAGTGTTGCTGTCAGCGCTGCGACATGCGGCTGCAGCTGCACACTGCCTGCTGTTGCTGCTGCAAATGGCTTGGCCGTGTTGTTGTGTCTGTGTGTGTTGGTGTTGTTGTTGCTACTGTGTGTGTTGCTGTTGTTGCTGGTGTTGTGCAGCTTATTGGCATACTGCTTCAGCAGCTGATTATACGCATTATGGCTCTTATTCTGCGTGTTCATGTCATTCTCATTCTGTGTGGCTCGCAGTGTGGTTGTTGCTGCTGGTGGTGGCGGTGGTGGTGGTGGCATTGCCGTTGCTGCTGCATAATTATCCACCTGACCCCCACCCACCTCCAGCGATGGCTGTCGCGAGTGCACTGGCGAGTTATCCATATCCAGTGACAGCGTGGACGCACTGGATGCCAACAGACTGGGACTCATCGCCGCACTGCTGCCACCCACGCCAGAGGAGGAGTTGCTGCAGTTGGAGGAGCTGCCGCTTGAAATTGATGAGAGGCTGCTGTTGGTGCGTGTGTGTTTGCCCTGCTGTTGCTGCTGCTGCTGCAACAGTTGCTGCTGTGCTGGGCTTGAGGTCAGTGTCTGGTGGGGGGGTGGTGGCAGCTCCTCCGACTCGTATTGCAGCAGTTGGCTGGGAGAGGGTGGTGGTGGCAGGGGCAGCTCACAGTTGTTGCTGCTGCTGTTGTTACTGCTGTTGTTGTTGTTGTTGTTGGTCTCGGGTTCTGGCTCGGACTAATGTGTTAATGCGTGGGCGTGTGTTAAGGGGCAGCGGCGGGCATCACATGAGCAACAAAGGCGAGCGGGTATGTAAATGGATGCAGAGTTAATAAAGGCAGTTAATTAAAATGCACAGCATGCAAAGTGTGTGTGTGCGTGTGTGTGTGTGTGTGTGTGTGTGTACGTGGGTGTGTGGCTTTAACAGGTCCATGCGTATCGTTTGAGCAATGCAGCAACACTTTTCACTACTAAATATAGCTAATAGGTCAAGGTCAATGCGCCCGCTAAACTTAGCTATAAAATAGCCAAGTTTATGTAACCTATACACGGGTAACTCAATACGTATTCCAAGCACGCGTTATGCAACACTGCACACTGCGAATTGCTCAACACTGTCGCACATCGATTATGACTCCACTATCATGGAGTATCTATACAGATAACTATATGTATATATCAATATATATATGTCTCCACTTTTGGGCTATTTATTGCCTTTTTTTTTTGGCTTTAATCTATCTATTTTTATCTGGCGTTTTGTGGCAGTTTCCGCACTGACTGCGTGCCGCGGACACGACTCGACTCGAAGAGGCAAACTGAACACCCAAATGGCCAAGAGATTCCCACTGTCTCTGCACTGATTGCAGTTTTGCAGTTGCAGTTGCTGCGTTTGCTGCTGCTGCAGTTGCTGCTGTGTGTTTTTTTATAGCACATAGCATAACGTGTATAAAAAATGTAGCATAAGTATATTTAGCCATTTCAGCCATTTAGTAGCAGCCATTGCACATTTCATAGCAATGCGCTGTTCACAGCCAAAAGGCAAAAGCAAAAGCAAAACAGAATCAAAATTTAAAGAGACTGCAACTGCAACTGCAATTGCAACTGGCAATTGTTGCTGCTGTTGGCCAACCACAACAACTGCTGCCAAATACTTGAGCTGAACCCCGAATGCTCTGCATTACTATGCGACTATTCGACTATTTACTTGGCTCTTTCACTATTTATAACTCGTTCGTTTTGTGGGTGCAATTTACAGTCCTAATTTCAATTGACAGTGTGAATGGATGCTGCTAATACGCCGACTTATTTTAGTATACGAACTAAAGCATTTGACAGTCTAATATGCTTGCCAATCAAATCAATAGTTAGCATTATAATAAAAAAATGAAAATACTGCTGCCATTTCGATTCAGCTAAGGGTATAAGAGGGGAGTGTGAGAACTGTAGGTGTAGCTAAGGCTGCTCTGATTTAGCTGAGGATAGAGTATATAGACGTAAGAAAGATCTATCTGATTTATGTATGAAAAAGCACAAACCTAGCAGCAGATAAGATCTGTATGTCAAACACGAAATATGCAAACTAATAGCATGTAAAATATTGTATAAGAAAAGCATTGCACTTTATCACTAGAACTGTAGCTAAGAAATGTATTAGGTACTTGCCACTTAAGGCAGTAGAAAACTTGTTTGCATATTATCCATATTTAAATAAACAAACTTTTAATAATATAAAGGAACTTTTAATAAGACTATATAGACTTCAATTGATATACCCTTCTACTGCATCTACAGCACATCTACAGCACTGTAGCTGAGAAATTGACTATTCAGTTGGATATTTGGCACTATATTTTCTAGTATATAGTCAAGCTAATGCTATAGCTATAGCTAATGACATCTTAACTCATAATCAAACCAGAGGAAACTACATGTAATCCAGGTAGCAGTACACTTTTAACACTAGTTATGATCGATTGTTTGATTCAAATTAAACTTGGATTATAGAGTTAATATTATACCAAAAAGATAGACCAATATTTAAAGCAATATATATTATGAAATATATACCGAATTGCATATACTATACTGAATTTTGTTAAATAAAATCTTTAGCCTGTAACCAAGTATTTAGGCTTTAGTAAATAATTCCAATTAAATTATATAAAATGCCTATGTAATAGATATATACTAACTTTAACATTAAGCAAAGCCAAAGCTCTGATATTTCTTTAATTTAATTAAAATGTATTTCTTATAGTCAGTCTACAGTAAGTCAAATAATGACTGCAGCTAAGCTCTTCCTCTACTACAGTAGTTGACTCTCAATAAACAGCATCTGCTGCAGTTGCTAAAAATCACTCGATTATACAAATATTGCCTCAGCATAATGCTGCCATATGCTCTACTGCTCAATTGCAAACTCAGTGTTAAAGCCAATACACACACACACATCACGCAACACACAAAAGGTAAATACAAATCGAAGTAATAACTGTAATAGTAATTGCATGCATGTAAAACACACACACACACACACACATTCACTCACACATACTCGCACACACAGATACCGAAGTGAGAACAATAACACACAAATGCATAAACTTTTACAATTTTGTCGTCATTTTTTATTGCTTTTGGCCAGAAGAGTAAACAAGAAAGCGAGTGTATAGTAGAGGGGAAAAAGAAGCAGAAGAAAGCGAAGCATAAACATGCTTAAAGTTATTTCTGTTGTTGTCTGTCTGTCTGTCTCTCTGTCTTGAGGGTAATTTTTATTGCATTCTCTTTTGTGTTTTTGTTTCTGTTGCTGTTTCGGTTTTTGGTTCAGTTTCAGTTCAGTTCAGTTTGTGGCGGTTGCCTTGAAGAGTTGCAAGTATCTTCTTCTTGCTGCATCACATTGCAGTTTTCGCCTTGGCCAGATGATTTTTGGCATCTTGGCATATGGATGTCTGCCGCAAGCGAAAAATTCTATAAAATTTATGCAAACATTTTGCCAGCAATATGATATGAAATTGAATGTGAAAACAAGCAGAAGAGAAGCGGAGGAAGAAGCAAGAGTAGAAGAAGCAGTAAGCAGACTGTAGTAGGGAGTGAGTTTTCTTCTCCTCCTTCAATGTTTTCTTTGCTTTTGCAGTTTCCTTTTTTGTTTTTCTAACTTGGCTCAAGCCATTTACTCCAGTGCATTTGTGTGTGTACTGTGTGTGAGTGTGTGTGCGTGTGTGAGTGTGACAGAGGTGTGAACATCGAGTGGCTCCACTTACCGGTGCCGGAGTGGGCGTAGAGTTGCCATTGGAGTAGCCATTGTTGCCATAGCCGTGCGAGCTCAGCGCCGAGGAGATGGTGTTGGCACTCAGCTTGGTATTCCTGTCGAAATGAAATGCACATTTAATTAACAAATATTAAAATACAGACACTGTACACTCTAATTGCAGTCGGCTCTCTATTTGCGGGTCTTTAATTAAGTGCGATTTGTGCAGGCTTAAACAAATCCAAAAATCCAAAAATGCCAATGCAAATTGGCCATGTCAGTCCGTAGTCCGTAGTCAACGGCAAACAAACCACAGATCTGCCTACATAGCATACTATACACATATCCACACACACACACACACACACATATCTCTTTTATATATCTTTGACATTTGGCAGCAATTTAATAAAAATTTCTCGTTTGCCGACACGTCAGCAATCAGTTGTCAGTCCACGCCAGATGCAAAAAGTGTCATTCAATTGCCCAATTGGGGTAAGTGGGGTAGCCCTGGTCACACACACACACCCAGCAAATAATGCCACAGAAATGCCTGCTATTGCCCACTGTACTCGTCGTACTCTACCCTACCTCTGCTGCCTCCCTCAGCTGAATTGTCAAACTTGTTTTGGCAGTCGTTGAGCAAAAAGTGAAATGCATTTATTTATATTGCATTTTTCATGCGAATACATGCATTCAAATGGCATATTCATATTCATTTCTCACGCTGACCAATTGCGCCTATAGCAGCAAAAATATTTAATAATCAAGTCAGACATTTCCAATTTGAAATTCACCCATAAAATCTGTCGAATTTTTAGCAATTTTTCGCGCTGTTTAGTTTCTGGCGGCAAACGATTTTAATGCCTTTACTACAGCTTAACAAAGGGTATATGAGTTTAACTTTAAATTGAACATTTGAAATGTGAAAATGTATCTACAATTTATAGTATCTCAACTGTGTCGCCTACATTTAGTTTACTTAATTAGAGACCCAGCAGCGCTGCTGTCGATGGCGTCCGACTGTAGAGTATATGTCTTATAGGTTATGCTCTACTTACGGCTTAATGGGCACTGGCACATAGCCCTCGGTGCCGGCTGGTGGATGCGAGAGAGCCGCCTGCTTGGCATGGATGTCGCAGTAGAGCTTGTTGTTGAAGTTGTAGTAGCCCTGGTTCTTCAGGGATGTGCCACAAGTGGCACACTTGAAGCACTCCACGTGCAAGTTCTTGTCCTTGATGCGCACAAAGACGCCACTAAAATGGGGGAAAATGAGAGGCAAAGTGTTAATCAGAGTGTAGGCAAATAAAATACTTGAAATGTATGACAAAGGCTCTTCAAAAAGATTCGATAAAATACAAATATAATATTATATATTTCTAGTAATATTGATAATTAAATTAACAATATTTAATTGTCATTAAACTCTTTTTCGATTCACTTGAAGAGGCTTTAAGTCAGTGGCTCGATAAACGCACATTAAACTATTATCGATAATGATGGCAATCTGTTGATTAATCGATTACGCAGTTAATATGCTCGTTACGGTTAGTCAGTGTGCAAAATAAATGAAAATGAAATCAAATAATAGTATAAAAATGCATCAAATATTTAAATGCCGACGCGAATTATCGCATTAAGCTCATGAGTCGTCAATGGCAGCCAATTAAATGGCCATACAAATTAATACAAATGATGCGCACTCCCCCTCGCTGCAAGCAGTGGCAAGCAGTGCGTACTGCTTGCGCTCTGGGGCAGTGGCAGGTCGCAGGTGTTGCAGGCATTGCATACATTTTTACATTTTCACATTTCGAACAATTGACTACGAAATAAAAGCAAATTAAAACACACTCCCACACACGCACACATAACACACACACTCACGCACACACACACACACTGGTAGACTGAGATATAGACTGACGCATGAATTATCAGTGAACTGGGTACAAATCCTTACACAATGCCCACGCCGCACAATTGACATGCCGGATGTCCGCTGGCTGACAATGGCGCCCCAGCAGCAGCAGCGCCAGAGCCAGCGCCAGCAGTGCCCATCGCTGCATCCATATCCGCCTTGTAGTCGGGTCCCTGCAATGCCGGGCATATGGGCATTACAATATCACGCGGATCATGCTGCTGCTGCCCCTGCTCCGCCTGCTCCTCCTCCACCTTTGGCTTGGCAACCGGCAGACTGGGCCTGTGCGTTGCCGCCGGCGCCAATGTATTTTGCTGCAAATTGGTACCGATACGCGCGTCCTGGCGTCCCCAGCCTTGTCCTTGTCCCTGCCCCTGTGTCTGGGGCAGCGGCGTGCGTCGCTCGTTGCCGCCAATGGCATGACTCTGTGTCCAGTAGAAATTCGCTGGACTGTGCGGCTCTGTGCCAGCAGCAGCAGCACGAAAAGTTCAATCAGTATACGTACGCAACTCTTTGACAGGGTTTCGGTTTCTATTGTAATTTATGTGTGTGTCTGTGTGTGTAGCCCTGGCTAACTGCAGCCCTGTTTCAAAGGAAACCCCCTCGCTCAACTGTAAACCCAAAAAGTTCACAAAACCCACGCGGAATCAGCTAGAAATTGATTACTAAATGAGTTTTCTCACTCAACTGTTAAGGTTACTGTTACGGCTACTGTCACTGTTAATGCTAATATTATGCTATGGTATCGTTACTGTAACTGTTAATGCCATGCACACTGTTAATGTTACATTTGTGTTAAGCACTCGCACTCTCGCTGTTAATGTTATGTTTATACATACTGTTAATGTTACATTTGTACTTCTGTTAAGCACTCGCACTCTCGCTGTTAATGTTATGTTTATACATACTGTTAATGTTACATTTGTACTTCTGTTAAGCACTCGCACTCTCGCTGTTAATGTTATGCTTATGCGCACTGTTAATGTTACATACGTACTTCTGTTAAGCACTCGCACTCTCGCTGTTAATGTTATGCTTATGCTGACTGTTAATGTTACATTTGTACCTATGTTAAGCACTCGCACTCTCGCTGTTAATGTTATGTTTATGCGCACTGTTACCGTTACTGTTACATACGTACTTATGTTAACCAATTGCACTCTCGCTGTTAATGTTATGTTTATGCGCACTGTTAATGTTACATACGTACTTATGTTAAGCACTCGCACTCTCGCTGTTAATGTTAGACGTATGTTAAGTACACTTACGTAATGAGACGCTCGCACTCGGTGCAAATGTTTTGGCCAGTTGGCAGTCCGCCGGTGCTTGGGGGCTTGGGCGTGTTGATGGGCGCCGTAACATGGCGAGTGGCGCTGTTGTTGGATTGTTGCTGATAGTGTTGCTGTTGTTGTTGTTGGTGGTGTTGATGTTGGTGTTGGTGTTGATGCTGATGCTGATATTGTTGCTGTTGTTGCTGTGGTGCATCATGCTCATAGTTGTTGTTGTTGTTGAATGCTGTTAACAGTGTTGCGGATGAGCAGCCATTCCATGTGTGTGCGTGTGTGTGTGTGTGGTATGAAAATAGAGTTGAAATACAAACATGAGTTAGACATATAGACAGATAAAACAGTGTTGCAAACCACAATCAGAAATGAATAGAAAACATAACTAACAGTTTTAACATATTTACAAAGAAAAACTAGAAACAATTGTGAAACATTTCAGCAACTTTTTCTGTTGTCAGCGACTGTACTTTGCAGCCTTGCCGCTTGCAGTACTAAACTTAATACTTTTACTAACTTCTAGAATGAAATTTGAATGACATCATTTTACACGAAATTCAAGAGAAATGTTTGAAGAAATGTTGGAAAATATTTTGAATGAATTCGTATTATATAAGTTGATTGTGTGCTGCTTTAGAAACGAGTCTTGGGATAGAGAAAACGAAAGTCCATCTCTTTGTGTTGGTCTAAGCGTGGCGCACATAAAACAAATCAAATAAAATGGAAAATAAAATACAAAAAATGTACAAAAAATAATACAAATAATTAGTTACACATAACAAATAAAAACCAAATTAAATAAGCATATTGTGTCTCTCGCTATGTTAAAAACTAGCTCATCTCAAGGTCTCTGGCAGGTGTTTTAAAAAAACTATACCACTGCTGTTGTAATGTGTCCGCGTTATTAATAGTTCTAAAGGCAAAAGTTTATCGCTAGCTGAGTTTGGCAGTCTGCCACGCCCCCCTCCTCGCTCTATGGCGATTAATCAGCCAAAGTGTCGGTGACAAACGGATTGCTGCCCTCATTGAGAATGAGCAGCAGACGGGCCAGCTCATAGTTGGCAGCATTACCTGGGGTGGACTGTCCGGTCTCCTCCTCGCGCAAGAACTTCAGCACCTCAGAGCGATCGCCCTGGTATTCCTTTTCGTTCTTCTTGAAGTTGACGCTATAGTAGGGGGAGGAGAAGGAGATAAATTAGTGAGTGAATGTGAGGCAGAGTGTATGTAATGAGGAGTGGGGAGAGTAAGTGTGCTGTTAACACACTTTTACACTTTTCATTGCATACTTTTAGTTGCCAGTGCACAATACGCACGGCGCGCAAAAGTATGCCTTGAAAACGGGGAGAGGAGGAGCACACAACATTGTTGCGCATATTCCGCGTTGTCCAGGCCAAAACAGACGGATAACACAAAAAGGAAGCAAAAGAAAAAAAGCAACATTAAAAAGAGCCCCTAAAGAAATTAAGTGCAAAAAGCGTGCTAGTCCCACGCGTGCGTTTGCGAGAGGAAAACGCACAACTTGCAAACACTTGACGGTCAGTCAGAGAGAGGCTGAGTCTGGGGCTGAGACTGAGGCTAAGTCTGACTGCCTCTGGCTGATATCATTTGGCGGAATTGCACTCAGCTTTGCACGCTTAGACGGCGCTGTGGTCGTTCGTGCAGCTACACTTGCCATCGCTTTGTTTTGCGCCATAAAAAAGTGGTGAATAAGGGGAGTGAGAGGCGGAAGAGACAAAGTAAGAAAAGGCGGAAATAAGCAAAACAAATTTTAAAGTAAAAGTTTCTGTGGCATACGCCTTGTCACGACTGCCAGACAGTTGTGTCTACATTTCTACTTGGATTTCTCTGCCGGGCATAGCCGACTTGACTCCTCACTTTAGTGCGAGAGAATTTAACAGTGTTCTGTTGCCATTTAGGAATTTAGCGAGGGGATTGGGAGTGGGAGTGGCATCTACTTACCCTAGCACACCGCCAGCCAGCACCTCGGCCTGGGCGGAAAGTGTTTCCGCAATGGATTCATCGCTGTAAATGCCAACCGGGGTGTTGTATTGTTTATTGACGATGCTCTTCACGCCGCCATCGCCGCCGCCATTGGCCTGTGGTGCCGCAGATAAACATAAACAGAAACATAAACAGAAATGGAAATGGAAATAGAAATGGGAATAACTTTAGTTATATGCAGATAATATGAAAATGGAATAGAACCGAATAGAGAGCATGTACAGGATTCACATATAAAATCAATTTCTGCTTTGGGGCCTGTTTCCCTTTCCCTTGGCCCTGTCACATTATTATTATACAAATTCATAACAATAAAATGTAAGCAAATGTATGCATATCACAAACACACACAGCCACAGACAGACATTGATATTATTATGCATGGCACATGTGTGTGTGTGAGTGTGAGAATGTGTGTGGGTGTATTTGTGTTGTGTTTGTGAGCCCTTTTGCACATTAATTCTTGCCAGCAAATAATCCTAGCACTCATATTCATTACTCATTCTGACACTTTTCAAAACTACGCACAAACAGTTAGACAGACGAACGGACGGAGGGACGGAGGGACGAACGGAGGGACGGACAGACATCGTATAAATGCAAATGTTGTCAACTCATAGAAAACAGACAAGTTTCTCACCCAGACCACGCCGAAAATGAAATGAATGAATATGAAAACCCACAGATAACAACAATAGCACACTCGCACGCACACACACACACACTAACATACACGTGTGTGTCATCAGAGCAGCTGTAGTTCCCAGGAGACTAACTATCAACATCATTGGTCATCAGCACGTCAGAGCTTCTGCCCCTTTTAAAATTGAAAATGACTGAAGAGGGTATATTAACTATATAGAATTGTGCTGAGAGGTGGAACTATATAGTATCATTGCATATCTAACTCTTTCCTTATAAATTCCAACAGATGTATAAGCTGTAAGCATTGAACTAGGCATACAGATAGTAAGTGCAGATATATAGATCTGACAAACAGATAAAAACTGTCTCTAATAAGAAACATTAATGATATAGTATTGAAATTGAGCATGGAGTATGCGTAAAGTCAATCCATTCTATTCAAAAAATTTCATTATAATCGCATTATAAACAAAGAAGATATGTAGAAAAGTTCCAATTGAGTTCGTCATTCATCATATTACAGGATAAGATATAAAGTATAGATATATATAGATGACAAACAGCTAAAACTGTTTCTGTTAATATTACATTACTCGTATAATATTGAAATTGAGCATAGAGTATGCCTAAACTCAAACCATTCTATAAAGAAACTTTCATTACAATAGCATAATAAACAAAGAAGATATTTAGAATTGAATTCATCATTCATCGTCATACAGGGTAAGCTGTTATTCGACTAAACTCTAGCATACTACACGAGCTAGTTCCTCTTTAAAAGCAACTAATGTTAGCCAAGGGAAAAGGTTCTCTGTCCTTAACTATTGTGCAATAAGTTTTTCGGTCGAGCAGTCGAGTGTTTATGAATTTTATAAATGATTATAGTTGTCCACAAAAGTATGCTACACTCCGGTCTGAGGTGTGGGGGAAATGTGAATGGTAAATTAGTGAAGAGAACTCACAAATGGACGCGCCGAGTTGTTGTAGCCACAGCCAATGTGCTGGCTATCGGGCTGATGATGAGCCAGAGAAGTTTTCGTCACTGTCTGCAAGTAGGGCGAGTTGGCCTGGGGCACGTTGCCGGTGGGTGTCACATGTGGACGCCAGGTGGAGCCACCACTGCAAGTAAGAGAAGAGTAGAATGAGTAAAGAAAAGTCTGTGTCTGTGTCGACTTGAGGTCATCTTACCGCTGCACTGTAACGACAAAGTTGTTGCCAGAGCGCACCACAATGTCCTGGGCGTCCTTGTGACGGAAATTGTAGACATCAACGTCATTGATCTTGATGACTGCATCGCCCGGCTGCATGCCAGCCTGCTCGGACAGACTGCCAGCATTGACCTGCAATTGGATACAAATTGTCAACAAATCAGTGATAAGTCCACACTCCTGCTTAAAGCGAACAGTTGTCAACGGCAAATTGGTAATTCAATTGTGGCCATCTCACATAAATCACGCGCTACAAATGGCCTAAATGCCCGGGGCCAGCTAACACGGCTAACAGAGCAGTCAGAGTCCAAAGTAAATTAATTTATTATGTGCAGTCTCTGCAAGAATTATGAAGAGAAAGAGACCCAATCTCGATGTCCATTCACAAAGCCAACGGCTGCCCACATTTTGGCCATTTTCCATTCTTTTTTTCTTTAGTTTATAGGCCTTGTAGTGTGTGTGAGTGGGTGTGGGTGTGTGTAATGTTTCGAGTTGCTTTCATTTATTTATTTGCAGTCGCGTCTGCTGGGAAATTGTGCGCGCCAAAAGCTATAAATTTCCCGACGATTAAAATCGTAAAAAAACGCCAACAGACGCTGCATTTCACTAACATCTCTCATATATGCATTGAAAGGAAAGAAACGAATAAAATACTTGATTTTGGATATGTTTACTATATATACACTATATGTATGCCAGAAGTCAAGCGCTTAGTCTGCATTTGTGAGGGAAAACTATGCAGAATAAAACAACTTCTCAGACGGCTTACAATTTAAAATGTAAATAATAGATTCTTGAATTTAAAGAGTCTAAACTTTTCCTATAAATTAAATATGTACATTTTTACGTATTTTTTTATGGAAACATTCTTTCCAATTGGAATGCTAACTAAGCTCTTGCTTTAATTTTCACAACATAATTCGATTCAAATAAATTGTAATTCAATAATAATAAATTCTTTAATTTAAAGTGTTTAAACTTTTTATATACATTTAATACAATTTTCCAACATATTTTCCAACATTTTCTTTCCAATTGGAATGTTAACTCAGCTCTTGCTTAAATTTGCACAGCCTAATTCAATTCTAATAAATTGTTATTCAATAATAATAAATTCTTTCATTTAAAGAGTCTAATCTTTTTCCTTAAATTTAATACATTTTTCCAATACATTTTCCAACATTTTCTTTCCAATTGGAACTCCAACTCAGCTCTTGCTTTAATTTGCACAACCTAATTCAATTCCGTGTATCAAGCTCTACTTTAGAGGCCACGCTCATCAGGCAAACTAAACAATTTAAGGTTTTCCACACAACACACACACACCCACACACACACACACACACACACTCTCACTCAACCACAAATGTGAGACAGCAGGCAAATTGTTGTTTATTTGGTTGTTGTAGTTGTTGTTGTTTTGCTCCTGTTGCACTTGGTTAGTGTCTAGGCTTGGGTCGTGCCTCATGCCATGTGGCAAGGCTCAGGTGTGCGCGAGTCGCCCCAAAAATTATACGCGCGTTGCACGTATCCACTTTGGCAAATTGTCTGTTTATCAGACTGCCAGTCTCACTCAGTCTGTCGATGTCGATGGCGATGTCGCTTCTCTCCCCTCCCTCCTCCCTCCTCAGCCCTTCCGTTGGTCACACTCTCCGCCTCTCACAACACTCTCCCGGCGCACAGCTGAGCTGCTCTATCGGCTGTCGACTGCGGCCGGTTGATATTTACACAAAACGGCGACGCTTTGCAAAAACAAACACACAACCACACACACACACACTCGCACACACACACACAACATTTAGGAAACTGCATAAATATTTCATTGGTGTGCTCGCCAACCGAGACACCTAAATTTTGTAATATTTACAAAGTTGCAAAAACAGCAACAACCAAAAAAAAGAAAAAACAACAGCAAAACCAAAGCCAAAAACCTGAGCACGAACCTCGACCTCAACCCAGGCGGGAGAGCAACTCAACCAGGCAACCGAACGACAGCTTTACAGTAAAAATTTAAGCAAAAAAAAAAACGAAAAAGAATCGCGCGTGCTCTCGCTTACGCTGCTGCTTCCCCCCAACCCCTTCCGCTGTATGCACTACACTGTCTCTCTCCCTCTCCCTCTCCCTCTCCCTCTATTTGCCGTTGACATGTTCATTTTCTTGTTACATGCTGTTCTCTTTGCTCGCTGTTGTTGTTGTTGCTTTTGCACTGTCGAAAATTGAAATTGCTCGTGCTGAGGTGTTGCGCAGGCAGCGATAAATAATGTGAGCGCTGATAGAATCAAGGTATATTGCATGATGTGATATTTCATAATATACTGCTGAATTTAGTAATAGTTTCAATAAATGCACTATTTGTTCACAATTTATTAGACACTCCACCATTTCTTTTGTCTCTGCTTTCTCACTGACTTCGCTTATTTAACTCTGCAGAAAATTTTGCATCCGTAGCACGTACAGCTAACAACAAGAATTAACGCCGACTAATTGGGCCAGGCTCAAGGTCAGCCTCTCTCCATCTTACAATGCGCGATGTTTGCGATGTTTGCTTTCTCACTGCTAATCGAAGTAGGGCAGTAAATTTCTATCGATATCGATATATCGGCATATGAAAGCGAGGCTGCGAAACTGTATCGATATCGATATGAATATATCGACATATGAGAGCAAAGCTGCAGTGATAGTTGGCGCAATTTTTTGATTAGAAATTCATCGTAAATATTGCTAATTTATTTAAAACGGAATGTCATATAAATATGCATATTAATTAGCGATAATTATTTAGATTAATTGTTTGAGTCAGTAACTGCCGCTCTTGCTTTAAATATTTAATTCATTTAATGGATTTTAATCCCTAACCGCCGCTCTTGCTAAACGTATTATTTTGAATTCTAGAAGCGCGCTCAAGACTGTTCAAAATTTCAATCTGGCAATGCTGATCACCACCGCTCTCTCCTATCTGACAATGCTTTGCTTGGTTCTACTGCCGCAAATGTTGTTGTTGTTATCTTTATGAAGTGGCGGTCGATTTAAATTACGTGGTATTTAACAAGTGCAACTGCAAACTGTAACAGCATAATTTGTATTCTGTTTTTACCTATTTTTCGCGAATAAATTGCATGTCATGGAAGTGTGCTAAGGTCTGGCTGTGCAGCAGCTGTGTGCGCGTATATATGCATACATACATAGGTACATATGTATGTGTGTCTGCCTATTGGAATATTGACATTTGGACAGTTTTATGAGCACTACTACCTGGCGATCAGCCTGAACCACGCCCCCACCAGACTCCCAAATGTTTGCTCGCCTGTCTGTGTGTGTGTATCTGTCTACCATGCTCTATGACTATGTGTGTGTGTGTGTTCGTCTGTGTCTCTGTTTGCCCTGGCGCTGCGCTTGTTAGACATTTGTCAGCTTTATAGCGTTTGTGGCTGGCCGCCAATTGACAAGGCATTTTGGTTTTGAATGACTTATGACTAGATGGAAATAAAGCTAAAAAATAATAGCTAGAAACGGGACAATGCCTTGTAGTGTGTTTAAGCTCGGCTGGATTACTATAAAGCTTGGCTCAAACACGTCTAGTTGGGACCCTACTACTATAGTTGTTGTTGCTCTTGTTGTGTGGCGCCAGCAGTCGAGTGTTATTGCGGCCCCTGTGCACATTACATGTGTATGCTCGCCGGGCTAAATGATGATTTATGCCACATGCAGCGCTGGCACGTAGTATGTACTCCCCAGGCAGCCACAGCTGATAAGCAGCTGCAGCACTTGCTGGCATTTTCATTCGCATTGTGAATGTTGTAAAAATATTTAAACAGCATTAATGCAATAGGCATTTAGCACTTACTAGCCAGCCTAACTGTGCTTTAAAGCATTTGCAGCACAATTGTCAATTTTGTGGCAAGCAGAGGGATGGGGATGGGGGTGAATGCACAGAGCAAATTAAATTTAATGGGCTGACCAAAGGGCTCGTAATCAAGTCAACTAAGCGCCTACGACTCAGAGCCAGTCGAGTGCGAGTAAATTGAAATTCACTTAGCCACAAGAGCTGCAGCAGCAGCAACAGTAATAATAATAATACTAGTAATAGGCAACAAGCAGAGGCGGCCAGCCACGCCCACTTGTGCAGAGCGTTTAACACTAGGACAGAGGCAAAGCCACAACAACTAAACACACACACACACGCACACACACACACACTCAATCGTAGTAGGCAAAATATTTATGTTGATAAATCAAGTTTGCTTTTGTGGATTAGGTGTATCTAAAATAAATTGAATTTGTGGCATATACGAGAACAAGAGCTGACGAGTCGAGTCGAGTCGAGTCGGCAAAGGAAGGATCTGGCCAACTTGCTGCCAAGAGTTGTTGGCCAAGTTATGAAGTTGTTTAATTGAAAATAAATCAGTTTAAAGGCAGACACAAGCAAGCACAACTTTATTCGCCCCTCTCACATTGTTTATCTTTTACAGCTTCCCTTTTCGGTTGTGGCCGGCCATAAAAAGCGAGTGGCATAGTAAAAGCGTAAAAGCGTATGGCTGAAGCGTATAGTATAACGCTCGTAAGTAGAGCAGACCAGCGTACTCAAGAGCGCCAGACTAAGTGTGCTCCTGGCAAATACGGCGGAAATGCAGTGCACTGCGGAAACACAATGAATCTCAATGTATATGAATATGCATGGCCATCACTCATACGCCAGGGTAAACAAACAGGCGGCAGCAGGGCGAAGGGCGTAAGTATTCGTAGTACCATTCCGCCCATTTCTCTCTCATTTTTATCGTTTTCTCTCTTTTAGTCTCTCTGTGTTCTCCTCGTCTGTTGGCAGCGCTAAATCAACGCAAAGCCGCTGCGGTTTTCAGCCAACAACAAGCAACACAAATGATGGCCGCAGCACTTGACCAAAATATTTGCAGCTGCACACAGTAAAATGCGAAGCTTTCATTATCCTTCTGCTGCAATTTGCCATCTCTTTTAGCGCATCCTTATCTGTATGTATATCCCTTTCTATCCATCTCTTCTTTCCGCTTAACTATCTATAAAATCCGCTACAAAAACTCAAATCTAGCAGCGCTGCCAGTGACAGTAAGAGCTTGAGCTTCCACTTCCTTTTTCCCGCTATCATTATATATGTTGCTCTATTTTGCTTTATTCTTCCTATTCTCTCTCTCATTGTCTGCTCGTCTTTCTGACTCTCCTCCACATCTTCTCCCACTAACCCTTTAGCTAGTCTATAACATTCCAATACCAAATTCTGTTTCTTAATGATGCCAGAGCAAACACATTGTTGTGTCTCGTCTCGAAATGAACAACAGCTCTTAACATTGTACAATAAAGACTAAAAAGAAGGTATGGAAATCTTAATTTATATATATTCTACAATTATAATAGTAAATTAACATTCACTTTCTCTTTAGATTATCATATCCACGGCAAATGAATCATCTGCTCCTTCAGCTGGCAAAGACTCAAAGCTCAACTCTATTCTTGTTGGACTAAAAAAGAAAGTATGGTAATCTGAATATTATAATTCCTATACATTTATATATATTCTACAATTATAATAGTAATTAAACCCTCACTTTCTTTTCAGAGCATCATAACCAAGGCAAATGAATCATCTGCTACTTCAGCTGGCAAAGACTGAGCTCAACTCTATTCTTTTTGGACTAAAAAAGAAGGTATAGAAATCTGAGTATTATAATTCCTAACCATTTATATATATTCTACAATTATAAAAATAAATAAACATTCACTTTCTTTTCAGACCATCATAACCAAAGCAAATGAATCATCTGCCACTTCAGCTGGCAAAGACTAAGCTCAACTCTATTCTTTTTGGACTAAAAAAGAAGGTATAGAAATCTGAATATTAAATTTCCTATTCATTTTTATATATTCGACAATTATAATAATAAACATTCACTTTCTTTTCAGACCATCATAACCTCGACAAATGAATCACCTGCTTCATTCTTCAGCTGGCAAAGACTGAGCTGAACTATGTTCATTAAAAACTAAAAAAGAAGGTATAGAAGTCTGAATATTATAATTCCTACAAATTTATATATTTTCCACAATTATAAGTAAACATTCACTTTCTTTTCTGACCATCATAACCACGGCAAATGAATCATCTGCTACTTCAGCTGGCAAAGACTCAAAGCTCAACCCGCTGCCCATTGCGCTAGGCCTCAAGGCGTAAAAACTATTTATTTACGGTTCAGCAAACAACGCAACAAACTACACAACGGCAACAACAGTATCAACAACAACAACAGCTACATTTTAGAGCACGCCAACTGTCGGCAACATTTATAAATTATGATTGCAATCAACATGCACAAAGAGCGCGCTGGCAGGACAAGTTGCCAGTTCGCCAGTTGCCAGTTGCCAGTTGCTTTTTATTTTCTCCATTTATTTGGGGCTATATGACACACACGCACGCACACTCATGCCACACACACACACACATGCCATGCCATAAACGTGGCAATTTATATAAATGTTGCATATGCATAACTCGTGTAATGGCAAAACTTTTGCCTAATGAAATTATTGTGGCCAATGCCAAGCGGAAATATGTAGCGCAGCAGCTAATGAATGAAAGCTGAAAAATAAGCCTTGTGCTCTCGCTACACTCGCTACACCTCCCTCCTGCCATTGCTTGTGGCAGCCTGTCATATGTCTAGCTGTTGCCAGCGGTCATCTAATGCGCTGTGTGGGCGCTGCCACTGCAACAGCAGCTCATTTATCTTGCAGCATTATCTGCAACACGACAATAGGCGAGGGACAGCGGTGCCACAGCGCATGTGTGGCAGGCTCATATGACGACGCTTGGACAGCAGCGGCAACACCTTCCGAGTGCATGTGAATACACTCATGAATAACTATTTGCGAATTGCTGAAAAATGACAATTGCTGCGAGCGTTGCTTGAAAACTGATCGCTGCCACAGACAGACGGACGGAGAGAGACGGACGCAGGCATGTGCAGATGGATGGATAGATAGAGGCAGTAAGAGAGTAACAGTCGGATGCTATCTACACTGAACTATGCTGTGTTGAACTGAACTACCAGATGCAGGCAGTCTATATAAACGGATTCAACTAAGGCAAACTCTGCTGTTGCTGCTCACTTGTATGCTTGCAACTTGTGTATAAACTTGGCATACCCTTTACTTATTATATATGTATACTTTATATTTTGTTAGTTATCATTAGACTAATATAAATATTAACTAACTAAGACTAATACTGCAGCTAATGAGAATATAACAGAGCAATAGCATACAGACCTTACGCTCTGCTAAAGCTGCTCGCTCGTATGTTTCTTTATACTTCTGCATAAACTTGGCATACCCTTTACTTGTTACTATAGTAAGTGAAGATATTTTGGTATTTATCATATTATATATTAACTAAAATCAATACAAGAATAAGATCTAATATAACAGAGCAATAGCATACGGACTTTCAGCTCTACGAAAAGATAATAAATTGATAAGAAGAATATGAATTTTCAATGTTAAATGTAAATATGTAAATTCCTTAAATATATACCATAAATAAATAAATATGAAAGTCCAAACCTATCAAGCCGAAGGCCTTTGTAGCTAGCGCTTTATAAATAAGTTAGTGCTAATTTAAATTATATCTATTATAAATAAATATGAATTGTCAAAGAAGTACATACTATACATATACATATCTTTCCTTTCACATAAGCCTAGTACACCCACTACATACTACATTCTCTTGCCTTTCCTATAAACCTAATACACCCCACTACACATGCTCTTGTCTTTCCCTTAAACCTAGCATACCCTCTTCAACTAACTATATGCAGCCCCAAATAAATTTGGCTGTCTCAACTTGAGCCAGGCTAAAAGAGAGAACACTATGCAGCAATTGCTGCGACATTTAATTTAGCTAAAACTGTCGCAGTTGTTGTTGTTATTATCGTAGTTGCTGTTGTTAGTGTTGCCGTTGCTGTTGTTGTTGTTGCCGCTGCTGTTGCTGGCATAGCGATTAGTTTGTCGCGTGTTGCCATTTGCAAGTCGAGTTTCAATAAATGTCACATGTCTCAGCGCATTAAATTTGTTGATTAAACCAAGTCGAGGTCGTGTCAAGGCACCTGACACAGACATAGCCTGCAAGTGAGGGAGGTAAGGGGAGTGGCAGTGGCAGTGCCAGAGTCAGGTGTATGTTGCGTGTGTGTGAGTGTGTGTGTGTGCTGCAAGAAGGGGTTCATTAGGCAAAATGCTTGCGACACAGGATACCAGCAGGATATGGGTTAATAAGACACAAGACGCGCTAAAGTGACAACAAGCCAGACACACCTCACACCCACACACACACACACCCTACACCTTGCCTGGCAGCTGCCCCTCCCCTGCTATTCCTATCAGCATCTGCTGCTGCCTGTAGCCGCCGCTTAACTGTTGTGCCCCCAAAAACTGTTTCAGCATCTTGTGCGTGGAAAGTCATTAGCATTGCTGTTGTTACTGTTGTTGTTGTTGCTGTTGTTGTTGCTGTTGTTGTTGTTGTTGCTACGGGGTGCTAGTTGCTCAGGGTATGTCTGCTGGCGTTGGCAGGGGCGGTGGGCTGTAAATATTGCCAAAGCGCCTGGCTGACTGCAAAAATACAGACACAACACACACCAACGCACACACACACACACAGTTACACCTGGCACACACACAGCTAAACAATACACCAGAGAGACTGTGGCATGGGGCAGCGACAGAGAGTCAACAGCAACGGCAACTGCCGCAACGCAAACAAGATTAATTAAGGAATGTAAATTTCGTCAAATTACGCGCCATTGTCTGTATGTGTGCATGTGTGTGTGTGTGTGTGTGTGTGAGCGAGTGCTGACTGTTTTGAAAGGATGTTGAGATTTTTTGTATTCCATTAACAACATCATCAATGGGCCAGGGCCAGTGCCAGTGCCAAAGTCAGGCTGTTGTTGTTTTTGACTGGTTTTATGCCGCGCGGACAAGGTCGCATTTAGTCCCGACTGACTGACTGACTGACGGACAGACCCCCAAAGGTTGTATCGTTTGAAAGGTGCAGAATATTATTTGGGGAATTAAACGGATTTTGACAGCCAGCTCAAAACTCTTTCACTCTCTCCTCACCCTCCCCTCCCCTCCTGCCTAAGCTTTTCAATTTCATGCCACGCACTGTTGGGGTTGGCTAACAATTTTTAATTAGTGTCGTCTTCACGTTGATGCCACAGACGTCAGCTAACGACAGCGACGGCGACTGCGACTGCGACGCTGACTTGGACTGCGACTGCGACTGCGGTTTTTGGCCCCCAAGGCCCCTGTGGCCCATTTACCCTTTGTGTATTGTGTCAAAAACATGCATAAATTATTATTCATATTTTTTTCCTGCTGTTGTTGTTGCTTGTTGTGCTTGTTGTGCTCTAATGAAGCGAGCTGAGGCTGTAGTGGCAGAGGAGTGCTAAATTACTCTGCTCTAATGCAATGGAGACTAGAATATGTGCTATGATACTACTCCTATGTATGTGTGGGTTAACTAATGGCAGCATTATGCGTCTGTGTGTGTGTTATAAATTAAAGCATAATGATGAGACTAAAGTTTCTTAAGTTTAATGCCAGCTATGATATAGTGCATAATGTATGTAAAGGTAAAAGGGAAAAGGCTGCCACATAATTCTCTTATAATTTCGCTTAATATGCGCTGCAAGTAAACTATATCTAGGTAAAATACCACAGCAACCACAATTTAATATATACATTCTTATGATTAAACATACAAAGAGCCTATGGTAACCTTTATCAGTGCTGTGAATTTAGGCCTAATCGGATAATAAACACCAGAGATATGCAATTTCCTGTACTAGGCAAGGGTATATGGTATCGGTCTGAAGCAGCTATCGATCAATAAAAGAAACAGTACGAAGTTAGAAGTAGTATTAAAGAGTCGTATAGCTGGAATCATCTAGTATCAATAGTGTTTTATAGTTATCATGATATTCTTATCATCACTTCATTATATATTAACTAAGTATTTCATGTGTAAAGTATCTACTGTAGCTGCAAAGAACCTCAGCTACTTATTAGACGAAATGCAATATTTGTTAGACTCTCACTCATCTCAATGCAGTTTTGAGGCATTTTTTGTGCATTTTAAAATTGGTAAGACACACTTTAATGTTCACCTAACTCAATGCAGAATATTTCCATTAGGAATTCATTAAGCAAATGCAGATGCTCTGAGTACAGAGCCCAGACGGGTTTTTTACAATTCATCATAAATACTCAAAATGGAAAAGAAATCAGCATGTTCTCTCTACTATAGTAAAGGAGTACTTGGCAAATATAGTATTAGACATATGTACTTTGCTCTATACGCCGCATTAGTAGCTCATTAGTTAGGCTACATTTGCTTAGGGGTGTGGGAAAACTAAGGCAATTATACACATGTTTGGGTGTGGGAAAAACTGCAGACTACCTGAGGGAACTGGAGTTTTTCCAGACATGAAGCGCAGTGCGTTTGTTTACATGCATGTGCCCAAAAGTCTGGCCAGACGGAGGGAAATAGAAAAGAATATGCAAGCAGACAGACAGACAGACAGACGAACGAATAGATTCATCCGTTGTACGTGTCGAAATGTGGCAACAAAGTATCTGCAACTGCAACTGCAACAAATGTATGTCTGACTGCATATGTTTTGTTTTGTCTGCCTGTTGGGTTTTTACTGTGTCAGTTGGGCTAGGAATTGGGTCAGGCCAGTGTGTTTTTGCTGTTGTTGCATGCTAAAATAAACTCAGCAGTATGGGGCATGCAACCGACACTTCCTGCTGCTGCTGCTGCTGCTGTTTGATGTTTGAACTTAATTTAGTGCAAGCAACGAGTTTTAATATGCTATGAATTTAGTTGTTGTGCACAGCTTCATTAGTTCATACTCCTCGTATATTTGTAGACACAGATACAGATACAGACAGAGGCAAGAAGCAGAGGCAGAAGAAGAAGAGGCAGGCAGCATTAAGCCATCCATCAATCAGCGGGCAGCGTGTAAACGAATTTCTGACAGCCATGAAATCGTGTAAACGCAATCTCGGCTGCAGTATTCCCCTCCCCCTACCCCCTCCCTACTCTCAGCTCGTTATCTGAGGGTGGCAGAGAGACAGAGCAACATGAATGATAGCTCTCAAATTACATTAAATGGAATTTCAATTGAGGCAAAATCTCCACTTTCCGCTCCGCTGACAAGACAATGCCCAATGCCGAAACAGAAACTGTAAATGGCATTTACATGTTCGCTGTCATAAGTCTCTCAGTCCCCTCCCCCGCTCGAATCTCATACGCTCCGCTCTTTAATGAATCAGAATCGGAATGAGAATCAGTGCTGTATCTGCAATAGGCCCGAGTATCATCTCCACTCGTATACTTGCAATCAGACACAAATGCAATTAGGATTTTGGCGACGTTTCCATGTGGCAATGCGGCAGCTTTGTCGCCTGTCCCATCAGGGATCAAGACAGTCCGACAGTCGGACAGTGGGACAATGTGCCATTGTCAAACATCTCCTGGGATGCCACATGCAGCACAAAAGAAACTCTCTCTGAAAATGCCGCAGCTGGCTGGACGACAACAATGCATGGGATCTTTAACAAAAATTTGCTTTGCTAAGCAATCGGTGGCAAGGAGGCACGTAGGGAGGGCATCAAGTTGCCACACACACACACACGACACAACAGAAAAGGCATTCGCACACTTCAATTAAACTTAATTAATGCAAACATTGATCAAATGAAATGTTACCCAACACACTGTCATAACAAAGAAATCATTAAAAGAATGTTTAGAAATATTTAAAAATATATTTCGAAAGGCGCAGCAAAATCCCTCTAATACCCCTAGCTCTGGCTGTATTAAACTCTTTTGCATAGGCCTACCTTTCTGGCCTTGGCTCTTACATTAGCCCGTTTTATATACAGTTAAAAATAGCACTCTTTTATTGGAATACGAGTACCCCTACTCTGCTGCTGTTTAATGTATCGAAATGAAATTGAAATTGAATTTGTACATCAAATAAATTTTATGTTTTGCATATGGTCCGAGATGTTTGCAAGACTAAAGAGTTTGCATTTAATGTGCTAAATATGTTGCTTATATTGTTAAATTTATGAGACTAGGAGATACCTAAGACTGAGGCGTAAGCAAATATTTATAAATTTATATATCTGTCAGTACAAAGTTTAACTGCTAATAGAACTGATACTCCTTATCATCTTGAATGGCGTTTGCTATATAGTCTTCTTTCACTTGAAATTAAAAAGTAAATCCGTATCTATATAATGTATAACTATATTAATATGGACGGATGGATATATAAGTATATACTTAAGTACATATGTATAACAGTTATATCTTAATCGATGAGCTAAATGCAATTTCCTTCTTTTTAGACTGTTTGACTGTGGTCTAACATCCGCTTGATTGCAGAGCGTATTTCAATGAAATTATTCAAAGAATTTTACTACGTTAATACAAAATTTATAAATTAGAAATAAATACCATTAATTCAAAGTTATTACATAAATTATAGTTTAAATTATTTTTAAAGAATTTCTTGCTTCCAAAAATACTTAAAGTAATCTCATGAAAGTCAAAGCAATGAGGCTCGTTAAGGAGACTATCTTTTCTGTCTTCTTACGTTATATAAAAGAGCAAACTTTCTACTAAACTGTAGCTAGGGTATATAAAAATTAATGTTTGTATTATTTTAAAAGAATTTCCAGTTCCCAAAAATACTTTAAGTAATCTGATGGAAGTCAAAGCAGAGACTCTGTGAGGAGTCTATCTTTTGATTTCTACTTTATATAAATGGACAACATTTCTACTAAACTGTAGCTAGGGTATCTCTTAGTCTCGCCAATCAATTAAAGCGACTCTTTAAGGAATCTATCTGCTGTTCTCTTACTTTAGCTAGAGTATCTTTTAGCCTCGCAAAACAATTAAAGTGACTCAAAACACTGAGACTCTGTAAGGAATCTATCTGCTGTCTTCTTACTGTAGCTAGGGTATCCTTTAGTCTCGCAAATCAATTAGAGTGACTGCTTAGAGTAGTCTGTCTGTCTGTATTCAACTTGAAGCAGACGGCAGCTCTCAATTAAATATTTAAGTTGAAGAAATGCAATTTCAATTAGCGCCACAACATTTAGCCATTAGCGTTAAGCACGAGATTTGTGCCAATTGCAAAATACAGAATGAAGAAGCAGCAGCAGTGGCAGCAGCAGCGGCAGCAGCAGCAACACTAACAACAACAATGGCTACATTTGTGTTGGCCAAGAATCGGACACCCGCGCAGCTCACTCACTCAAAATCATTACGTGATTAAGGTTGCCATTACGGCGGACAGCAAAAATAGAAAACTAGAGCATGGCACGCAGACCAGCTGAAGCAGAAGCTGAAGCTGAAGACGCAGAGTGTTCTGTTCGACCGCAATTGCTCTCTAGTAAAAATAAAGCAAAAAACGAAAGGAAAGAGGAAAGAAAAGCCAGCAAATAGAAATAAATAAATCAGCACGAGAAATAAAATTGAAGAAAATGCTACAGGAGAGTGGAAAGAAAGAAAATACGGCAAACACTATGTTACGCCGTGCAAAAAGAAAAGTGGAAGAAAAAAGAAAAACAATTAAAGCAGAGCACTCTACTCTATACTCTATAGGTATAGCAATCGAATACTCCTCGATACTCAAACTGAGAGCCAGAGGAAAACACATTTGTTTTGCAAATTGTACGGAAATGCAGAGTCCGTATTGAGCGGAAGTTGTTCCAGTTGTTGTTGTGGCACACATAAAATGGTTTCGATGCACAAATTTGCCGATCTAATTAAAAGCTAAATTGTGAGCATTAAACGTTGACTCCCTCCACCAGCTGCAGAGAGAGTCTGCTCTCTGTGTCGAGGGGAAAAACACAGAAAAGCATTTAAGTTTGCACTCTCGCACACTCAGCGCTATTTTCTTGCTCAGGCTTTCAACAAGTTGGCAAGCAATGCAATTTACAACCAGCCACAGTGCCACAGGATGTGCAGCAGCACAGGACACACACACACACGCACACACACAGACCTTACTGTGGCAAATAAAAGTATGCCATGCCCACGCGCTGACCAGGCAATGAATGACTACTACTACGAGAAGGCTGGCTGTGGATGGCCTGGCAAATGGTAAATTAATTGATGAAAGCAACGTTTAGAGTAGACAGAGATGAAGCAGCAGTTGCTGAGTGAGATAGCCACACAGTTAGGAGACAGTGGCAAACTACTAGGAGGCTGAACCGGAGACTCCTCTGCCTGGACAGCAGCTGCAGTTACAAATATGCAAGCCACAATATTTGAACTGCATTTGGCAACTTCAATTCCAATACGAAACTAGCACAACTACCACTCTCCTCCCCCTCTCTCTCTCTCTCTCTCTCCCTGTGTACTGCTGTCTTTTTCTGCTGACAAATTGCTGGTAGCAAGATTAATGCTGTGCATTATCTTTGCTCATTTGTCGCTTGTCAATGCAAGTCGGACTCGTACTCGAGCTGAGCCTGTGGCAGTTGCAGGCTACGTGGGCGTGTGCTGCATTTTACCTGTCTCCTGACTCGCTACCTGCCCCCACCCCCTCTCTACCTCACTATCTTTGTTGTGCTGTCTGTGATTTTCCATTCTCTATCATTGACATTTTTTCCACATTTCTTTTTTCAATTTGATGCGCGCTCTGCTGACAAGAGCAGCTCATTTTTTACTCTTTTATTTTACGTCAATAATTTATATGTATTTTCTTTTCATTTTAAGCTACCTTTAGCTTATCAATACGCAGGAATAATCGCTGTTATATAGATAGATTTATTTATATATTTATATTACTTTTCTTTTAAGGACCTGAGGGCCACTTTATTATGTTCTCTGAGTACTTATATTGTTAAATATTATAGTTAATATTCAAAACGAAATTGCCTTTAATACTTGGGAATAATCTATGCATATTATAAATATATTAATATTACTTCTTTTTCAAGGGCTTACAGCCTGTTCCTTAACATTCTCTCAGTATTTATTCTGTTCTATATTATAGTTAATATTCAAATTAAATGCACATTACCTCATCAATACTCTAGAATTTTCTATATTACAGATAGATTTATTAATATATTTATATTACTTTTCTTTTAAGGACTTGAAGGTCTCTTGTTCTCTTAGTATTTATTTTGTTCTATATTATAGTTAATATTCAAAATGAAATTAACTTTAGCTCATCAATACTCGGGGATAATCTACTTATATATACTATATAATAAAAATATATTTATATTACTTTTCCTGTTCTTTTACATACATTCTCTCAGTATCCTCCTGTTCAATTTTATAGTTAATATTCAAAATGAAATAATATTATTATTTATACGTAATTTATTTGTGCAAATCATTTTTCCCATTTTTCCAAATTTATAGATAGATGTATTTATATATTTATAGTACTTTTCTTTCAAGGAACTGACAGCCTCTTTTTCAACGTTCTGTAAGTATTTATTCTGTTCCATATTACAGTTTACATATGTATTCAAAATGATATTATGGCATATTATTATTTCTATTTAATTTTGTGCTAATCATTTTCCCAATTTTCTTTGCAGTTCATCATGGCAAGTGACCCCAGTGAACCGTTGACATCTTGTTGAATGCTACCAATTAGCATTGGCATTGTGCTCTGGCTCTATGGCTCTGGCTCTGGCTATGGCTCTAGCTTTGGCCCAAAACAATATGCTCACTGGACCAAAAATAACTTCAGGCTAAAAATCTAAATCCTTGCGAACAAAAAACACAAAATGGAGAGAAAAAGAAGCGAACTGAAACGAGAACATTTGGAATTTGCTATGGACTTAACTCGCACATGAAGCTGCCAAAAATTTTACAGACTGAAGGCAACACAATGGACCAGTGGCAGTGGCAGTGGCAATAACAGGACGTGGGCCAGTATGTGGCATGTGGCAGAGTGAGCCTGCGTTATGTGTGTGGATGGAATTTTTAGGTCTAAATCCTGTCGGGTCATAAAAAGTGCTTATTACATTATCACCTCAAGCGTGGCTGAGCTCCAGCCATAGCCACGCCCCACATGTGGAGGGGGAGCGTAGAGAAAGGGGGAGTCAGTGTGTCTGCCTGCCCTTCGATAGTCTCAATTGACTCGCACTGGGCTTTTTACACTTTTTTCCTTTGCTCTCTCAGAGTTTTTTGTTGGACTTTTGGCTTAGGCTTTATTATGGCCCCGGCAGCTGCTGCGTTTTTCAATTTACGCTTTTTAGGCCTTTGCCTTTACGCTGCCAAGTGGCATTCACCTGAGCCTCCCAGCTGTTGCCTGCTGCCGGCTGCTGCTGCCTGCTGCCTTGAGTCTTGATCCGATTTGGCTTGTTGCTCTGCAGTTAGCTATGTTTGTGGCACAAAAATGCGAGAAATGTGTAAATTTCTGTTTGGCCTGATCCGCTTTGGCGTCGAGTTCATTCAATTTGGATTAAGTCGTTCGTGTTGATTAACGAAATTGACTTTTTTCCTTTCGCTGACTGAGCGAGTGCTGTCAAAATCGATAAAAACTGCGACTCTGACGCAGCCTGTAAACAATTTAGAAGGCAATGCCAAAAGACATTTTGCTAAATATTCAATCAATTTGAAATGCATGCGACTCAGCCCAATACACAATAAATCACGCAAAAAAAAAGGAGAAGAAATATATATATATATTTCTATATAAAAATGTCTCAATTTCCGGCGTAACAAAATATGCGTCATAACAATAAAAATGCGCCAAGCTCTCTTCGCCCGTCGTCCGTCGTCCTTCGCCCTGGCCATGGCTAAGGGCAACTGCTGTTGCCACGTTTTGCTAAATAACGCAAATAAACAAGACAGGCGACAGGCCATAATATATCATGGCCCAAAGGCGCTTGACGACGTCGACAAGGGCAGAGAGAGAGAGAGAGAGAGCTGAGCAGCAGGACAAGGGAACATAATGACAGCCAAGGGAGCTGAGGAGGCAGTAGAGTATATGGTGGAGCTACTAGTCCGTCTCCTGGCATTGTCTGTCCGCCCGTCCCTCCGTCTGCGTTAACTGGGAATCAATGACATATCGTTATAACTAATACGTGCCCGCTGGCCCGACAAAATGCCATAAAAAAGTGAAAATAAAATAAATATCCGGGAATAATAATGCTGATAATACATACACAGTCGTATATACCGCACACTCATGCGTGTGTGTGTTTCACATGCTGTCTACAAGCACAATAAAAACTGTATCATTGACTGAGCGCAATAGACCAATTCATTTTGACACAATGTCACCAGCAGCAGCAGCAGTTGCTAAGCAGCTTTAAAGGCAGCTAAGAGCTTTCGAGTTGCCTTTAAGGCAAAAGCTTACTCTTCAGCATAAAACCAAGCTAAGTCTGTAAAGGGAAGCGAACAGTTTAAAGCCTTCTGAAGTGTATGATTTCATGATTTCAAATTAAAATTAATTGAACCATTAGGCTTAAGTTTAAAGTGTAGCCAATGGAGCTTTTGGTTAGCTCCTATTTTAAAACAGAAATAGAAGTGTAGAATGCCTTGAATGTTTACTATATTTTCACTCAACATTCTTTAAATATTAAGTGAAATAAAATCTAATTAATCCTTAACTTTACTCTCCAAATACTTTACTACCCAAACATCAAAGCTCTAAAATGTTTCATACTAATAGAGTATCTAAATAGGCTTTAATAAGCTTTCATAAACTTTAAGAGTTCTCAATGCTTTTCCAACTTCAAAGTCATCAAAGATCTGTTGATCTTTAGAGCATCAAAGCTCTAAAATATTCTATACTAACTGAATACCTAAATAAGCTTCCATAAACTTGAAGAGTTGTTAAAGCTTTCCCATCTTTAAAGTCATATACCTCCCTATCTTAAGCATGTTGTATCTGAAATGTAGACCACCTTATCCATGTGTATAGTAAACCACTCAAGATACTACTTCAACTACTAACTCGAGTCAAATCTTATTAATCCATAACTTTACTCTCTAAATACCTATTTCTATTCAGTATACTTTACATATCAGTATAAATTCTCTAAAATTTAATACTAAAAGGAGCTTTAACTTATAACAAACTTTAAGAATTGTCAAAGCTTTCCATCTATAGACTCATATCGCAATAGTATGCAACTTAAACTCGCTGTATCTGAAATGTAGAACACATTATACATAAGTACCATAGTTTACCGTATATAATCAAAAATATGGTATAAAAACTTATTAATCCATAACTTTACTCTCTAAATACTTCATTCAATACATTTTAAAGATCAACTAAATCAGAGCTTTCTATCTATAGACTCACATCACTGTGTATCTTAAGCACGTGGTATCTACAGCATTGTCACTGTAATTGTCCGCTAATTGGCCGGCAAACTAATTTGCAGTTATAATCCCTTTCTTTCTTAGTCTTTTCCCGAGTAAAAGGCGTAGAGAAAAGACAAAGGCAAACAAACAAACAGACACACACACACACACACACGCGTAGATACATCCGCAAACATTAGCAGCTGTCCGGAGAGAGAAAAGGACTAGGGCTATGGCTCAGGGTCAAGCACACGTTAAGGCACTAAAAGCTCTCCGTCCGACTGTTACGGCCAGTGGCTCAAAGCCGGATATCCACATAATGCCCCGCAGGAGCTGCGCTATCAACTCCTCTGCCTCTGCCTGCCTCACTCGACTCTCTGGTTGGCCACAACGTAACTTGAGCTCATAATTTATTTCGATTACGCCGCAGCACGCAATTTGCGCTGCAAAATATCCTTTAAGCGCCACACGCCACGCACACACATACACGGGGGTGTGGTGTGTGTTGTAAGGGGTGTGTTTAGTCCGTAGGCACGTAGACTGTTTGTCGGTGAATCGGGCATACTTGGTGGTACGGGCCACCTGTATCTTATTCGAAGATTTACATCCTTTATGGCGTTTCCATAAAAAAAAAAAAAAAAAACACTCGCACACACACACACACTAAACAAACTTACAGTGACTGAGATAAGCGTGCGCACAATTTCCGTTTCCGCTTAGTTACCGTTGTTAGACGCATTTCCCTCGGCTGGCGCGAATTCACTAAGCAACAATTAAATCAGCAGCAAAATGCGATTGAAGGGGAATTCAGTGAAAGGAAACAAACTCACTATCGGCATCCACATGCATCAACTAGTGAGTAAATTTTAAGTTTCTATTCAAACCAAACTTGACTAAGTGCTAAATGATTTTAGCTGAACTTGCGGTTGAATTTGCATAAAGAGCGGCAGGAATTGATATAGTGTATGTGTGTGGATAAGAAGATACTTCAATAGGTCTACTAATATTGCTTAATATCTCCATAGTGTCCGCTAATGCTTAAGAACTGTATGACTTCGTTAGTCTTAGTTTAGTAAAGCTGCAGTTACTGATATAGTAGTATGTATGTATGCATAAAAGATACTTCAATAGGCCCACTAAGGTTGTTTAACTGAAAAGCAAATATATTATTTCCTACTGTATTATTTAGTTAGACTTCTTAGCCTTAGTCTAGTTAGAACTTGAAATTAGATCAACTAAAAAACAAGCTGTAATTTAGATACTCCAAAACTGATTTGGTTTAATACTGTCTTCCGACTAAAGATCAGTCTGCAGTCTGACTTTGATTTCCACACATTTGGCCTATATCAAATTCATTATTTTCCAAACAATTTTTAGCAATTCTAAGTGAATTTACCAACAACCAAATACATAATAACTGCTCCATATTATACACTGTAAAGACCTCTTAAACTGATATTGAAACTGAGTGAGTTGCGGCAAGTGAATTTTCCAACAACCAAAATGCCTAATACCTCTACCATATTATACCCTGTATAAGCCTCTCAAACTGATATTGAAACTGAGTGAGTTGTGGCAGAAGATCAAACGATTTTCATAGAATCGAGTATACACATAAGGAATACCCTTTTCATTATCTAATATTGTGTAATATGCCTTGACAAAGACAAGACTTCTTCCACACACACATACAAAGAGAACAAGATAGATTACAATAAATACAATTTGAACAAAGAAAACCCCTCGAAATTTATCAAGAGCAAATGGAAAAACTGAAATTATTTGCCTTCCATTAGCTGACTTATGTAACCAAAGTCAATGAGTGTGTGTGAGTGTTTGAGGCATTCTTCAGGCATGATTCATCGATGCTTCCCGTGAAACGGTTTGTATCAATTTTTGATTGAAAAACAAAGCAAACGAAACACAACACACAAACTGAATCATGCCGCAGGTAAAAAGCGTAGCAAAAGGTAACAACAAGTCGAACAACTTGAAGAAGAAGATGCTCTCTGTCTCAGCCTGCTTTGCCATTAGCTGACTAATGGAGAGCTCAGACATAGGGGTAACTATTGGACTATGGACCATGGACTGTGTGTGTGTGTGTGTGTGTGACTGAGGGGCATCTTGGCCAAGTTAAGCGCTTTAACATTTACAAAACGTTTGCAGTTTACAGTTTACAGGTTTTCGTTTTATTTTCATCTTTTTCTTCTTGTTGCGCTTGGGTGTGCGCATTTTACGCTTAGAACTTATAAATATTTATGGCACACATAATGCAGCGAGTTAAGGTTGAGTTGAGCTTGGCCAATAATTTCTGCTGCTGCTGCTGCTCTCGAGTTGCTGCTGCTACGGCTGCTGCTACTGCTGCAGCTCCTTCTGCTATCAGCGCTCGTAACTCAAGCGTGCAGCAGAGTGTAGTATGTGTGTGCGAGTGTGCGAGTGTGTGTGTGTGTATTTCGGGTGCAGTGAAGCAAGCATTTTCAGCTGAGGGATTTATGTGCACTGACATGCAAGCTAAAAGCAAGGACAACAAACGGCTGCAGATAGCGTAAGCCGAAGGAGCAGCTATAGTCGAAAAGGAGCCAGCACACTTGCCACACACACACACACACTCGCACAACAATTGAGAAAAATATGCGAAGCACAAGGATTAGGCGAACACCAAAATTTATGTGACTTTTGCATGCGGGCCAAAGGATTGAGGCAGAGATAGAATATAGATATAGATATAGCCATAGATACACATAGTAGAAGGCGGCAGCTAACAACGACAGACATTAGTACTATTTCCGTTGCACAGGCCACAAAATATTCAATAATGTATTAAACATATAGACAGAGCACACACACCCACACACACACACACACACACACATGCTTGGCTATGGACAACTCAAGTGAAGCGTGGCAGCAGGATAAATCTAAATAAGACGTGCCACAGGCCTTCCTCCGAGTCGGAGTCGGAGTCTGTGCAGTGAAGTGCAATCGAATAACGATATGAATACACGAGTCTTAGTTTGAGTATAAGCCATACACTCACATGAATACACGAGTATAACTTTGAGTATAAGCCATACACAAGTTATAACTAAGCTGATTAGCTTACATCTTGGAGCTGCCCTTCAGTTTAGATAAACTCGAACCACTCGTGACACGACACGACTTGTGCACATCCCTAAGTGTGCTACGCTTAAAACAAAAAACGGAAACAAGACTTGCCACAAGCCAAAGTGAGGAGCTTGCCCCATCGCTCACTCCCTGCCTCTGAGCGGAAGCGGAAATGCAGCCACGTTTATGGCTTGCAGTTGAAGCTGATGAAATTGTTGAATCAATTTCCCACACATTTAAAACTGCAGCAGAGGAGCATGCGAAAGGAAGCCATATCAACCGGAACGGTAAAAATTGATAATCAATCAAACGCAACGCAACGCAGAGACACACTTAATCACTGTCTGTCTCTAGCCGGGATTTGCTGGCGCTCTTTCTGGGTTTCAGCTTATACGTACATACATAGCTTGGCCTTAACTTTATCAATTACCAGAGAGACAGACAGACAGACAGACAGTCAAGTCAATGGCATGATGCATGACTGAAGAAGGAAGTTGGGCCCATTGCATCAATGTCGAGAGCTAAACAAATTATCACCTGCTTGCTGTTGATTCAATTAACGCATCAGTACTAATTGCTCTTTCAGGTGTGCGTAGTATTAGCACAGACGGCAACCTCAGCGCAGACACAACCCCACAAACACTCTACTACTAGCTCAAGTTGTGACTCAACTCTTGAGGCCTCTTTTTGAGGCAGTTGAAGCACAATTTTGTGGGCAGCTTGAAGTGCTGACAGAGGCTGCTCCAACATGATACGGTACGAGATGCCAGGTATTCTCTTCTCCCCCTGTGGGGCAAACCGAAAAAACCGCAACACAAATTTGCAACAACTATGCAAAGTGCGCAAATGTCACTAACTGCATGTGTGTGTGTGTGTGTGTGTGTGGTCAGTCTAGGCTGTTGCACAATTGATTGAACAATGCGCATCATGTTCTCCGATTGTGTAATTTGCTCCTGTTGTTGTTTTTGCTGTTCAATTAATAAAATGTCCAATTAAATTGAGGCCCAACCGCAGAGCCAAGACTTGACATTACGTTCATGACGTCACCTGTGTGTGTGTGCGTGTGTGTGTATGGGTGTGCGACACTTGCGGTCGCTGCGGTGCCACCGCACACACTCAATGCAAGTTCAATCAGAACTCAACTCAGAATTTACAATTGTTGCCAGGGGTTACAGCCGGCGCGCTTTGAATGCAGATTCAATTACACACAGAAACCCAAAAGCTCAAAATTTCGGTTTTTCATAATATTTGGGTGGGGTTACCCCGGCATTAGGGGTAGGCGGACTGTAGACTGACTGTTGGTGGACTGTTTGCTGGCGCCATAAATCAAAGACAGGCAGACAGACCAACAAAAGACTTGGGTGTGAATGAAAATCAAAACTTCAGACAAACAACAATGCCAGCGGAACAATTAAATACCCTATACAAACTGCCTACGACTTCATGAGGAGGATTGGTTGGCTAACAGTGGGCGATACTGTTAGGAATATGATTACAGCAGGTTAAGCTGTTAGCATTTGCTAGGCATGAATGTTAACTTCTGCTTAGGCAGAGAGTTTCGCATGGAAGCCTGTTAAAGTTAACATTAAAACACGCTGTTAAGCTGCTGTCACTACAAAACGTTTGGCAATGGCGCTAACAGTAGGCATAAGTGCTAACAGAAGGTAGCCATTATTAATAACATGACTGTAAATAGTATAACTTTGTCAGCGTTTTAAATAGAAGTCTGTTAAAGTTAACATTCAAATATCTATAAAGCTGCTGTCACAACAAAACGTTCAGCACTACTGGAGGTAGTAACAGAAGGCAGAAGTGCTAACAGAAGGCTGCCACTGTTAATAACGTGACTGTAAATATAATTATGTGTTATGCTGTTAAACTTAAACGATTGGCATAACTGTTAACAGTAGGCAGAAGTGCTAACAGAAGTGCGACACTGTTAATAACGTGACTGTAAATATAACTTTGTCAGAGCGTTTGCATAGAAGTATATTCAATTTAACATTAAATATTATACTTAAACGATTGACATAGCTGCAAGCAGAAGTGCCTTGCTGTTAATAACATCTATTCAGCTTGTTCAGCTGTTAACATTAGCAAGCCATTGCTGTAAACCTGACTTTATTCAGAGAGCTTCAAATAAAAGCATGTTAAAGTTAACATTAAAGTAATCTGTTAAGCTGCTGTTAAATCAAAACGATCTGTTACTCATATATATTTATTATTTAATTTAATTTTCATTCAATTTATAATATCTCCATCGACTGCATTAAGGAGCAGCTCAAGTTCTAGTTGCTGTTCGTTCGCATTTCAATTCGAAACGAGGCACTAGGTTTTCCTAAGTTTTTCCGCTGGGTGTTGTGCATAAAAAGCGAGTGAAAAATTATGAATTTTCATAGTTTAAGCCAAAGACAAACAGAAACACCAAAGCAGACACAAACGCAGCCAGACAGGAGTCAAATAATTAATAGCCAACCCTAGGACAGAGCGTGGAGTAGAGAGGAGAGGAGAAGAGGCAGGGGCGGGGCAAAACGAAGACAACAACGACAAAACAAACAAAAACACGCAAAACAGATTTGCATGCACAAAACGCAGAGCTGAATAGAAGCGAATCAGAAGGGTGGGGGGGACACTGGGGCACATGTGGAGCTGGAGCTGGAGCTGGAGCTGGAGCTGGTAGTAGGGGTACAGCAGCACGTCTGTTGCCTTGGATGCCGACAGTAGCTTGTTAGTAGCCAGACCAAGAACAGAACAGAACAGAGTCAGGAGCAGAACTCGATGCACAGGCACAGTAGCAGGGCCATAACCAGAGTCGTGTCTAGACTTAAAGTTCTGGCTAATAGTCCTGGGCAACAGTCAGTGCCTTTTGAAACTCGTTGAAAATTTTGGCTTTTTTTCTGCTGCGATTTTTTCCGTAATTTGTACTAAACCGAATTTACGCTCTTGTATTACTTATTTGGCTCCATTATTTGTACAGATGAAGTCAAGCAGAGCAGCGACTGGCCTGGACTCTGGACTCTGTACTCTCTGCTCTCTCTGTGGCTTTCGCTTTTATTTCAGTGACTCCGACTCTGACTCCGACTCTGACTCTTGGCCTTTGTGTGACGCTTTTTTTCCAGGCACTTGATAATGAAATATAAACGTGGCGATATGTGTGTGGGAATGAGCAGCTGTCTGACAGTCTGACAGTCAGTCTGCCTTGTGGTAAAAAACAAGGCAAAAGTAAAATATTTACACAGAACAAAAAGGAAAGAAAGTAAAGTCCTTTCAGCAAATAAAGTTCTTCATTTACCGTTCGACATAAAAATAATGCGAATTTCCGTCGGAAATCATAAATAAATCCGCTTTAAGCAGCTGAGTAGCTTATGCGTTTTTTACTTTCAACTCCCAACTCGAACTCCAGGGACTCCATCAGTTGTCCAGCTGCAGCTACAGTTCATTTGGCTTAATGCGGAGGGAGGGGCACTTTGTGTTTGTGCAACAACACAACAGTTGACATAATTTGGAGCTCTGATTTGTGTTGTTGCCAAGGTACGCTATTATGTCTGCAGCTCGAGTGGCAATGCTCACTTTTGCTGCCACTCCAAAGCATCATCATCGTGCAGCACATCCTGCTAGCTGCAGCTCATTACGAGCTTTGACACGCACTTGCAACAGCTGCTGCTGCTGCTGCAACTGGCTCAAGTGCTGCCCCATTCTAAATTCAATTGAGCTTGAAGTGTTCAAAAGGCGCCAAGCTGCACAGCTGACGTTTGCAGTCAAGTTGCCAGCTGTAAGCTGCAAAGTTGCCAGGATGCTCAGACACACAGACTAGACTCTTCAGCCAGACACCTTTTTCAGCTGCATGTAAAACGGAATCAGACAATCTCACACTACTACAGGTGGGGGCAGGGGCAGGGGCACATAACTGATTGCAACTGGGGGAATTGCAGTGAAATCTGTGGCAAAAGCTGATCAATTTATGTGTTTGTGTTTCTGTGTGTGTTTGCTTTGCTTTCGCCCAGCCAAAACCATAAATATTTTCAATATCAACGCACTAAACATTTGCAATTGTTGTACAATTTATTTTGCCCAGCATTTACAACATAAATTACAACAAATTCACAACTAGACAGAGCTTGTGTGTGTACCAATACCCTGTTAAATAGGGAGAGAGTGTGGGGTATGCAGGAGTAGAGCTTAGTTGGTTGGGAGTGTGTGACAGCAAGAGCTTAATTTTGCTTTACTTTATGGACAACTAAAGGCAGGCAATGGTGTGATTAGTAAAATTACATTACGGATAATACAAATTGCAGAAAAAAGTAATTAAAATTCAATGATATGAACTGCCATAAAGCAAAGTCTTATAGCTATAAACTAGAGTGGAAATTGTTTCACTCTGACTAAACAACTTTCTTTTTGAGCTAAAATAATGCATTTGCTAAGTGTCTAATACATTTCTAAACAATTTTTATATCAAAATGAAAATTTTAATTATCATAAAATAACATTATAAAACAGTTTAGCTAGCTGATTGATTTACTACATTTTTTTATTCATACATACATAAATTTCGAATTTTCATAAAAGAAAACTTTTTCTAATTCTCAAATATATTTCTTTAACAATTTCTATCAAAATTCAACTATTAATTATTATAGAAAATATATATAAAATAGTTTAAAATACAGATAGATTTTCTTAGAATTTTCTACATTTAAGTCCGAGTTTTTTTTTAAAAGGAAACTATTCCTACTCCTCAAATTCCTTTCTTAAACAATTTCTAAATCAAAATTCAACTAAGAATTATTTCAGGAAATATATATAAAACATTTTAGCATGCTGCTAGATTTTCTTAGAATTTTGTACATTTAAGTCTTTTTTTTTTAAAGGAAACTATTCATATTCCTCAAATTCATTTCTTAAACAATTTCTATATCAAAATTCAACTTTTAATTATTATAGAAAATATATATAAAATAGTTTTATAAACTGATAGATTTTCTTAGAATTTTCTACATTCAAGTCTGGATTTTTTTTAAAAGGAAAGTATTCCTACTTCTCCAATACATTTTTTAAACAATTTCTAACTCAAAATGCATCTTTTATTTATTTCAGTTAATATATAAGTATAAAACAGTTTAGCACGCTGTTAGATTTTCTTGGAATTCTCTAAATTTAAGTCTGATTTTTTTTTTCAAAAGAAAACTACTCCATATTATACACCAATCTATCGCTGGTATTTCCACTAGTTTCCAAGTCTAACTCATTAATACAATGCCAGTGAAACATAAGCTAGCATGTGTTTTAGTCTAGTAAAATTTTAGTTTTGGCTTTAAATTTTTTTATTTTTGTATTTTTGGCGTGTTTGCCGTCACTCGCGTACAGCTAAATTGGCCAAATAAAAGCTAGTGACTGCTAATGGCTTTTGCTCTGTGAGGTTTGCGCCAGAGTGTGGTTATGTTTGTTGTTGTTGATGCTGTTGTTGTTGCACTTTTACCAGAAATAATAAAAAAAGGGGAAAAACATTGTTTGTTAGCCAGTTGATGGCGTCTAATTGACATGAACATGCATTGTCATTGTTTTATGCACTAATTGGGCAACATTTCATTGCATTTGGCTGGGAACGTTATAAATCGATTCGAAAGAGCAATTAAATATGCAACACCCAGCTAATTTGACCTGCATTATCGCCATGTTTAGACTGATAAAACGAAATGTTGGCTTATACTATGCATCGAAATATTAAAGACATATTTTTAGAGTCGTCTACTCGGCTCTCTCTGGCATAGCATTGACATAAATCAGCCCATCCAAATATAAACGGCTGTTTAAATAGAATTTGCGCATTACTATCGACCCACTGCCACGCCCACACCACCACCCACATTAGCAGCTGAACTCATTTGTCATGCCAAAGTAAACAGAAATTTTGTTGCTGTTGTTTTTTTTGGCGGTGTTTGAAATTGTCAACGAAATAAATTCCGTGTGGCATAATAAAATATTTACACATTGGCAAATGCTGTCACGCTTAAACAATTACCAGCAGCTTTGTTGTGGCTGCCCCAGCGAGATAAACACAGCACACACACGCACACACTCTGATCAGGTAAATCCAATAATATTCTTTGCAATATTCACTGCAATTAAGTGTACCCCAACCCACTCATACTGCTATCAGCACTGCCATTGACATTCACTATCGACTTATTTATAAGCACATGAGTAGCGCCTCTTATCACGAAATGAACTCATGCCTCAACTGGCAACAATTCGTCATAGGTCTGGTCAAGCGTCATGTTTCAGAGTGGACAGTCGGACGGTCGGAGAGTCGGTCCCCCCCTCCTCGAATGATTCATGCATTCAATTGGGCAACATGCATGACTGCGAATGCGAGTGCAGCAAATGCATTCACTTCAGACTCAAAAGCCATGAGATTGACTCTGAAATAGTTCTCGCAAATTGCATTACTTTATTAGTTCAAGTAGCTGAGGCATCGCTTTGAAAGCGTACCAAAGCTTTTCACTCTATTAAAGTCGCCTAAAACTAAAGTTTTGCATTTTGATTGTAAACTTTGCTATAGGCTGTAACTCAAACAGGGAATGATGTGAAAATTCATGATATATGGTGGCAATTTATAGCTATAATAGCTAAAGCTTAACTTTAGTTTTAAAGCTGATCTTAAAGCTCAGCTCCATCAAGAAACTTGAAGCTGATTTCAGTATAAGAAAAGTCCATTATTTTGATTGGAAGCTCTCTTTTGAGAGAGCTTTAAACACAGCTTTAAATACTTTGGAAAGTCATAACCTTAAGCTTTATTTTTAAGCTGCTTTATGATAGCTTTTAACATGACACAGTTCTTTCCTAAAGCTTTTTTTTAACCTCACTCTTGAATGCAGTTCATTCTCACTTAACATCCAGCTTTAACTACTTTGTATAATCATAACTTTAAACTATATTGTCTTTAGCTTTAATACTAGCTTTCCGATAGCTTTTTTCTTTCTTAAAGCTCATCTGAAACCTCACTCTGAATCCTATTCAAGCTCCCTTAACACCCAGCTTCAACTACTCTATATAGACGTCACTTTAAGCTTTATTTATTTATAGTAACTTTAAATACAATAAAAATAATGTTTAAAGTTCTCTCAAATTATTATTCAACTACTTACTCTCAATTGAGGTCATTGAGCATCAAGCGACAAAGCTTTGTCATACGCATTCACACAGTTATTGTGGTTACATAAAAAGCAAACTTAAACCAACCACAAATGTTGGCAAATATTTCAATTAAATCTACACAAAATAGCTGAAAAATCCTTTTGCTTTATTTGTGGTTCACTCGCTGTCAGTTTGACCCAATTGCATAAGCCCTAAATACATATAATCTAACTCATAATTCATACAAAAGAAACGTACTCAATGCTCTGCTTAACGTTTAGTTACAGCGTAATATAGATATTTACGAATAACAACTATAAAGTTTATATAGCTATATATATTGCTAGGGTATCTATAGGGTATATGTATCACTCGTAAAACTACTCAAACTACAGCAAACTTTTGAATGATTTGCTGAAATTCGCGTGCGTGTCGCCAACAGTGTAAAATTATTAGAAATAATTTATAAATGTCTTAACAATTTGTATACATATCAACACACATAGTATATATAGTAGTATATATAAAGTATCCAAAATGGCAGTGAAAAGGAAATTTAGTTGGAAAATGGCCGAGTAAAAGTTTTCAGCGTATCGTGCGCAAAAACCGCGCGAAAAAAATAGAAAAGAAAATTAAAACAAATCACTACGGAATTTATTTTTAACAAAAAGAGCAACAACACAATTTCATGTATTCACATTTAAATGAATAAATAAATTAACCGTTCAACTAATGTATTTTCGCGTTTTTCCGCTCGTTTTTCTGGGCAATTTTCGACACAGATTTCCCATTTGCCCATCAATCGAAATTAAAGCAAATCTGAGCATAATGCCATTTGTTGTAAAACACATAAAGCCCATTTCGAGGGGAGTGGGCGTGGCACTTACCTTTTGCACTAACAGCGGCTGGGCAAAGTCCACACCGCCCTGCAGACGGAAACCCCAGGGTTGGGCATCGAAACGTGACAATTTGATTTGCAGCAATTGTGGTTGGGCCATTTTCCTATTGCGCCGAGCCGGAATTTATTGTATGAATACCCTGTAAATAGAAACGTGAAATAAAACAGAATGTAAGTAACGTTCAAGTATGCTTCATATCACGTAGACCACTAATTAATGAATATAAAATCAACAGCAACGTGTAAGAAAAACCCTGGGCTGCCAGCGCTCCTTTGGGCTACTAATAAAGACATTATTCAGGCATGTATGCATACTACATGCTAATCCTGGCAACCAACCAGCTAACCAAAGCTGCCTCCCCTCCCCACCCAGCTCCCCCTTCACATGTCTATCCCCATTGCTATCTGTGCTGCCTTGATCTCTGCGCCAGCTGCAGTTGCCTGCACAAAAGCTTCTCTAGTGCCAAACTGCCAACGTGCTAAGCTAGAGGGACAGGCACCAGGTATTTGGCTAAAATATACCCTAACTTCTGAATAAAATGGTCAATATGTTGGATTTCCTGCTGATATATATTATTTAACTTTAAATGCGTTTCTCTTGGCGTATTACTAATACGTCGTATTCAGAGTATTAGCTCTCATAACCTCAACTTCTAAAGGGAAACATCAACTGTTGAATTCGCTCTCTCTGCGCTCAGTGCTCAATTCGCCTGCTTCTATTCCCATGCTATAATTCGCCTGCTTGTGTTTGTATGCTGCAATTCGCCTGCTTCTATTCGCAAGCTGCAATTCGCTTGATCGACTCGCATGCTACAATTCTCCTGCTTAGATTTAAATGCTTCAAGTCTGCTGCTTCTATGCTGTAATTCGCCTGCTTTTATTCTTATGCTGCAATTCGCCTGCTTCTATTCTCAAGCTGCAATTTGCCTGCTTCAATTCGCCTGCATCTATTCGCATGCTACAATTCGCCTGCTTCTATTCGCAATTCGCCGTGCTTAGTGCTCATTCGTGTTGTTGTTGCTCTCGCTGTGTTGTGCTGGCGGCTTTAGCAAATTTGCTTGTTTCAACTGTTAACATTTTCATTCTACTACCAGCCATGCATACCCCTTGTGCTATAGTTGTGGTGCAGGCATGAACATAAAACGAGTTAAACTTTGTTAGATATCGCCTTTTTTCACAGCATAGAAAAGCACACACACTCGCACACACACAGACAGACACACTCAGGCAGGGACTGTGCTGTTACAGTGTGTGCAAAAAGTGCACGCACTGCATGCACATGAAACTGAGGCCAGTTGTATGTAAGTGTGGCTTACATTTTTGTGTGTGTTTTTTTTCTGGTTAAAGTCGTCATGGCTGCTGTGTAATTTGTACGAAGTGTGTGTGTGTGTGTGTGTGTGTGTGTGAGTGTGTGTGTCTGTCTGTTGATTTAGTTTGCTGCATAACAATTTTGCTGAGTGTTGTGTTTTTTATTAGCAGAGAGGAGTAAAGCACCTAAAACCAGAGCGAACCGGTGCACCTACTATAGTCAGTTCCCTCAATGTGTGTGTGTGTGTGTGTGTATAAGTGTGTGTGTGGAAGGAAGACATGCTCAAAGTGGAAGTAACTACATTAAGCTATTAAAACGACAGCAGCTGCCAGTTACAAAGGACAAGGACACGGCACAACGTGTCTACGGCTACTTGCAGGATATGCCAGGCACACACACACACACACACTCACTGAAAGAGATAGCTATAGAGGGGCAGAGAGGGAGTGTGTGTGTGTGTGTGAGGAAGACATTTTAGCACACACAGCAGTTTAATTAACGTTAAGTGCGGGTGGTAATGGCACCAGCTCGATCCTCAAGTCCACCACATGTGTGTGTGTGTGTGTGTGTGAGTGTAAGTGTGTGTAGTTGAGTGTAAAACGAAAAAGCGCAGGCTGCACAGCAAGAGAGAGGGGTTGGGGGATAGGGAACCTTGACTTGGGCCATAACACGACAGCATTTGCATTTGCATGTAAATGCTTTGCCTCTGCCTCAGTCTCTGCCTCTGCCTCTGCCAAGTTGGGCCATTAGGCATGCACTTGCACACACACACACAGGCACACACCCACACACAGACACCCACAGACATACGTGTAATTTAATTAAAATATTAAATAAATGTGAAAAGCCAAAAAGACCGCCGCCAAGTACCTGGCACAACATCTAAATGCGCCGCAGAGAAGCCAAACGAAATGAAAACTCGCAGAAGCACTTTCTAGTACTAAATGCCCAGTTGAATATGCAGCTGAGATTCACACGTACTATCTATACGAGTGGGTGGAAATGTATACAGGTGTATGCGAGTGTGTTAGTGTGTGTGTTGGCTAATTACTAACATTAGAATTGCGTTTTAATGCTCTCACTGTGTTGCAGCACTCGAACATATGTGGAACGAACTGCTAATAGTCTAGCTGCTCTTTGGCTGAAGTGGAGTTGAGAGTTCAAGTGGATTGCGGAATGCGGAATGCGGAATGGAACAATGCGCATTGGAATGGTAATGAATAAGGCAATGAAAGCGTGGAAGAAGTGGGAATGAAATCAATGCAGCTGCTGGGAGTTAAGTGAAGAGCTTTGGCAAACTCAACGGACACAGTGGAATATAACAGGCATACAGGAAGTATACAGGAATTGGTAAGTAGTAAATAGGAATATATGTAATGAATATAATGTAAAGTAATAGAAAGTAAAGTAGAGGAAATAGCTGAAGGCTAGTAAGTGGAAGTACTATATAAAATATGTATTACTAAAAGTGGGTTGAACTAAGGGAGTGGCATAAGCACTAGTGACAGTAGAATGGAGCCTTTTTCTTAAAGCAAATGAAATTGTAAATTATGCGGGTAATTTGTAATTATTAATCACTGATCTTTGATCATATTAGACTTATATAACATAAGACATAATCCAATTTCGTAGTGTAAAATATATTAATAATTTTTAGGCATTGATCATTGATCTTTTATCATACTAGTATTATCAAATATAATCCAAAATTTATTCTAAAATATGTTGATAATATTTGAGCATTAATCAGTGACCTTTTATTATACTAGTATTATTAATTATAAGCCAATTTGTACTATCAAATATATTAATAATATTTAAGCATTGAATGTTGATTGATTTTTGATAGAATGATCAATTCATTTCCAATTTGTTATGACAATATTTGAGCTCTGATCATTGCCCGTAATTGAGCCAAATAATAGATTCAATTACCAACAAATATAAGCCAACTTCAGTTACTCAAACTCTCCATATTTTTAAGCATAACTGTAGAGTATTTAAACATAGTAAACTCCACTATATAATGCCTTTACATACATCTAATTTTCCATAGAAATTTAGAGCCAAGCGTAAGACATTTCCATTTCAATACATATCAGAAATAGCAAAACTAATACTCAAAGTCTGTGGTTTCTCTTTGTCTCGCATAATCCCCTTAGAGCTTGTCAGCTGTTGGCGCCCCCATGACAATGGCGGACCCCTTTTGTATCATTAATAAACTTATACCCTGCAATCCATAGCAGCTTTATGACTAATAACCAAATGTCAGCTTACGACTCCCAATACGAGTGTACGTATCCATGCTCTGCCACAGATACACACACATACACACACACACACACACACACACGCGTATTTTATTTCCTGCAGCGATATAGCAGCGATACAATGCGACAGCTCAGCTTGGCATTTTGCAAAATAAACAACAAAAGCTCTTGGCCATATATGAGCATGTATCTAGATACATTTGTATACACGACTATACTGTGTATCTGTCTGTCTGTCCGTCTGTCTGTCTGACGCAGCGACAAAACTTATCGCTAATAAGTTTTACACACAATTGGCAAATTAAAATTTATTTATATGCAGCTGGTGGTAGATGCAAGGGGGCAGCGGGCGGGGTGGGAGGGGAGGGGAGTCAGGGTAGTCAGTGGAGCTGCCCATTCATCACGCTGCGCCTGCCTGATTCTGCCTGGCGATTATGGCTGGTGTTGTAGTTGGTGTTATTAAAGTTGTTGTCGATATTGGTATGCGTGTGCCAATTGGTAGGAAACAGGAGCGGAATTTGATAACAAATTAAGGCAAAACAATAAAAAGAAAGTTAAAAATTCTAATGATTGTTTAGAGAAATTAGTCTAAAATATTTAATCAAATTTCTAAAAAGTTTCGTATGTTTAACTTAATAGTTGTTATAATTTTTGGTAAATTTAGAGCGGAATTTGATTTACTAATTATAGTAAAGAAATAAAAAAAGTTTAAAAACTCTATTGTTTGGGGAGAGAATTCTAAAATTAGGTAAAGCAAATTTTAAATGAATTCCCAAGCTTTTAAATAGTCTAAAAAGTGTCATATGTTTAACTAAATAGTTGTTGTAATTTATGCTAAATTTTCTACTGCAATTTAGTTAAACTTTAAAGCATTCACGAGCTGCTACATATATTAGTTTCAGCTTGAGTTTTAAAAGTTCTTAGCCAAATTTTGTACCTTAATTCAATATAAAATATTTTAGAAGTTTTCTTTTGTTGAAAAAGTTCTCTAAATGCAGTCTTAAATCAAGTTAAAGTTTAAAGCTTAAAGCTAGAATTTTTGCTACAATTTAGTTAAACTTTAAAGCACTCAAGAGCTGCTACATTTATATGTTTTAGCTTGAGTTTTATAAGTTCTTAGCCAGCTTTTGCTACTTAATTCAATATAAAATATCTTACAAGTTTTCTATTGTTTTGAAAGCTCTCTAAATGCAGTCTTAAATCAAGTTAAAGTTTAAAGCTTCCCAGTGGCACAAAAGTTTGCCTATGCAGCTGCAAAGTTTGTACAAAGAGAATAGTTATAATTAACATGAAAATCTTGGCTTAAAGAAATATTTGTAAAATATTTGCTTAAACCTTAAAAGTGGGAAAAGCTTTCTGTTTTCTTTAATAAACTTTTTCAATCCGCTCCTGATGTTTGCCAGCGCCCCCTCGCCCTTGCCCCACTCTGCGGCTGAACAGCCGTTGCATTTCATTTCATTCAACCAGAGAGCAATAACAGCGACAACAACAACAACAACTACAGTGGCAACAACAAATCAATTTGCATGCGGTAGTTTTGGAGATTTATGGCATTGGCATCTGTGCATATAATTTTTTGGGCGAGGCTAAAAATACATACATTTATTTAAATGATTTCTTATAGTATACAAAAAAATAAAGTAGTATTACTGATGCCGTGAAGTACGAGCTCAAATTGAATCTGAAAATGAAATTGGAAAAAGCGGAACTACTGGCACACAAATCCATACATAAAAGTCGAAAGCAGAAATTGATTTTGAGCACATTTGATGTCATTAGCAGAGTCTCCAGCGTCTCTCTCGTCAAACTGTTGACCCGCATAAAGCGAATGACCGGCAACAGAGAGAGAAACCATGAAGCCAAGCAAAGAGCAGAAGCCAACGCAATCAACCCGAAAACCTCAGAAACCAAAGGCAATGGCAAAGTCAAAGCCAAAGCCAAAACCAAACCAAAATCAACTGAAGCATCCACTGTCCATAGCGTGGATCGTTGCTTCTTTTAACGCTGATGATGTCATGCGGGTGACAGCGGGCGGACTGTAGGGGGGAGAGTAGAAGGGGGAGCGGCGATTGGAGTGGACCAAACGGCAACTGGATACGGCAATTCGGTTTGGACATTTCGCACGCTGCTTAAAAATCTACGTAAATAATGGAGAGCAAAACATTTTTTTGAGGTTATACCCTGGCAGCCAAAGTGGCAGCTAATGGGGTATCCAGGGCGCTATTTGAGAGGGAATAGTCTGTGCGAGGCTAGGGTATACTATGAGGTAAACAGAACAGAATATTATGTGACTGATAACACAATATACATATAAATATCTATAGAATGTGTGGTTTCAGCCTATCTTATATTAGAGGGGATGGTATATATACAACAATTTAGTATCGATTGGATTTATAGGGTATATTTCATCTATACAATTTCAGAGTCTCTTTTAGTGTAGCTTATTTTATAGGGTATCTAATATTTGTGCATCAATTTAGACTGCCTTCAACAGTGAGTTGAATACGTCTCTTTCGACTGTCTCTAGGGTATCTTCACGTGCTGTTTATCCCTCTTACAGTTATACAATTTTAGAGTCTCTTTTAGTAGAGCTTATTTTATAGGGTATCTAATATTTGTGCATCAATTTAGACTGCCTCTAACTCTGAGTTGACTACCTCTGCTTCGTCTGTCTCTAGGGTATCTTCACGTGCTGTTTATCCCTCTTACAGTTACCACAAACTCGTTTGGCTGTGCGCCATTGACTTTTCTTATATACTACATATTTTGTTGCTGAAATTCTTAGCTTTTCTTTATGTTATTTTTGTATTTTTGTTCAATTTTTTGTTAGATTTTTTACAGTATTCTTTTCGATTTCGCTGATTACATTTGGACGGTCAGATAACAGCAGCACTTAGTCAGCAGAGAGCGTAGCAGATTATAGTGTACTATATAGAGAGAAAGGAGAGCATGACGAGGAGAAAGAGCGTAATGAGTGGAGACTCTGAGTGGGTATACCCTAAGGCTGAGCATAGTCTCAACAAAGCAAAAGCAAATGAAGTAATGTTGCTCTAGATACTATTTCACGGATTTGGCCCCAGACCTCAGAGTTAAACTACTTTAAGCAGCAGTAAAAATTTTAAATAAATAGGAATTTAAATAATTTAAAGCAGATATTTATTACAGCGCATCTTTCGCTTGCCTTTGCATTATTTATAGTCGCAGAGAGTTAGACAAACTTTTGGCTGGCATGCAGAGGCAGCCTCTATAACAACAACAACTGCATTGGGCATTGGCTACTGCTGCCACTGCTGTTTATTTGTTTTTGCTGCTGCTGCTGCTGCTGCCTTTTCAACACATTAATAAACTGCATATGCAACAGCTCATTAAAAGCCACTCGAGCCTGTGGCAACACGCAAGTCAGCCAAGAAACCAGATCTACAGATCTGCCTCGGAGCCAGCCAGCGCAGCCCAATGCAATGAAGCGTATGGCATGCGGCATGCGGCATGTGGCATGGAGGCACGTCAAGTGGGCAGACCTTAAGCAGCAGCAACTCTCGAGTTTGCTGCTGACTTTTTGGGCCAAACAAAAGTGAAGTTTCACTCACTTGCCTGGCGACATTCACCCACTAACTGCCAAGGGGAAATTAGGCAAGAAAAACGCAGCAGCAGCAGCAGCAGCAGCAGCAGCAGCAGCAGAAGAAGAAGAAGCTGGCAGTCAACGAGGCTGTCAGGCCCTAACAAGCCATGCAAATGGCACACACACACACACACACACACACTCACATAACATATGTGTGTGTATAGTTGTTGTTGTTTGGACTGCTCTTTGTGCTCCCTGAGGCAGCTGCCTCCTCCTCCCACTCCTCCCCCCCCCTTCAGCGAACGCGTTGATTTCGCATTTATGCAAATTTGTGCGCACACTTCAAACTCTGCGACTGCGTTTTGCGCTCAACTTTAGCACTATTCTGCTTTAGTTCTCACTTTTTTTCATTTTGGGCCGCACGAAAGTTTTTGGTTAGAGTGAATCTGTAGTCGAGTGATTCTTTTTTTCTGCCTCCTGGTACGCTTGATGCGACGTGACATGACGTGCACGTGACGTCATGTGTGTGTGCGTGCCTGTGGTGCAGTATCCTGACTGAATGGCAATGGCAGCCAGCGGAGAGTGTGGAGTGGAGTGTGGAGAGTGACGAGTCGAGTGCAGCATAGATCTATGCGCCAACTGGAAGCTGTTGCTCTTCAGTCTGTCTAATGCAATGCGCGTGCTAAATGGGCGTAACTCAGCGGCCCGACGACGACTTTTTGCTAAACGCAAAAAACTTTTTCACTCAACACACACACACCAGCACACACACACACTCACACACGCTAGAACTGTCAGTGCATCAAAACACTTGAAGCATTCGAAAAGCTGTTGTTGCTTTGCTTTTGCTTTCATTCTCGCTCTCTGCCTCTGCAATTTCTAGTTGTTAACGTGGCGTATACGTAATGTTTGCCTTTGCATTTTTGCTGTCAAATATGACACTTTGCTTCGGCTCTTCTGCTTGTTGTTGTTCTCGTTGTTGTTGTGTATTTCAGTGTATATTATTTTGCTGCTTGGCGCTTTCAAGTGCTCTGTCAACGCACAGCGCAGCGTCTGGCAAACATGCCTAAATGCAACTGCAGCTGACATTGAGAATGCGCCAATTTGCAGCAGCATGGAGTAGCTCACACACACACTCGCACACACACACACACACTCTGTCTGTATCATTTAAAGTTCTCGACTTGGCCAAGACAGTGTCTGCTCACTGGCCACGCGCTGTTTCGCCTTGACTTGTCACAGGTGGGCGGCCAATTTGCTGCTTTCACTCACACACACACACTCGCACACACTCTTCCCCCTTCACCATCTCTAACTAACTGCCAGCAGGAGCCACATTCAGCGCGCAGACAAGCGTGTGATAAGTTCATTACCGCAATGTAATCCATGTCTGCCCTTTTGCAACTGCAATGATTACAATTTACTTCCTTTCGATTTTGTTTCTCGTTTTTGGTTTTTAATACGCTTTCACCTGGTCAGCGAGCGCAGTCAATGGGAAAGTTAGCCAAGTTAGCAGATAATAACGCGCACTGTGCTCAAAGTGCAACTCGATTATGTACAACTTGCATATAGACCAGGGGTCTGTGAGTGGACAACAGTCATAAAAGTTATGCTGTTTATACATATAGTCAACGGAGAAGCTGGGTTTAAAGCAGTTGTTGTGTATCTTTAAATAATATATGTGAATAAAATATATAAAAAATATATATATAAAATATATAAAAATATATAGAAAATATACATAAAATAATATACATAATTTGACATGAAGTGAATACAATAATATCATATCTTAGGCATAGTCAACAGGGAGCTGAGCTTAAAGCCAGTTGTTGTGTATCTTTAAGTAATACATGTGTATGAAATGTTTAAAAAATATATATAAAATATACATAAAATATACATAAAATACACATAAATATACTTTAAATAATGTGCATAATTTAGCTTTAAAAGTGAATAAGATACTATCATATCTGAGACATAGTATTGGCTCTTAGGCTCCAAGACTTGGCCTAGACTTCTTTACCCTTCTAACGCATTTTGTGGAAGTTGTCGTTGTAAGTAATATATGTATACAAAATGTATAATAAATATACATAAAATATACTTAAAATAATCTACATAATTCGATATAATCAGACCTGTTCTGAATTTCGATTCCGAGTAAATTGATCGGAATCGTTTTGATTCCGAACGTTTTGCTGTTCTGACATTTCGATTCCGAGCAAAATCCTTTTGAAAATGAGTGCCTATGAGCAGTCGGAATGAAAAGGATTTGGCAAATTTAACATGTATATGGTTGTTTTTCCGCCCTGTACTATAAAATTTCCCCTTTCAAAACGACTCGTTATTCAGAACAGGTCTGAATATAAATGTAATACATATAATAATATCATTCCTTGGGCATAGTATTGGACTTCTTGTCCCTTCCAACGACTTTTGTGCAAGTTGTTGTGATAAGAAGAAACAGAAAACTGTCTAGTAGCTCTTTAGCTCCTGATCTGCCCTGTGAAGGACCAGGTTTTGGTAGCTAAGACTCTATTAGCTCACTCAGAACTGACAGACCTTGTCTATCTATCTAGTTTGTATGGTTCATAACAACCTCAGACTGTGTATAATCCCAGTAGTCGGAGTTCAGCATATGTAGTAGCTTCACAATGCTCCTCGTTTGACCTAAGTGAACTAAGTACCTTAAATCTTTAACCTAACCCAGTCTCGGCATAAAATAATATAGTAGAACATTTCACTCGCTGCGGTATGTATACCTCTTCATATAAATTATAAAAAAATGTACAATTTATTCAAACAAAAATTCACAGCCCGAAATTACTATTTGCAGTCAATAATTATCAAAATTAAAATTTAAAAATATATCTACTGCAATTCGAGTGTGTATACATATGTAAATTGATACACATCGAGGGGGCACAATGTGATTTCACATGCTGTGTATCATAATTATTCCATCAAATGCAAATCTCATTTTTATACTCATTTTCATAGCTAACAAAAATTGATTAATTTCGACATTTCGCATCTAAATGCAAATTTTACAAATTACACTCCAAAATTTGCAATCAATTTCAATTTTGATATGAATTTCACATTCGTTAAAATTATTAGGAAAAAAAACAGAGGAAAATTACAATAACATGCATAATAAAATTGATATTTCATTACATTTGGAGGGAAGCAGCACAATTCGCTCGCCTTCTGTAAATTGTAAATATTCTGGCTGATATATTTATTAATATTGGCATAATAGTAACAATAATAATGCGGAATTTCTTAAAGAGGGAGTGTTAAACTGGGAGATACCCTGGATGAAGTTTTGAGCTAAATTAGTATTAGGAAAGAACAGATGAAGCATTTTTAAGACTTTCACTAATCCCTGCACATTCTCTGATGCCTACTACTAACCCTCTAAACTACAGAGTATATAGTCGATAGCCAATAATAATGTGAATAATAACAATGTGAAAATACTTGCCTAGAGAGTTCTAAACTGACAGTTACCCTCGATGAAGTTGGAGCTAGATTAGTATTGGCAAAAGGGGGAGGAGGTTTCATATTAGTACTGGTTAAGGGAAAACTGAAGAGTGTTTCATCACTCTTACTACTTCCATGATTCCCATCACTCCCTCAAGTCTACTACTACTTTATATTTACAGGGTATGTCTAGGGAGTTGTGTGATGGCAGTTACCCTGGATGAAGTTTAAACTAGATTAGTATTGACAAAGGGAAACACAGATTAAGGGCTCTTACTACATCCATTATTTCCATCATTCCCTTAAGCCTACTACCACCTCTTTATAGGTATCTACAGGGTATGCTTAGTCAGTTCTAAGCTGGCAGTTACCCTGGCCGAACTTTGAGCTATATTATTGCCAAATGTGAACACAGCTGCAGCACTTTTACTACTTTTATTCAATCATTGCCCAACTACCACTACCCTCTACAACTACAGGGTATCAGCATAGTCTGCACTTCCACTAGCCTGATTGAACTGGCATAAATGTGTTGTTTATGACTTGCTGTTTATTCATTCTTTCGCATTGTTCAGCAACTGTTTAATTTAATCTCATATTTTTGCGCTCTTCTTCTTGTTGTTATATCTTCATTGTTTTTTGTTTTGTTTGCAAATCGTTCACTGGCGATAAGTTAACGCATTAAAGCGAGCAACTATATAGCGTATATATATGTATATATATGTATACTGTGCTTGGCGATAAATGTCGCATAAATGTTGCACAATAACATTATTTACAATCGCATGAAAAATGCAGCATATAGTGCATATAGTACAGTGCGTGCAGAAAGTAATTAAATATAATATAAAACAATCAAAAAAGCCAAATCCCATAAATTAAACTGGTTGTCAGTGCTGAAACCACAGAGAGCAAAAACTATAAAAAACTGCCACCATTATAAAAATCTGTCAGCATAATAGTTAATACCATATTAGGTTGTTTTTTCTGTTGTTGAGCTAATAAAGCGTAATTATCAGCAAATTTATTTAATTAGCCGCATAAAAGTATTTGCATTATTTCAGATAGTCAGATAGTTTTTTAGAGCTGCCTTAATGTGATTTCGAGGCATTGTTTGGGGCTGAATTAAAGTAAAGTTATGTATATTCGGCATACTCTATATATAGTAGAGGATAGTGAAGTCATTATGCAGTCAACGATTATCTGTCATTTGATTTAACATCATGCATAAAATGCAATGCAATTAATTTAAAACTATTTTTAATTACCTTTTTGTGCATAATTTGCGGTTTAAAAGGCAAACGAAATGCGATTAATCGAAATGCAATTGCAATTGCCACAACGAGAGAGCTTCAGCTGCAGATAGTAGTGCCCAAACTTGCGGCTAATTGGTTGATCCCATTCGCTTTAACTCTTTTTGTAGCTGTATCTATAGAGGTGGGAAGTCAGCTGAACTGTAGCTATCCCAGTGTATCTGCAGTAGTAATGCCCAAACTTGTAGCTAATTGCTTGATCTGCTGCAAAAGTATCTGTATCTACAGAGGTGGCAACTCAGCTCAAAAGTATCTGCAACAGTTCACAGATTGAGCCTGGCTGATTAGCCCGAGTCATAGCCTATAGCCTAGCCCAGAGATACTTAAGCCTACGTCTGTCTGCTGTACATAATTCTCATACATATCTGTATCTATAGAGGTGGTAAGTCAGCTGAACTGTAGCTATACTAATGTATCTGCAGTAGCAATGCCCAAACTTGCGGCTAATTGCTTGATCTCTTTAGCTTTAACTCTTTGTATCTGCATCTATAGAGCTGGCAACTCAGCTCAATAGTATCTGCAACAGTTCACAGATTGAGCCTGGCTGATTAGCCCGAGTCATAGCCTATAGCCTAGCCCATAGATACTTAAGCCTATGTCTGTCTGCCGTACATAATTCTCAATCAAAAATGCAAGCACTTTTCGGCAGTTGATTTATAGCCCAGAGGCTGTAGAACACTTGTTGCTCCTCCTAGCCAAGTCAATTGCCAGAGATACACTCCTACACACCGAATGACAATGTGCTGGGTATCCTTGGGCTTTAGAGTCCTTCCTGACTACACTCTCCTCCTTGTCTCCTTGTCTGCTTGTCGATGCTCTGACAGTTTACAAAGTGCAGCAATTAAGTTGACAAAGTGCTGGCTTTTACACACGGCAAAACGGCGGCTCTGGCACATTTGTAATGGCAACAGTGAAAACACTTAAATGAATTTGTTAACCATGCCACCAGACACAGGGCACAGATGCGTGTCAAGTGCGGCAAGTATCTGCCAGATACTTGGCAAATTAATCAAGATATTTAGCAAAAAGTAATCAGAGTAATAACAAGAAGAACAGAGCTGACCCTAGACCAACTGAAGTGCTTCGATATTTGCAGCTAAGAGCAGCACAAATACTTGTGTTTAATATGTAATACTAATTTTAGTCAAGGGTATTATGGTAGTTCAAACTCGTACTCTGACTATGCCCTAGCTCTTTACAGAGTATGCTGCCAGTCGAGTCTACTCTACGCTCTGTCTGAGTGTTGTTAGCGCTGGCATCGCTAACAATTTGTCAGTCTGTTTAATGGACAACGACAAGTGCCAGAAGCTGCCACTCCCCCACCCCCACTCTTGGTTATATTCTACACTTTAAACACATATACATAGTATATATTCATTCTAGTCAAAAGAAACATTTCGAGTGTCAAAGGCGGCTGTTGTTTGTGTCAACTTTAGATACTTTTCGTCATTTGTTTGTTTGGTAATCAGAGAAATGCATTTCAAATCAGTGAATGAGGTGGAGGGGGGAAAGAGTGTGTGCTTGGGAAATTTATGAATCTGTCAAGTGGCATTATTTAATCGTAATTATTCATATGGAATTTGCAGCTGCTGTTTGAGGACCCCGACGCCAACGCCAACGCAAACTCAAAATCTCGATCTCTTCGCTCGCTTTTTATTTGGCAACTCGTGTGCAAATTATAATTTATTTTCAGATCGTTTATAGGCTCAGCACTAGAGCTTTATAAATAAGTATATAGAGATAGATAGATGTGTATATAGTATTTTAGTATTTCATTGAAAGATTTTTGCCCTGGCACATATCATAGAAATTATGCGAGCAAACGTTTCGCCCAATTTCCGCACTGGCCTTCTGCAGTCCACCTCCCCCTCCTCCTTCCCCTTGGTCTACACGACTGAAAACACGTCAAGGGTAAGGGCAAATGGTTGCAGAGGTTTTTCTGGTAAATGACAGTAAATTTCATTGAGATTTTTCCCTACTCTTTCACTTTCATTTCTGCCAAGAAAATGAAAAAATGTGACAATCAAATTTGATATGTGACTTTGGCATTGACGTCTGTGTCCGACGACGCCAACTGCCGATCGAAATAGATTTTTGTCAGTAAAAATAAATTGAAATCTTGTACAAATAAATCGCTTTATACACTGTAGAGAGCTCAGTAAACTTGGCATTTGGCATCTGGCAGCCTTGGCTAATAACAATAACACAACATAATGAAAGGCTATGATGTGGTGTAAAGCATTAATCGCTAAGTCTGCTTAATTTATTTCATAATAATCAACTAATTTGCTGTCAAATGGAGCTTAAAGTAGATTGTGAGATTGGAGTATATAAATAATATAATCGTTAATAAACCATATTCAAATTCAAGTGGCTTAAACTTAACTTTAAATCGAAGAAATTGGTGAAGTAAACTTTAGAAACTGAATTTTCATTAAATTTTGGTAAATAATATTAGAAATTCTAGATAGATACAGACATACGATCTACAGATAGAATTGAATAGAATTCAAGAACAGTATTTGTATATACTAGAATTGAAGAACAGTATCTGTATATTCTACATCAAACTCAGATAGAGAAATTATCTACAGAAGAGTTTTCTAAAGTAAACTTTCTGAATATAAAATATCCATTAAGTTTAATGTGAATAATATTAATTTAATGAAAAATAAATTCTAGATAAATATATAGAGAGGTATATATGATTTACAGATAGAGTTTAGCAAAGTATCTGTAGGTAGTTACAGGTCAGATAGAGATATGATGTCACAAGAGCTTTGTAAATTGAGCTTTTTGAATGTTAAATAAGAATTAAATTTTGTATAAATAATATGTCTTTATACAAAAGAAATTCTAGATAAATATGAAGACATGTATCTGTAGATAGTATTCAACAATAGAGTTTATATGTAGACCACGTTCAGATAGAGATATGATCTATAGATACAAATTGACAATAGTATCTGTAGATCGTATTTATATAGCGCATGTTCTTTTCATTATCAGATATCAAAGTTTTCTTTATGTCAGTTACTGTTTCAGTTATTTACCTTAAAAGTTATTTATATGACTATTATCAATTGAAATGTGCCAACATACTTAAACCAAGACCACCCTCCCTGACTTCCCATACTGATAGCCAAGTCTGTATGAAAATTCTCCACTCTCTAATGAGCATTCATTCAATTTGTGAGGCGTTGAGTGGGTGGCTGATAATGTGAGCAGAAGGAATGCTTTAAAATAAGCTATACACAAACTTAAATGTTTGATTAACGCAGTTTTTATTTCCCAGAGGGAAATAGATTTTTATATTTTTCACGTTTTGATTTATGAGCGCACGTTGTATGCAGAAATGGAAAACTGTTTGTGCATAAACATAAAGTTTTCTAAAATGTATACATACTATTTACAACTCTTGTTAATTGTTGAAGCTGTGCGGGTTTTACCCGAACGACAGACAGTTGGACAGACTGAGACTGAGACTGAGACTGAGCCAGAGACACTTAACCCAATCTTGATGGGTCTTTTGCGGTTGGAGACCAAAATTGTTTGCCAGTCACGTTTGTGGTGCAGAGTCCAACAACTGTTGTAGAGGGGGAAAGGGGAGTTGGCTGAAAGCAACTTTATCTGCACTTCTTCAGAGTCAGTTTTTTATTATCTCGCTTTTTTTGCGATTTTTGTGGGCGTTTATTTTTCGAACGCAGTGTAAATGTTATATAATTGTGGCTGAGACAATGAGGTGATTACTTTTTAGTCAAATTTGCGGGCTGCACAAGTTGTGTAACTCCCGCAGCTCGTTACCCGAGTTTTTTTTAAGACTCTGTCGCCCCCTCTCTCTGACTTGTCTCACTCTCGGTTTTATGCGAAAGTGTGCCAATGTTTAACCCAATTTGCTGGGAGTTGAGAGTCTGACAAAGCGTATGTAGAGTCATATCATATGTATGTATGCAAGTTATACTTGCTGTAACGAGACTTAGCCTAAGGTCAAACAGACACTTGAAACTGGGGGAGTTGACGTGATTTTAAATATATAAAAAATTTATGCGTAAATGTAAATAAATGTAGTTTAATATTTGGCAGTTTTATTACTATGAATATAAATATAAATTTATAAAATGAATATCTTGCTTTCTTGATTTTAAATATATGAAAATTATATCTATATAAAAATAAATAAATATAGTTTAATATTTGTAAGCTTTATTACTATAAATATAAATTAATAATAAAAATATCCCTACTTTTATGCTCTTGTTATCGCAACTTGCAATTAATGTTTATGTTTCACAAATCTAAATTCAGTTTTGGGTATTTTAATGCCTTTTTTATCGTATGCCACATTCCCTAGTGTACTATTTCAGCCCATGCCAATCTTATTGATATCGACTTATCGGTGTTTTTTTGGGAATTTTGTTTTGTTTGTAACTGCTTTGGCAGCAAAACAAATTTTTAATGTGTTTAGATATAAATGTCTAAAATGTATATGTAGTTTTTCTATTGCTAAGCCTATCGATAAATTTTTTTAAATTAATTTATTGGTGGATTAAGACTATCTGCAAATTTGTTATTTATTAATTTCCAAATTTATAGATAGGTTTCTATAAATTTTTTTTTGACAAGTTTCTATAAATATTTTAGCTATTTATACATAGTTTTCTATAAAATTTTCAATGTCTAATTATCTGTAACATTTTTTAAAGTAATATATTAACAGACAACAGTTGTCAATGCTTTTCTTTTTATAAGATATCCTTCTTTCACAATGCTGATCAAACAGTTCCCATGCTTAGTCTATACTCAAGTGTACCATTTACTTTTTTTTATATATAGCTATTTTTTAAATAAATTCATTGATAGTCTTTCTTTCATAATGCAATTTATCCATTATCCATTCCCCCCTTGATGCTGCTCCCTTTCGCTGCACTTAAATATTATTTAATATTGTTTTAGCTGTTCTTTTTTTATGGCTATATTGTCTGCATTGCTCTCGTCTTTTCGCGCTGGTTCTAAATGACATACGAGCCCTGAAAAGTGCCGAAAGCAGCGAAAGAAACAGCACAGAAATATGCAAACAACAGCACATTAGCTGGTGGTATGAGAGAAACACACATACACACAGGGAGACAATGAGAGAGAGAGAGAGTCTCTTTCTCCGATAGAGAGAGAGCAATGAGAGGCAATCTAGCATGACAGTTCATGAAGGTTAAATTCTTGCGAAATGATTTCTGCTGTCGTTGGCTGCAGTGCAAGAAGCGAATAACGAATACGAATACGAATACGAATAAGAATACGAATAACGAATAAGCATACGAATATACACATACTATAACAAATAATTACAATTTATGCATATGTATATGTATCTGTGCATATTTGCTGTGCAAATTTTTAGAGCATGTTACACACATTTCCCGCTGTGCTTTTTTTCTACTCTTAATTTGTTCTCTAGTTTTTCATTCAACAAAAGTTTCAAGCCATGAAATATTGTCACGCACCAGGCAGATGAGAAATGTGCAGGGGGAGATGAGGTGCATCATTCTGTGGGAGGGAGGGGAGGGGGGAAGGGATCTCAGTCGGTCATTCGTCGCCTGTATAAATACGTTTCTAATGAGCACTGCGTGGCGCTCTTCTTTTTTTTCCTTCCACAGCGCACTCATTAGGCACTCCCCTAGTAGAGAGTGTTGCAACGTCCCCTGCCGCCCCTCTACTCCCTCACTTGGTGACAGTCGCCTGGTGCTGCTGGGCGCTTAATTTATGACTTGATTTGCAGTAGTTTTATTGCAACTTCCAAGTGCTGCCCACTCTGAGTGCTGACGTCACTCTCAGGGTCTCAGAGTCTTGGTGTTGGTCTCTAATTAATTACAGGCAGACTGATAAAAATACACACACAAACAGGAAGCAAAGCACACAAAGCAGCTCATTGAGAAACTGCTTTAAAGGAAATACAATACATTAAGTGTTTACACTCAGTGGTCAGAGCTTATCAGCGGAATCGCTTGAATCTTGATCAAAGTACGCTCAGTCTTATCAGCGATTGATTTGATGGATTGCTGTAGAAGAATGTCTAAACAACAGTATGATAATCATAGCCCACGATATACCATACACCATATCGTATATCATCAAAAGTGATTAATGATTCGAGCGAGTTCATTAAACTACAACTATGCCGCTGCTATGTTGTCTAGTGTAACGCCAAAGGCAACAACATAATTCCATAGAATCTCAGCCCGAGTAAATACAGTTATTGACGTGGGCATGAAATATTTGAGATATTGCAAATATAAACATTGTATAAGGCGGCTGAGTTACATCACTAAATGGAAAACAGAAAACGGAAAACGGCAAATGGAAAATGGATGGAAGATGAGTATTACGTATGAGCGACAAAACGCGCATTGCGTATACGCCAGGGGGGTCAAAGGGGTGCAAATACATGCTACTGGCTACTGGCTGGCTGACTGACTGTTGGCCGAAAATAGATCAAGCAGAAAAGAAGAAGAAGAACACACAGAACAGAGCGAAAGCCAAGCAAAGCAAAACGAGTGAAAGAACAGCCGAAAGGCAAAAGCAAAAGCGCAATTGCTGTCGTGAAAATGGGTGTACAGCACAGTCAAATATATTTATACTAAAGAGGCGGACGAGGCGACAAATTGCCTAGTCCAACGTGAGATACATTTCACGCTGACCTAGAGCCTCATTATGAACACACATGTAGTATCTTTCACGGCGCCTCATCATACACAGACTAATCGACTAAATGCAGCACAAATTATGAGCTACTTAGAGCAACAACAATCGAATGCATTTCGTAAATTGTCCGCGATATGTATCTGCCAGATATTGTATCTCAACACACACATATACACACTATATCTATGAGTAAATTCGAATAGAAATCCGCGCCAGCCATTTCGAAAATGCTAAAAATACACTCACCTTGAAAACGTTTCTAAATATCTTTTTTGAATATATTTCAAATGGATCTTCAGCGGCGGCGAGTCGATGTATCTGTATCTGTCTGTGCTCTGGCCAAAACTGATACGATTCTACTCAAAAACGTTCTGCTTCAGCTGCCTCTCGAGTATCCAGAAAATGTTTGCTCCTGCTGCTGCTGCTGTTGTTGTTGTGGTGGTTGCCAAAAAAGATATTATATATTATAGTATTTTGTTGTTATTCTTATGCGAAATTATTGGTTAATTCTTTCTTTCTTTCTTTCGTTGTTGTTGTTGTTTGTTTGTTTGTTGTTGTTGCACACAAGATATTCGTTTCGTAAGACAAGAAATTTTCTTCGAAATTCTCTGCTATATCTTTATCTGATTTACGTATTAACCTTGCACAGAAAAATATTACACAAAACTATATTTGATTTTATATCACAATAGCACAGAATTCAGGCCTAAAAATGAGCAGAATGAAAGAGGTGAAGAGGTGAAGAGGAAGAGGAAGTGATGAAGATACTCGAGTTTTAAATTGATTTCTCAATTGTTTGCAAATTGATTTTATTATTATTAATATTGTATTGATGTCAATTATTTGCGACAGTTTAAAGCTATATATTACACACTTGCTGCTTGCCGTGTATTGATTGGTATTTATTTCGAGGTGTATTCGAGTTCTTTTTGTATCTTTGGGGGGCGACGTTAACTAAGCGACGATTTTCTCTCAACTAAAGCAAAAAACGGAAAACCAAAACCGAAAAACTGAAAAACCGAAAACTTTTATGTGAAATGCTTTTTTTTCGAACTGAACACAATCTTTTTCAAGCAAGTGGCCGTCGCTGCTGACGACGACGTTGACGCCGACGTCGACTGCGCTCGCTGCCTGCATTTTGGGGCCGCGCGAGAGTTAAATATTTTTTGTATTTTCTTTTTGCGCCCAACTATATGTAGTACTCAGACGTTGTCAGCTCACCTAACCTCACCGCCCTGCCCCTGCCCCGCCCTGGGGAGGCAGCGAACGACACAAAAACAAAACAGACGACGGCTGCCAATGTCTGTCTCGGTGTGTTGTTGTTGTTGTCATTGTTGTTGTGCTTGTTTGTTATACATTTATTTTGTTATTTTGCTAATTGTTTGTATTTGGTTTTTACTACAATTTCCCAGCATTTCCCATACACTACTATGTCTATTCGTTCTGTTTGATCTTTCCAATTGTATCAGGTGCTCTCTGCATGCATAATAGAATTTTCCACATTTCCCTCTGTAATCTGTTTGCTTTTAGCGGCATTCACTAAAAGCCATTAGCACTGACAGTTTGTATCTAACAAAAGCTGTTTAGATAGTGCCTTATAGAGAGAAGATATAGAGCGCAAATGGTTAATTTTTTAATATTTTTTAATCTTATCTGTGTGCATCTGGGAGTTAATCTAACTTATGTTATTAGCGAGGAAACAAGATAACCTCTCGAGCTTTCTAGGAATATGTTCTAGTGCTTATCTTACAATATATGATTTTGGCAAATATGTAGAGTCTCTAGCTCAAATCAAATGACATCATTCTTATACTCGTCTCCAATTGAGTTGCCTCTGTCGACTATCTATTGATAAAAGTAATTAAAACTGAACCCATCTATCGGCTAAGAGAGTAGAGCGGAGCCCCAAGGTCGCAGTAAAGATACTTGAAATACAAGGTATTTCCCAGGCGGATATTAATAGAATTATGCCAGGGGTTAGATGAAGATACTATTAAAATTACAGATCTCTGAAATCTATATGAATTAAAGCTCTAAAAAGGGTATAAGAACTACGATGAACTACTTCAATTCATATCAGAAATATGAACATTACAGTCTTTTAAATTCTATATAAATTATAGCTCGAAACAGGATATTAGAACTACGCTGAACTACTTCAATTTACGTAATAAAATTCTTTCTTCAGTGAGAAATATGCCAGGGATTATATGAGAATACTAAAGCATTACCGATCTCTAAAATCTATATAAATTATAGCTCGAAACAGTGTAGATAAAAACTCCTAAGAACTACATTAAATACTGTATAATTCCAGAATATCTGCATGCCATAAAAAATGAATACAGTTTATTTCTTGTAACAAAATATTTGCTAGTTTTTCACTTGGCAATTTTTTTCGGCTAATCTCAATAGTAAACTATCTGACTTAAATATTACATTTCATTATATATTGCTGTATTTATATTTAGAAAAAATGTTACTTCATTTCGTGTGAATAAAAACGCTCTAGAGATTTCATCAACGGCAATAAAATGAAATCCCGACTGAAAATCAAACAAAATATCAAATATATGTACATTTAATAATAAACTGTGCGGGGCATAAAAACAATTTGAGCGTTTTAATTAAATCATGTTGCAGCAGTCAGTCGGAGCACAGAGAGAAATGCTAACTGAATTCTATCGGCGCACAAATGAAATCAACAGCAAACAAACAGCAACAAAATCGCTGCGTAATTCAATCGAATAACAATAACAGCAACAACAATTTCATTCTACAATATCTATCACTTTTTTTTGGCAAAGCATATTACATCTGTGGCATTTTTTGCTGTCGTAGAATTTATATGAATTTTTTCGTGAAGATGCCATAAACTGACACTTAAAGTCGGCGATAAAGCAAAGGTAATTAAAGCGAAATGTTGAACGGTTTTGCGGTTTCGCTCGAGACAGTTATAAAAGTGTTTAACATTTCTCTTAATTTGTTGTGGCGTCACTTTTGCTTTTTGCCATATTGGAATATCTGAAATATTGGAACAGTCTGCATGAGTCAACAGTAACTGTATTTACTGCCGAAAAAAAGGCCAGGGCTAAAGCTAAGGTCGCTCAAACGGGAGATCTCTGAGCATGAATCACAATAAGCTAATGAAGCCGGTTTTTATGGTATTATTAATAATAATAATATTAGTCGAGAGAAGTCGAGACGAGTCGATTGGTTTCAGTTTATAACTATATTTATTTATTTATTTTTTTTTTTTTTTTCTAATCTTACTACATTTATGGCCGTCAGCCAGCAGGAGTATAAGGGGAACAATGTTGCTGCTACCTACCATAGTAGTGCGCGCACCGTCCTTATGCTCACTGCTGGAAGTGCGACTATACTCTCCTCGTGAGGGCGGCTGGAAGCAGATCCTTGGCACGGTCATGTCTCTGCCCTGGATGCTGACCAATGGTAGTCGGGCGAGAGTAGAAAACTCTTTAAAGTCACCCCAACTCCAAGGTGGAACAGCATTGTGCCGATGGATGCGTGGCCAGGGGGTTGCCTGGTCGTTACTTTGCGAACTCTGGATACCTGCCGACCTCCAGTTTCAACTAGGCTTCCCGCGGTATTCGGGCTATGCCGCGGGTGACTTGTAATTCCCGACTACTCGTGGGATTCAAATGAGCTCAAATAATAATAACAAAACAATAAACAAACTAACAGAGTCCGGCACTCATCAAAAGCCGGAGGGGACCACAAATCCCCCCAAAACGTCAGGAGCTGGTAAACCAGCGGCTCCCGTCTCAACTTCCGCCACGACGGCAACCAAACCGGTCGTGAAGGGGATTCACACACTCACTTTTATTATTCACACTCGTTGTTGCTATAACAGTTTTTGTTTTTGTTGTTGTTCTGTTTTTACGTCGTTTTTATTACAGTTCTCAAGTGGAGCGATTTCTGTTATATACTTCGTGTGGAGCCGGCAGAGACAACCGCGCGCGATCGTTGCTTACAAGCGAATGTGCAAAGGCAAAGGCAAAGGCGAAAGAAGTCGTTGCCAGACACACAGACACACACACACACACTCACACAGGCTACTTACACTCTCTCCCACACGCAAAGGAGAGTAGAGCGCGCGTGAGAGCGCGCGTTTGACTCTCACTCTCTCTCAGCGAGCGCACAGTGCAGCAGACGAATCAACAGGTAAGCGATAGGTGAAAATACTCACACACACGCGCGCACACACACACACACGGTGAGCAGGGCCAACTGATAAGATAAAAACGAAAACACAAATATCAAATATTGTGCTATGAAGTAATTTGTGTTTGCTTTTCGCGCGCTCTCTACTTTTTGCGCATTCTTTGAATTTGGCCAGACTGCCAGACTGCCAGACTGCCAGACTCTGTCAGTTATGGTCAGTTAATGTGTGTGTATGATGCTCGTATAAATTCTATATTTAGGTTGCATGCCACACACACACACACACACTCACACAGAGCACGCAAAAATAAAACTGGTTACTCCAGTTTCCCTGATAATCTGGGTGACGGCTACAACAACAACAACAACAACAATTGGCCACAGGCGTCTCCGATTCTTGTTGCAACTTGCGCTGATTTTCCTTTTTAGCGCCCAAAAAAATAAAAAAAAAAGTAAAAAGATGTAGCCAAAACCCAGGCAGAAACTGCGCAGTTGCAGCTAAACCAGTTATCCCTATACCCTTACGCTTAGAGCCCCCTCTCCCCCCACCCACTCGCAAAACAGTGCCCAAAACGTTTCTCCATGTTGACCAACACTCGAAAGTTGCAAGTCGCCACTCATTGAGAAACCAGCAACAACAACAACGACAACAACAAGCTGCAAATGCCTGTAAATCATTTAGCTGATATTTTGTTTGCTTTTAAAAATGTCACGCATGCGTTGTTGCTGGCATGCGAGTAATTGCAAGCAGCAACAACAGCAACAACAACATTAACAACAGCAACAGTTGCTCACACATTTTGTCTTACAACTTAATAGGCGCAGAGGCTGGGAAAACAGGCAAACAGGAAACATTTAACTGGCTTACTGCTGCACAACGAGTCGTAAAGTATATTTAGCTTTTCTTTCGCTGCATTTACTTAAATTCTGTGCTAATCTGCAATCCCAGTTGCCACTGTTAATTACAGAAATGCATTAAAAAACCATAAAAAGAGCCCAAGCAAATTTGCTGCCAGTATTCGACAGAACAGCTGTTTTGAATACTGTAATTAACAAAAGCATAAGCTACTTTTCAATATATTCAATTTGCTTATATTAATTGTATATTTATTCATTCAATCAAACAAATTGCAAGACTTTTATATGGATTATTTATTTAACAAACTAAACTTCAATAATGTAAGTAATTTCAATTAAACTGCCTACTTTCAGTCTGCATTTAATACTCATTATCTACGTTCACAACCTTGGCTACTTGGTGTAAGTCCTTACTAAATAACTCAACTCGTGGCTATGTATGAATTCGCGTGTACAGCGCACTCCGCTCGAGCAGCAATCGAACTGATTTGAAGATGTATGCCACACATAGATGATTACCGCAAGCTGAAGCTCTGCAAACTCACACATAGATGGCGCCACTTAGCAGCGTTTCAAACCATTAGCCAGTTGAACTGTAACCAAACAAGCAGTGCGCAGCAAGCAGTGTAACAAGCAGCCTAAAAGTAGGCAATGGCGTGTACTTAGACCCTGTACTTTAAAAAAGTACAAAAGGGTCTATTAAGTTTGTGCAACTCAAAAATGTTTATAACAGGCAGAAGTAGGGGTGCCAGACCCCACAAAGTATATAAATTCTTAATCAGAACGACAAGCTGAGAGAATGTAGCCACGTCCGTCTGTCTGTCCGTCCGTATGAACACCTATAGTATGTAGATCTCGTAAACTTAAAGAGCTAAGGACATCATATTTGGCAGTCAGATGCCCCTATAGTGCAAACAGATGAAGTTTGTGTTAGATTTTGTTTATCCACCCATAAGAATATGTTTATGTGTATGCATATGCTGCTGCAAAGGAAGGTACAGGGTCTGCCAATGTCGGGTACATCCGACTGTAGCTGTCTTGTAATAAATTGGTGGATTTCCTATTGCATAGCGCACTCGAAGCACGTATTCAATTTGCCATTTAAGACAGCTGAGGCGGTAGAAAAACACTTTGATATAGCGGCTGCAATTAAGAGCGTGTTATATGTTGTGATCTTGTACGATATACTAAATATATATTTAATGGATTAATGCAATTGAATTTTAAGTTTTTCGTTGTTTTTCTCTGTTTATTTTTGGTTGTTTTTTGGTCTTGGTCAAATGCATTATGAATGTGGATCACGATCAGCAGGCCGCAGCCGCAAATGGAGACAAGTTTTGCGGTGTGAATTGAAAGATTGAGTAATTACTAATTAGATAGGTAAGTTGGTCATAGCCGAAGAAGTAACACGCCTCATTTGGGCTAAATACGATCGCTGAGATGTTGTAATTTGATCGTCAATTATTTTACCTTGTGCGACGCATTTATAGTTTGTTTTTATTGCATCTCAATTGCCTCCCAAAGGGGTTGGAATTTTAGTTGTACACTAATTAAATGAGGCTTTGAGTGGCAGGGGCGTAGAGGGGGGGTTGAAAGTAAAACTAGGTGTCGTTTGATAGACTCTATATCTATATAGATTTATAGATATGACAATAATATGATATCATAAAAATGAGATTAACCAAATATTTCAGCAGTTTGTGTTCTGGCCTAATATTATATTTTCTCTTTTTAGTATTCTTTAAAAATCTAAATAAAATCTATAAAAAATGTAATCGACTCTGGTTTATTTAAGTAATACTAGGAGTCGTTTTATAGATTCTATATCTATATAGATTTATAGATATGAGAAAAAAAAAAGAGATTAAACAAATTTTTCAGTAGTTCGTTCTCTGGCTTAATATTATTTTTTTCTGTTTTTTGTTTTCTTCAAAAATCTAAATAAAATCTGTAAAAAATTTAATCTACTTTGGTTTATTTAAGTCAAACTAGGTGTCGTTTTATAGATTCTATATCTATATAGATTTATAGATATGACAAAAAAAAAGAGATTAAACAAATTTTTCAGTAGTTTGTTTTCTGGCTTATCATAATTTTTTTGTCTTTTTAGTATTCTTTAAAAATCTAAATAAAATCTTTAAAAAATTTAATCGACTCTGGTTTATCTAAGGTTAGACTTGTGCATAGGTATATTCCATTAAAATCCATTACTTTTCACTTTAATAAGAATTACTTTCAGTGCATTTATTATGATGTCTGCCTCTAACTACTGAGGGACTGCAGCCAGCCCCCCTCTCGTTGTCCGCCTCTGCTGCTGTGGCATTTGCTTTACTGCCATTTTAGCAGACTTGGCCTAAAGACAGTTTTGGTCAAAGACAACACATGCATTAATTAATTTGACAAGTTAATTCATTCATTCATGAACTGTTGTGTTTGCTCTAATTCGATATGCCAGCCTGAAGAGCCCTTCAGAGAGAATGAAACACTGAACAACACAGCTGCACAGAGAGAAAAGTCGTGGCAATTTACTAATAGTAATATATAGGAATAATCGAATGATATTCTTTTTTCTTTATTTTACTCAACTTTTAGTAGTGAAGAGTCTGTGTCATACTACCAGACTCCATGTAAACGCTCCCTGTTTATTTCGCAGTGTGCGTGTGTGTATCTGTGTGTACTTTTGCCATGGCAACCGCACAAACATACAGCCCAGGTAGTAGGTGGCAAACAAAAAGCAATTCTCTGGCAATTTGTCAAACTTGCAACTCGAAAAGGAGCTTTTCCCGGCTAAACGCAAACATTTGATGTACGTCGAGGGCAGCGAGCAAATCAATTGCAACGGCACAGTCATAGTGCTGCCCTCGCTGGAGGTGGTCAAAGCAGGTGATTGAACAGAGTACCATACATACATACATACATAGTGAAAGTGCTCTATAAACGGCAACTACCCCACAGCGCCCGAAATGCCCACAGATGCCAATATCGACTGGCTGCTGCATATTTACTTTACCCGTCGAGAATTCGCACGATGTCGTCGTCTCATCGAACGTGAGTTGAATCATCATTTGAATCCCGAGTATCTGTACTTTGTCAAGGTGAGCAAAGGACAGAAAGACCGACAGACAGACTGCTAATAGTTATTTTTCTAATTGATTGACCACACTGATTTGTTTGCCAGGGCTTAATTGACCGCGAAGATGGCAACAACATCGAGGCTCTGCGCAATCTGCAGAAGGCCGTGGAGCTCAATTCGAAGAATATCGAGACGTACAAGGAAATCGGCCGCACACTGTATGCCAATTAGCCCATTATCGATTTTTCACCCACTCACCCATTAACTTCGACTATGTTTAGCTATAGTATGGGTCGCTTTGGCCAGGCGTTGAGCGTGTTTCGTGAGGCGGAGCAGCATAGTCCGCGCAAGGATCATGAGATATATCACTATCTGGGGGAGCTACTCTATCGTGCTGCTGCCACACAGCCGCAGCTAGAGCTGGCCAAGCAGCAGCAGGCGGAGGCTAGGTCATACTTTGAGCTGGCGGTGCAGACGGGCAGGAAACAGGAGAGCTACATCCGTCTGGCCGAGCTGTATCGCAAGGATAAGGACTATCAGCAGGCCATTGAGGCGCTGGAAGCCTGCTTGCAGTATGTTTACATAGAGAAGTTATTTGTGTAGTTATTTATTGACAACTCTCTGCTCAGCATCACACCTGAGAACGCTGAAGTTCTCACCGAAATTAGCGTTTTATATTTGAAAATCAATGAGACGCAAAAGGCCTTCGATCGCTTAGCGGAAGTCATCAACATCGAACGGAAGTGCACGCCCAAGGGTCTCTTGGCCCTCGGCGCCATTTTGCAGGTGAGTTAGCGCCATTAGGCTGAATGGAATGACAGCGGAAACTCTTATCTTATCGTGTCATTCATACGCTCACTTAACTCTCACATTTCGCATCTCAACAGTCGCGCAACGATGTGGACGGCGCCTTGAGCAAGTACAGCCAAATCGCAGATGCCGAACCGGATATTGCGGAGCTCTGGAACAACATTGGGCTCTGTTTCTTCAAGAAGCAAAAGTTTATTGTGGTACGGGCATCCATTTCATTGTTCACTGTTCATTGTTCACTGTGTTTAGTTGCCAACAGTTACAGTTACAGTTTCAGTTTCAGTTTCAGTTACAGTTACAGTTGCTACTTTCCCTTTTCAGGCTGTTTCCTCGCTGCGCAAATCTGTGTGGCTATCGCCCCTCAACTACAATGCGCTCTACAACCTCAGTTTGATTTACATTGCCTGTGAGTAAATCCTGCTAAATCCTTTACCACCACCCACCCCACCCCACCCACTCGATGTCCAGCTTAATACACAAATAATCCCAACACTCCAAGCAGAAGGCAGTCGAACACCATAGTCAATGCTCCAAGAGTATTAAATGTCAGCATTGCTTGCATAGCATACTGGTTATTTGAAATATACCCAGGATTTGGCTAAAGAGAGCACAGAGTAGTTGAGTTAATAATAATGAGAATAGCAGTAATAACTAGAGGTGTAAAGTGTGCTGCAACCGGGAAGTACTTAGTAGTTCACTTGGTCTGTTTAATATACTAATTTAGTTATATTCCTTCTGCTACATTTCGACAAGCATATTCTAAACTTCGAGGAGGTTGAAGAACTGAAACATTTTGATTATTTGCTGAGAAATTACCTATATAATCTAAACTATATAACTGAAGTGTACTATATTACTATATTATATAAAATCTATCAAACTCTATAGACTAAAAGGAGTGCTTGAGAGACATAAAAAGCTTGGAAGTTCACATTTCCAGAATATTTAAAAGGGCTCAGTAGCCTCTACATCCTTTTTATAGGAACAGATATAAATTCCCCCATGAATGATATTTACAAATTCTGTTTCTTATATTTCCAAAGCAAATATTTCAGACATAAATTCCTCCTTTCATGAATGATATCTACTATTTATTTTGCTTCTATTTCAAGAGCAAATATTTCAGATATACATTCCCCCCTTCATGAATGATATCTACTATTTATTTTTCTTTAACAAATATTTCAGAATAAAAATTCCCCTTTTATAAATTATATCTACTATTTATTTTACTATATTTCAAAAGCAAATATTTCAGATAAAAATTCCTCCTTTCATTAATGATATCTACTATTTATTTTGCTTATATTTCAGATAGCCTCAACATCGTTTTTATAGGAACAGATAAAAATTCCCCCTTTCATGAATGATATTTATAAATTCTTTTTCTTATATAATATTTCAAAAGCAAATATTTCAGATATATATTCCTCCTTTCATGAATGCTATCTACTAATTATTTTTCTATATTTCAAGAGCAAATATTTCAGATATAATTACCCGTCTTCATGAATGATATCTACTATTTATTTTTCTATATTTCAAGAGCAAATATTTCAAGCTTTCACTCTTCGAAAAGCGCAATAACCACACTCAATGAGTGAATACTCAATTTCATTCACTCCATTCATATTATCCATTTACAGAATTTAAAATAAATACTCACCCCTTACATCCATTCAAGGAAGATATGTATGTATATGTATGTCCTTTTTAACCACATTCCATTGTCCCATTATTTGCTTAACAAACATACCCGCAGCCATGTTCAGCTATAGGGTACAAAAGTGTCAGCTGTGTACAATGCAATTTCCACAGAATTTCTCAAATATTTTCAGCAAATCCTTGTTGGCTTGGGATGGCTTGTAGCTTTTGTGTTATAGTTGCACTACTAATTGCTTTAAATAATTGCTTTAATGTAGTACTAGAGTGCTAACAGCTGCATTTTAGTAGTTCTTTAAAGCGACACGTGTTGCTAGGAGGCACGAGGCAGCGAGACACAAAGCATCAGATACTTGTGTACAGATGTCGTCAAGAAATAAAGAAAAAAGGGAAAAAAGTTACGACAAAATGGGCTAGGCACAAGCTATTCATAAATTTCAAAATAATAACAGAAAAAAGGTGAGGCAGGGAGTAAGGAGGGAAGAGGGGGCGCTATTTTTGAGGTCTAAGCAAATTCAAGGACCTTTTGCTTTCTTTTTATGGGCCGGGCTACTTGGCCTCCAGCCACTGCTTAGGAGTCGAGTGTTTTCTCCTGTCTTTGGTTTTATTGTTTAGGTTTTTTTAGATGTTTTTCTCTCATTTTATTTCTGTGGCTTTGTTTTTGTTTTCTATTTTCTATTTACGCCACAATGCTGACCTCTAGCTGAGCAATATGCGAGTGCCTTTCATACGCTGGCCGCGGCTATAAACCTGCGCAAGGACAATGCCGAATGCTACATGCTGCTCGGCTGTAAGTGAAATCTGAAGAGATAATAATTCAAGGTACTCAAAATTATTCAAATTACTCCATTAAACTCTTCTCAGTATGCCTGCGCAAGCTGGACGATATGGAGAACGCTTTCGTTGCCTTCGAACGTGCCTGCAATCTGGCCCAACTGCAGCAGAGTGGCCAACGCCATCCTCTGGTCTTTCTCAACTTTGCCCTCTTCTGCTATGAGACAGGACGTCTGGCTCTGGCCATGCAGCACTACAATCGCTTCATGAGCCACGCCCAGGATCTCCTCCTCCCCACTGAAGTAAGTCGTTTAGTTTATCAGCGAGCTCAATGGCAATTGGCTGCTGTGCGGGATTAACCTCCAGCATAACAAATTGATAGCAATCGAAAGTAGTCCTAATCTATGCTTATTTATAATGAATAATATAAGCAAATATTATTCTTATTATTCTTATATTTCAAAATCTCATTCAACTGTTTCTTACCTAAGTTTCTTCCAACTCTATCCAATAGAGCAACAAAATTTACTAGTTCTATACAGAGTTTTATACCTTTATACTTTATAAATCTGCCAATTACTTTTCTAGCTTAAAAATCTGTAAATTGATAGAATAAATTGTATCGAATTTTTTCATTTTATCTAACATTTTAATTTGCCATATACATAACTGTAGCTTTTGACTTTAAAATATCTGCAAAATTTAAGCTTGAAATTAAATTCGATGAAAAGTATCAACTATTGGCTATTGACAGTTTCAATTCTAATTGGCCTATACAAATTGTTCTTTTAAAATATCTTATAGCAGGATAATACAATAATACGTATAGGGAATTACACCATGCCAAAGTATTCCCTCTAGCTCCCTCTACGTTCACATAAACACTCACACATATTCATACAAATGTGCTCGTAAACACACACTAACAAATACTCACACGTATATATGTACATATATACTCGGAGTCACGCATACACACTAAGCGCATGCACGCTGTGGCTTAAAGTTTGCCAGACCTACAGGGGTGTTAATGCAGGTAGACAGACAGACAGAGTGACAGGGCTTAATAATAGTAATTAAGCTAATAATACTTACGCTGTTTTGTAGCTTAGTTTAGCAGAGACTTGAAAGTTAACATCTGTAACTAACTTGGCAAAACTGAGCTCTATTGACTACTAATATTTGAACAGAGTTCAGTTTTGTCATAAAGCTAAAAACTTATTTATTTATGTTAGTAAATTTGTTAACTAAAATTATTTATAAGTACCCAACACACCGCTACTATACGTAGACATAATAAACGTAGACATAGTTGTAGTAAAGTAAAGTATTTCCTGCTAATACCTCTACTCCTCTCCATCTCTGCTCAGTTCAAATTTCAGGCCACCAAATTGAAGTCGCTGCTACGCATCTCCAGCCACAGTCAAGGCATACTCTTGGATAGCGATGGTTTTGCTGCCTCTACTCCAACCCAGGAGGAGGGCGATGAGGCAGACGTGGCACAACCAGATGAGCTGCCACTGGAAGTGAATGCTGTGGTCAATGAGAATCGTTGAAGAGCCAAGAGGAAAACTACATGTGCAACTCACATTGAACATTTTATTTGAAAATGTTATGAAAATGAGGAGTAATACAAAAACTCTACATTAAGCAATAAAACCGAACTTACTGAAGCCAATGAATATGCATTAGCTGTACTCATTTAGTTACTAACTATCAACTAATTACCGTTATTCAATTACTGTCAACTGGAGAAGAGCACAAACAGGTGCAGGGGCTCATTCGACTGACTGTTCGTGCTCTTGTCGCAGTTCTTTCTCTTACGATTAGATTATGCAAAATGTAATAAAAAAACTGTAGCTTAGTTAAACTTAATAAACGCTGGCGTTCTCTTGTATATCTCAGTTGATAGATTAAGTGTTAGTTTAGCTATAGTTTATAGTTATACTTGTATGTATGTAGTAGTAAAGTGTGCTTACCCTAAGGAACAGTTAAAGTTAATGCTAATGCGACTTATGTGTCTGCATTTAATACCCTACAAAAATGGTTGGTTAGGCTCCACCAAGACACACAGCATCACGTATACCCTAGCCAGAGCTCACAGTATCAGTTCAAACTTTTAGAAAGTTTTCGTATTAGAAATTCATTGTGCCACATCCAGACATCCACACATCCAGAGTGACCTCTTAGAGATGTCACCCCAACTCGATGACCACTCCCTCGTCCTCCTCCTCTTGCTCTGCTGCTGCACTCCGGCGTAATCCCTTCTACACACAGGTGGTGGTCACACGTGTCAGACGTGTCATCTCGCTGCTGCCAAAGTGTCGCTTGAAGAACAACGATCTAAAGGTGGTGCGGAACTGCTTGGACATCAGACCATAGAGCACAAAGCCCACAGCGGCATTGATGAGCGCCAGCAGATCCATCAGCTCCCCGAACGGCGGATAGCAATGCTCGAAGAAGCACTTCTCCAGCACACCCGACAACAGACCCAGCAGACCCTGTGGAAACTCGGTGACCAGAAATAACACCAGCACAGCCACCAGCAGCAGAGTGGTGCGATCATTGCGACGATCACAGCGGGGAGGACTGAAAGATGAAGAATGTATCTGAATGTATCTCTATTCATATCTATCTATGTACTCACCGCCTGGACTTGGTCTCATTGAGATTCAGCTGTATGGCATACTTGGTGGGATTGTCGTAATCCTTCAGCTTCAGACGACGCCGCGATGCCTCGCAGAGCACGTGCATCAGCACCACACTGATGACAGTCAGTATGAAGCAGGGCAGCAGCTTGATGATAACGGAATGTATCCAAAAGTTGAATCTATCGGCGAGGAGAGGGAAAGTGTGTGTAATACTGTAACTAAATCGATGTGACATCGCCACTCACCTGTACAGCATGGAGTCCTTGTCAAAGTACACATGATAGAGGAGCACATGCTCCTTGGTGCCCTCCTCGAATGTCTCGCGCACCTTGAACACAAAGTACGTGGGCAGACACAGTATGGGCGAGATGAGGAAGGGGAAGAGTATCGCCTCTCTGGAATGTGCGAGCAGAAAGTTGGCACAGCTACCGTTCGGATGTCTGTGGATAAAAGATGGAAGCAGTTTGCTATATACCAAAGACAAAAAAAGAAGAGAGAGAAGCCACAATGCCGAGTATAAGCGCCATATATAATTAAGGGGTGTGTGTGTGTGTGGGTGTGTGTGTGTGTTGTGCACAGTAAAAGCCAATGCCGAACGTGAGTGTCATGCAGTAGAGTGTGCGGATTGGGAAACGATGAGAGTACGACGACTGATGGACAGACACACTCACCTGATGGCCACATAACGCCACACGGCCAAGGTGACAGTGAGACCAATCGAGATGGTGTGCAGGATCTGGGTGAAGTGCATGTGTATCAGTATATACACAGCCCAGGCGTAGCTCAAATCCTTTTCACCTGTCAAATAGTCGAATCGAGTTAGTTACATCTATAAACTGGACTCTCTCCACTCACCTGGCTTCATGTAGATATACTGATATGTCGTATAGGGTATGTACTCGAGCATCACAAACATATCGGCCACTGCCAGCCATTTCAGTATGTTGTTAATGGGTGCCTTGGCCATTTCCTTTCTGGTCAATACCATTATGTTTAGTATATTTGCTATTGTGCCGAATATGCAAATCTAAAAGCGGGGAAAAAAACACATATTAAGTGAAAATGTAACAACAACAATAACAATGGCAGAGGAAAACCCCAAATCGATGCAGACTGAAAGGGTGAACCCACATTTACACCCACATGAAAGCTCAACTCGTGTAGTGTTATGTTTTATTCATGTGGAACGATGACTCGACGGCCACATGATGAATATGAGATTTCTTTGCTAGCATTATTAGCATAGACCAGAGGCCTTAGTTGTGTATTGTATTGGTATACCCTATAGAATGAGTTAACCACTTGAGGTAGACCTAACTGTTTGAATCATTTGTATGCCTTAGAGCACGCTATCAAACAATGTGCTTGTGTGCGTAGCAGCACAGCACGCGCCTGTACGTGTGAGAGCATCGACTGTGCATGGGAAAGCAGCGCTACACTGCCTTAGAGTCACTTGAGAGTTATTTAAGAGTGATTAAGTTGGGCAGTGACTAAGTAGTCTATCCTCACAGTTGGCACTCTTAACTATTGATTTCAGTAGCAGCACAGCACTCGCCTGTACGTGTGAGAGCATCGACTGTGCATGAGAAAGCAGCGCTACAAAGCAAAACGCACTTGTGATAGGAATTATGAATTTTGGGCACCACTGCCACTCACTTGAGGGTTATTTAAGAGTGATTAAGTTGGGCAGTGACAAAGTAGTCTATCCTCACAGTTGGCAGTCTTAACTATTGATACCAGTAGTTGTTGATACCCACTACAATGGGAATAGTTGTCTTAACTATGATTGTAAATAAAGTTGAAAAATTCTATAAAAATTATAACTACTACAAAATTACTATACTTTCAAACATACACTAGCAAATGTAGTTACTTTTTCTATTCATTCTTTTCTTTTTACTAGAAAATCTCACATAACTTTTCCGCTATATTGTGCTGCAATTTCTTTTGTAAGTTAAATACTGAAATAATATAAATTCCTTTGAGCCATGCTTATGCTATTTCCATAACATACAAGCAGTCAATTCAGACTCAAGCATATCACTGCTCATGCTAGCAAATGTAATTATTATTTCCATTTTAATTCAAATTCTGTTCAGCTAGATTTTCCTTTTATTATAACATTTGGCCTGCAATTTTCTTTTGTTTCCAGTTTTCCATAAAAAATTCTTATTGTTCGCTTTGTCAGAATTTATTAAGTGCAAATTCTTTTGGGCCATGTTTAAGATCTAAGCCGAAAGTCTGTCTATTATTTTGCTTTGTTGTGCTTATTATAATCAAAAGTTAAATAGATAAATCAGCCTTTGTTGGGCTTTAAATTTAATGCTATTTAAATAGATCTAATTGCTCAGAACACAGAAGTTTAATGTTGGGTCCTAAAAACGCTTGTAAATTGTGTAAACACAGACAGAGTTGGGCCTGTGATTTAATTGGTTTTTTAGCCTCCAAAAAAAAGAAGAGAGTTGAAGGAAAACCCTTCAAGTTCAAAGGTGTTTGGGCGGCGCACACAACAACAAATTCAACAAGGGACAAAAGAAAATCCCTTGTAAAGGGTTTGCTACTACCACTACCACTACCACTACCACATTCCTTGGCAAGCTGACATTGGGCCGTTCATTTATTTTGTCTGTCCAGAATGTGAAAAATGTGTTGACTGGTGACAGGACGACATCAAGATAATTAGCAGCAGTCAAAACATTTGCTAATGAGCCTGACAACCGCCGTACTACTATCTACTATCAGTGCCACTTACCAGCAGAGATACATAGCCGTGGATGCCATTGTATGCTCCCACCCACTTGTAGATGTCGCCCTGGCAGTATCCCTGACACTCATCCAGATGCGATTGATTCTTCTTCTGAAACTCCGCCAGTCGCTGTACGAAATCCTTGAGATCGCTACTCGAGATCTCCAACCCGCGCAGCAGCGTCTCATTGAATGGTAGTACAGGTATCGCCATGGTAGTATTCCGCATATTGCATTCAAATACTGACAGTTTTTGAGATTAAATCATATGTTTTTTATACTCCCTTATAGCCGAGACATGCTGCAAAGTGGCTGTAATGAAAGAGAAGAGTTTGGAGTTATTAATCTTTGTGTTTATGTGTATGCATATGCTGCTGCAAAGGAAACTGCAGTGTCGGTTGCATCCGACTGCAGATTTCCGTACTTTTGAAGTATCTGTATGATGTTCAATTTAGTTCAAATTATCCTTAATCCTTATTAATGTATATTCTTCTATATTCTTCTATCAGGAAGACCTTGTCCGTCTGTCTGTCTATCTGTCTGTCTGTCCGTCCGGATGAACACCTAGATCTCGTAAACTGTAAGAGCTAGAGACTTCAGATTTGACAGTTAGATGTTCCTATAGTGCAAGCAGATCAAGTTTATGTTTCTTCTTCTGATTTCTTCTACTACATTAGGTCAGGTTAGGTTAGGTTGGGCGGTAGCTGAGGAATAGACCTCAGCTCACTTAGGCCAAAAGAGGCCACTTGTGGTATCGCATGGGCAGATTTGGTAATTTCCAACTACTTCGCTTTAAAACCAGCCTGAGACTTTTATGAACCGTCTCAGATTCCTTAGCTTTATTGGAGCAAGGTCCGTCAGGTCTGTCAGATGGTAGGCTCCCAGGTGAGAGAACCTGGTTCTACATAGGGCAGGACAAGAACAGAGAAGGTGATGGACTGTTTTCTACTACATTAGTTCAATTTATTTTCTATTACTTATACTCTGCTTCACGCTTGTTTCATTTGAGCAATTAGTAAGCACAAACGAACCAATTATAAACGTCATGAAGCCAAATACTAGGAGTTACTTAACAATCAGTGTTTATCCACGTCGTTTATACCCATTGCTGTGTCTCAAGCCTTGCATAAACAACATAATTGATTAAACATTTTGACAGAGTTTTAATGCTATTTTAATTTCCAACTTTACTACCCACAAGCAGATGCCACATGCAGTTGGCAGTTGGCAAATTATGCAGCCATATAATAGCAATACGAAGCTGGCTTTATGCTCCATTTGAGGTTAAACTAATTTTCAAATGCCAAGTTAAATCAGCAACAGCAGTGGTGGCAACAACAGCAATGTGGCCAAACTGGCCAACATAATTCTGCAATAATTGATGGAAAATTTAATGTGGCTAATGAAAAAAGTCAAACAGGTAAGATTTGCTTAAAGTGAACGAAGCTGTATGCTCTATAGAGTATGTTTATGTGAGATGATATAGGGAATATGATATGACAGGATATATAGTATGTTATATATTATTTATGTGATGGTATATGATATACGATATGTTAAGCGATGTGATATATTTTATGATATATATCAATATATATAAAGTAGTTCGTTCTGACTGACTGACTGACTGACTGACTGACTGACTGACTGATCATCAACGCACAGCCCAAACGGTAAGATATAGCGACCTAATTTTTTTGCAGAATGATTGCTTATGACCCTTAGATGCACGTTAAGAGCTCAAATCTGCTTACCAACTCCCCCTTCAAACCGCGAAGAGCAACTGTAGCCACAATTTTAAATATAAAATTTATAAGTAGGCTTAATTTATAAGTAGCTCTTGGCTACCTAAATCTATTCTGAAAATTTCAGTTCAATTGGACAATAAACAATGGAGTTATTCGACATTCAATTAATTGGCATGGAGAAGGGGGGAAAGCAAAATAATGCTCGTATGTACATATATATGATACGATGTAAGATATATGGTATGATATGGCATAAGATATATAGTATGATATGTGATGTAATATGATAGGATATATGTTTTGGTTTATGATATAATATATGAAATGATATAAGTAAATGTATGGTATCATGTAGGATATGTAATGTGATATGATAGGATATATGAATTGGTATATGATAGGACATAGTATGTAAATGAATGACATGATATGCTTAAGATACATATGTACTATACATGATATGATATGAAAGGATACATTTTTATGAATATATGATATACGTGCTATGATATTATATATAGTATGTTATGCATCATGCATAATAATGTGAGATACATGATAAGATATGAAAGAATGGATATACATGATATGCAAGGATATATTCCTATGCACAACAAATAAAGAATATGGTATACTATGATACGCAACATAATCCAACCTGCTTAATATCTGCTCGAATAGGTTACATGCTCTCTCGGTAAGTGTAGCTAAACGAGAGCACACCTGTCGCTGCAAGGCGAGTCACTGGGCGTAACAGTTAATTGGCTGGCGATAGATAGACACCAGCAGCAACAACAACAACAACAGCTGTGTTTCTATAATGATAGACACACATACACACTCGCACTCGCACACACGCTGACACACTCCACACACATGAACCACATAAATCAGTCAAGTTTGCAAGTTGGCAAATCAAAGTCCGTATCTCTCCCTGGCCCGCTGTTCAAACATGTCAACGAAGGTGTTGCGTTTGGCTAATGGGAAACATGAAATCCTGTTCAATATAGCATTTCGCAATTGCAATTCAAATTTAGTTTTCGTTTTGTTCGATTGCACAAACCATACACTTCTGTGTGCTCGGATCTGTCAGTAATTTGATTTTGATGGATATGCCAGAAAAACACACGCATAAAAAAGCAAATACAAACGAATGCAAAGCATAAAAAAAATACTCTACTAAATTGCAAATATTTCTGCCTCAGCCAACACAGTTATTATTTATGTCCTCCATTCACGAAAAAGAGAAACGAAATGTAAATGAAACCATCAATCAGAAATTACCACAGGTAACAGGTGAGGTATTAAATTCCATGTTAAAATTCATTTCTATTGTAATAAACTACAATAAAGTGCCAATCAAACACAGTTGATTGACTATTGATTCTATACACAACTTAAACTTAGCAAACATTTTAACTAATGTATAACAATATTTGCTCTACAATTGCATGCATTAAGAGGAGTTTAAGTTCAGCGATATTTAAAATATTTTCTAGGAATTTATTGGCATTCTCTATTGTAGCTAGAAAATGTTCGACAAGTTTAAATACATTCAATTAAGTGTTTTACAATTAATATTTATTTATTCCTTTTTTTTTTTGTGTTGTATCAACACTTGCTAGCAACTGAAATTAACAGACTGCATTTAGTATAAATTCATTTTGTGATAGGGAGACATTCAGTAAATTATTAAATTAAATTATTATTAAATTACATATCAGTATATGTTCAAAATTTGCCAAATTTATTTAAATAAATGCTAAATGCACTACAAATATATATGAATTTAATTCAGTATTTACTATTGAATAATTACTGTTAAAAAGTCATTTTGTGTTAGAAAGATATTAATTCAATAAATTATCAATTAAAATTAATATTAAATTACATATTAGTCTGTATTAAAAACTTACCAAATATATATGCTAAATGCTTAAAATTCACTACAAATTTACATGAATTTAATTCAGTATTTACTATTGAATAATTACTATTGAAAAGTCACTTTGTGTTAGGAAGATATTAATTCTATAAATTATCATTTTAAATTATTACTACATTACTTATTAGTCTGTATTAAAAACTTGCCAAATTTATCTAATTAAATGCTTATAATTCACTATAAATATATTTGAATTTAATTTTTAATTTAGTATTTACTATTAAACACTAAAAAACCATTTTGTGTTAGAAAGACACATAATAAATTATCAATTTAAATTATTATTAAATTACTTATTAGTCTGTGTTAAAAATGCACCAAATTTATATAAATTCACTACAAATTTTTATGAATTTAATTCAGTATTTACTATTGAATAATTACTATTGAAAAGTCACTTTGTGTTAGGAAGATATTAATTCAGCACATTATCACTTTAAATTATTACTAAATTACTTATTAGTCTGTAGTAAAAACTTGCCAGATTTATATAATTAAATGCTTAAAATTCACTATAAATATATTTGAATTTAATTAAGTAAATACTATTGAATAATTACTTTTAAAAAGTCATTTTGCGTTGGGAAGACACTCAGTAAATTATCAATTAAAATTATTATTAAATTACTTATTAGTCTGTGTTAAAAATGCACCAAATTTATATAAATTCACTACAAATTTATATGAATTTAATTCAGTATTTACTATTAAACACTTGCTATTAAAAAGCCTCTGAAAACGCGCTGAAAAGACTCTTAACGGATGAAACACTAGAAAAAAAATCGAAAGCTTTCATGTTTGCTTTATTTATTTGGGGGTTTTTTTTTTGTACAACTTAAGAGATTTATGTTTGGAGTTCCGCAAAACAATAACTTATTCAATTTAACTGTGTTGTTCTTTTTTGTCAGCGTATGGCAAGAGCAAAGTTTATTTCTGGTAATTTCGCCTGGGAAAGCAGCGACAGGAAATGCCAAAGCAGGTGGCGTAACGCAAAGCGAAAAGCTACAAATAAGAAGTGAGAGAGAGAGAGAGAGAGAGGAAGAAGAAGAAGAAGAAGTGAGATACACACACACACACACGCCCAGAATGGCGCCAGCACTGACAAGCTTAGATAAACGCCATACGGATTTTTTGTTGCTGCCATTAGCTGTTATGCTGTTAATTAATGTTCCGTTACGCACACACACACACACACACACACACACATGCATATAGTAGTATGTGTATGTGTACTGGAGTGGCGACTGTTTTTTATTACAGCAAGCAGCATAACCATAACCAAAGACCACAAGTCCCAGGCGCGCACTTGTATCTGTATCTGTGAGATACTCTTACTTATAGTACTTTACTCTAGCACTCCCGCTGCGTCAATTGCCTTAACGAGCGTGCAGCGCACTTGCTGCACATTAAAATGTAATTACAGTCAAATGAAAACTCATATATGAGAACTACAAATACAACTTTAAGATTATACGAGCAGGCATCATAATAATAATAATAAGGCAAAGTATCTCTAACAGCAGCGGCAGCAGCAACAGCTCAGCTCAGCAGTTGCCCCCAAAAGGCAAGCGGAGTACAAGTATGTATTTCAATTTGTTTAACAACAGCAGCAACAATTTGTTACAGTCTGGCCAAATGGCTTTGCAAATTGTACAGATTACAAACGGCCAGAAATTGAATTGAAATGAAATTAATTGCTCCTATTTCTCAAGTTCACAAACGAAGAAAAATACACACAAAAAATATATACGAAATACCTGAAAAAGTTTAATAAATTTTAAAGCTTTAAGAGTTTTTAGTTGCAGATTTATTGCGATTTGTTATTGTTATTTTATTACTGATATAACTAATCAATAATAATCTCAAGTCTCAAATGTTAAAAAAAAAAACTCGGTAAGCTACAGTCGGATGCAACCAACAGTAGGAGACCCTGTTCATTGCTTGGCGTCTATAACAGCCCATACATACAGACACACATATGTATATGCAGTATGTACATACATATATACATATGTATATACAAATCGCAAGGGGAAAGGAAAAAGATATTGAATATCAGATATAAACTTGACCTGCTTAGCCAATACACGAACCTAACACATAGAGAACTTTGCCTCTAGCTCTTATATTATATTCGATATCAGGCAGCCAGCTATAGTGACTCAGGTCGTCGTGCTGACCAAGAATACAGTGCGTTTCATAATCATAAGACACTTATATATACATATGTATATACATTTATTATATCTAGTGATTAATCATCGTTTGAACAACATCCATTTGATGAAAAATTTTTTTGAATTATTTTTTATATATTGTATATCGTCCTTGACTTTTGAGATCCTCTACCAATCGGTTTTGCATGAATCCAATTAATCTTCTCTTAACAAATTCTAAAGTGTCTTATGATTATGAAACGCACTGTATATATACTTTATGGAGTCTATCGAGCAACCTTAATAATGCAACTATAGTATTCATCTTAATCCACCCTTTTGTACTTCTTTAAAGTAAGGGAATTATCCACTGTAATGTTTAATGACCGTAAAAATCAATCAGTTGCAAGAGTAAACAATTGCCTCCAATATTTATGTAATAACAAATTACATATATGTATGTACATATATTGTTTCAATTTGCAGGCTGGTACGTGTTGATTTTGCGGATTTAATTAAAGCCGCGAAATGCAGAGTAAATGATCCATACCCATATCCATGGCAATTAATTAAGTCAATTATATGCATTGCGTTGCACTGCGGCCTCAGTTGACACTCGGAGTGAGTGACTTGTGTTGTACGATATGTATGAATACTATTCATGCAACTGACAACTGTCTGTCGATTGTCAGTGCAACGCACAGACCACGCACTTACGCATACACACACACACACACACACACACACACACACACACACACACACACACACACACACACACACACTCACACATATTGGTCCAGCTGAAGTGGCAACTTGTTTGATACGATTTTGACGTGATGTGGGCATACATACGTACAGTCAATGTGCAATGTCTATATACACTTTCCAAAAGCGGCAAGGTTTTGCCAAAAGATTATATGAATATATATATAGAATATATAATAGTATAAATAATACAATATAATAAGAATCCTCATCCTAGATATAAGGTTTGGTCCATCTCTAATTTTCCGTCCATGTGTTGTTAAGGTACATTCTATGTTAGTACAGGTTCTACACTTAATAAATAAATATTTAAAAAAAAAAAAAAAAACTTTCCAAAATCATTGCCAAATTAGTTATCTATCGATTGATGATGTGCTGGGCACGGCTCAATGCGACGTATATCGATTATCCTCGATCCCGTAGCCTATCGGCGCATCCCAACACAACACTTGGTATCGATACCCGTCGTCTCCTATTGTACTTGGCATCGATCCGTTAGCGTATGAAAACGTCGTTTTGTTCTTGTTGCCAATTTATTTATTTGTTGTCGATTTTTCTCGGTGTTTCGGTGTTGTTTTTCTGTCCAAATAGTTTTTGCCTAATGAGTGCGTTTGACTTAGTTTTGAGTGAGTTTCAAGACAAAATCTGGTATAAATAAACAGATTCTGACTGCCAGCAACGTTAGTTGAAATATCGACGCAGTGCCGTGTTGTAGAGTGTAATCAATACCTAAAATCGCATTAAAATATTGAACCATGAAATTCACAGTAAGTTGAAAACTTTGAGCCCCTACAAAAAAGGTTCTATATTCTGATATTCAAATTCAAGTGTTGCTCAGAAGTTTGAGTGCAACAGAGGAGTAACTTTTACAGTAGTAAAAACAAATGGAAATGCACAACAGTTTGAAAAGTGATATGAAGTTTGTCGTATAGTTTACATTGCAATTGAATCAAGTATTCAAGTAAATAGTCGAGTACATTTACTTTCCCTTCGAAAAGCAATATACCCAATATGATTAATGAACTAAAGTACTTTAAGTTATTCATCTATTACTATGGAAATTTTCACTGCTTTCTTTCAACAGTTATGCTGAGAGCTTTTCCGCAGTAATTAATTAACGTCAAGTCAGCTCAGTTTGCCATTAACCAATCGCTTAAAAATTCACTTAACTCTGGCAATTTTTCTTTCATGTTCCCGGAATTCGTTGAATGAAAATGTAAACTGCATTAGCTAATCCTGCTAATAGCCAGCGTCGCCTGCATCATGGCCGCACCCGTGGCCGAGGAGCAGCAACAGGAGGCTGAGTCATCGGTTAAGGCCAAGCGTGGCCTGTCGTTTGGCCTGGGCTACCATGCCCCACTGGTGACCCACTCGCACTATGTGGCAGCACCGACACTTGTCCACCATGCGCCCATCATTTCGCATGCACCGATCATATCGCATGCCCCACTCATTGCACACCATCCGGTGTCCTATCACCTGCCCACCTACACCTCGTACCATCACTTCTAAGGAGCTGGGGTGGAGTCAACGCACAGTCAACAGATATGCGAAAAAAACAGTAAACAGTAAAACTTTTTCATTTGTTTCAGTCGACTTCAACTTGACTTAACCTAAAGTTTTCCCCCCTCCCCCTGTTACGTTTATCTTTTGCTTTTTGTGTAAATAAATACGTACAACAAGTTCTTCTACTGCATTTAAACCAAGACGTCTCGTCTCGTCTCAACTTTGGACAGCCACAGGGAAAGCTTAAGAACTTAGTTGGGTAGTTAGACGCACTGCTTGCAACCAATTTGAGGCACAACCGCACAGTGCTTGTGCCACACAGCTTGAAGCACATAATCCCACAGCTGTTAAGTACTTGTGGCAGCTGCAAAAGGACGACGACCGGACTGAAGTCAAACATTAAGTTAACATTGTGATTACGCACATTATGCCACAAAATTATTGTTATGTTGCTGCAAGCGCTCGCTGCCATTGCAGCTGCCACAACGAGGGCAAAAAAAGTGTATCAAATATTCTATTTAATATGAATTTATATAGCTGCATTGATTTCAGCTGTGCGTAAAGGGCTAATAAACGCTACTATATTAGTTTTGCGCCACATTATAAGCTCTTTTAAATTTTAATGCCATGCGGAAATAAATTCGCTATTATTATGGAATAGAATAGAATAGAATACTAAATGAGCAGCATAATTTAATTAAAAAGATTACACATTTCGGTAATCGCTTTGATGAAGGTTTGCAGATTACACAACAGAAGTTCGAAAGCTTATTATACTAATTAGTAAATAAAATATTTATATAGCCTGTATTTAAGTTTATATATAGAATATATTTGATATAGAAATATATTTTGTGCAATATTTTTTAGACCCTGTACTTTAAAAAAGTACAAAAGGGTCTATTAAGTTTGTGCAACTCAGAAATGTATGTAACAGGCAGAAGGAGGCGTGACAGACCCCATAAAGTATATATATTCTTGATCAGGACGACGAGCTGAGTCGATCTAGCCATGTCCGTCTGTCCGTCTGTCCGTATATCAGTTTGTAGAGTACTGGAGTCATTTTGAGCAGGATCTAAAGCTGTTAGATGCTAGTGACATCGTTTGGTGCGAGTTGCATGCCCCAATCGGCATAATCAAACACCGGAGATATTGAACAAACAATTTTCAGTACTAGGCATTTGGTTAGGGGAGGGGGGAAGCCGCAGCGTATGCGGCCACTAGGGCGTATACGTGATTTTTGATTGTGAGTTTGAATTTCTGTATGAGTATTGCTTATTGTTTGTATTTTAGTATATATTTGTATGAATAAGTGTATGTGTGTGTGTATGAAGTGCATGTGTATGTGTATGTGAGAATGTACATATGTATATGCTGCTGCTATTATGGACATCCCAGGGCAAATCAAAGTACAGGGTCACCTACTGTCAGTTTGCGTCTCGACTTGTAGCTTTCCGATTTTTTATTCATTAATATGGTCGCCTTACTGATTCTGTAGCCCTGGTTCTCCAAATTTTTTACTTAAATTTTTATCAACAGCTCTGTTTACTTCCCCTGACTAAATTACATTCGCAGGTGTCTCTTTAAGGTATCTCTCCAACCCTATGCACGCACCCTTTACAACACTGATTATACAACCTGTATATAGGTTTATATATCTATAGAATAGATTTGATATACAAATATATTTTGTGCAGTATTTCTGTTAAAGTTCTACATCTTCCCCTGACTAAAGTACACTCGCAGGTGTCTCTTTAAGTCCAACCCTATCCACGCACCCTTTACAGCACTGATGTGCCACATGCCACTAAACTGCCAGCTCAATGTCAAAGCGAACCCACGTTCATACATACCTAAACTGATGAGGGGAGCACTTCAAATTCTTAGCAAAACTTTGACAAATAAGCAAACAAACTTCAAGTTAAGATTAATTTTCGTCTTATTTCATGTTGAAGTTGTACAATGGTAGAGTTAGAAATTTCTGATGAAGATACATAAAACTGTAAAATCCATATAAAAGATTATAAGCATAGAGTGTGGTGTAGTGACTTTTAATCGGAGAAGCTATCGCTCCAGTAGGTGGTGGTTAGCGGTGCCACTGATTTGAATAGATCCCGTCCCTGACTGGGCTGACTGGATTCGTAGCCCTGCCGCTTGAATTTCTGCTCCCCATGACGCACACAGCTGGTGCTCTGGTGGCGTTGCAAGCGCTGCTGTGTGAGGAATGTGCGCTGGCAGCGCTTACATTCGTAGATGACACCGTGCTCGTCGTGGCCCAGCGCCATGTGACGTTTGAGTTCCGCCCGCAGGCGGAATACCTGGGGACAGAGCTCACAACGGAATTGAGCACGCTCTGCCTCGTGACGTTCCATGTGCGTCTTGTAGGCGCCACGCACCTTGAACATTTTGTTGCATATCTGGCAATGGAATTCACGGCGTGATTCATGCATTTTGCGGTGCATCACGTAGGATTGTTTGCGTGGAAAACTCTGGTCGCATTGGTCGCACTCGAAGAGTCCCTGTGCACTAGGAGCTGGTGATGTCGTGTAGCTCTTCTTTTTGTGAGTGTATTCCTCTTCCTCGGCCAGGCGTTTCAGCGATTTGGGACGTCCTCGTTTTCTACCTGGTTTGCGTTTCTCAATGCTGATATCCGAATCGGCTGAATCACTCTCGGCGCTTGTGGAACCAGCCACATCGGATACCTTAAACTCGGCATCATCGTTGAGCTCATCGTCATCGCTGGCAGAGTCAGAGACGGGAGCGTCAATTACCACATAGCCACGTGGTCGTCGCACTTTATTCTTACTGCGCGATAAACGCTTGCGTAAACTATTCTCTGTGGTCTCCAGCTGCTTCCTCAGCTTTATGGCAATTGTCAGACTCTCCTGGCAGCTTTTGCATATGAATTGCGGCATGAAATCCTTGAGCGCAATGGATACGTTGGGGCACAGCAGCTGGAGCATGTCCGCCGGCGTAGAGCCATCGCTTGTTTTAGTAAATAGACTGGATAATTCCTCCTTGCTGGTGCAGACACGGCACTGATTCTCATCCACTGGTTCCTCCTGCTTTTGGGCACCAGAGCGTGCGGTGGCTAATGGCTCTGCGGTTTCTCCCGATGCGGTTTTCGCCTGCTCCTGTGCGTCGTCACCTGTGATAAGTTCACCATCGTCGTCTTCCTCTTCTTCGTCCTCTTCCTCATCCTCCTCACCCTCGCCGTCGTCTTCCTCATCGTCTTCGTCTTCATCATCAGCAGCTGCTTTGTCTTCAGCAGCAGTCGCTTTTTCTGCTTGCTCTTCCGCAGCGGCTTCAGTTGTTGTAGCTGCCTCCTTTTCAGTCTGAACATTGTCCGTATTGCCTTTATCCGCTACTTCTTTCTGCGCTTCAGTTGGCCCTGCCTCATCCTCGCAGTCGTCATCATCTTCCAGATATTCGGCTTCTCCCATTTCCTCATCCTCCTCTTCGGTAGCAGCCTTTGCTGGCGCTGGCGCCGTCGACGCTGCTGCTGCCTCTGCCGGCACCTCAGACTCGGGTACGACCTCCGTCTGTTCGGTATTTGCCGCAGCATTACCCTGCAATATGTTAAGTATGTTTATCTGTATGAATTATCTAACATTCTCTGCTCATTACACACCTCATTCGGGTAAACGGCATCGCCGGCATCTGCCGCCGTTGTTGTATTTGCTGCTGCCGCTGCTACATCTGCTGCTTCTTCTTGCTCGTCTCTCTGCACAGCAGCATTGCTCGCCTCCCACTCACTCGTCGGGGCACCGACTGCCGCGCCCAACTCCGCTGGTGCCGCCACCATGGCCTCCACACCATTTGTTGCCATTCCATTTGTGGCAGCCGCAGGCGTTGTTTCTGCTTCCATTTCACACTTTGTTATTGTTTTGCCGGCCTCAGCAGTACAATCAATAAGTTTTTCTTATTTTCTTGCGCACAGCACTTTGCACTTTAGCTTTTCGCTTTCTCTGTGTGTTTATAAACTTTTACGTGTTTATAAACTTTTAACTCGCTTAAAATATCAATTTTTAAGAGTTTTTTAGCACAAGCGCCGTATATTTATGCATTTTTACACAACAACGCCATATTGTATGAGTAGATACACGCAACAGACAGCTGTTGGGGTATCGATACTATTGCGCATGTCAATTGTATATCGATAAGTCGATAGCGCGTGAGTGAGGGCCAAATGTGCGCGCCAAATGTGAAACGTTTGAAATTCTAATTGAATAAGCGATAAAATGATGGAAAAAATTCCTTTTATGAAATACTAAGAAAATTGAGAATAATAAAAACTTAATTTAATTTGTGTTGGCTATAATTGAAATTCGTCACAATTAAAATGCATAAAATGTAAAAAGAATAATAATAAATAATCTAAGCCACTCAGAGCGACATTTTAACTGTCAGATACATTAAAAATGGCCTTCATTAATTGTAATAGAATTCAATAAAATGTTTTCATCAAAATGAAAATCCCACGGCTTTTGTATTAATGGCAGCAACAGACGTCAATAGTCACAAAGTGCCCCATTCATTGTCAAGTGCAGAAAACCAAAAACCAAAAATAAATATCCATTGCGACCCCGTCGACATGGCCCTAGGAATTCATTTCAATTATGTGAAATCAACGGCCAAAGTGCTGTCAAGAAAAATTGTTGGTACTGTGATGCGGAATAATGTTAAAGTTACCACATCAGCATTCAGGATCCATTCAATGGCAATTTGTGTTAACAGGTCTCTCCTCCATCACAATTCTCTGTGTACATTTGTATATGTATATTTTTTTCTCTTGAATTTTCCCATTTCTTGCTAGCTTTTTTTGTGATTTACGTCAACAATTATCGCGACAAAACGTGCATAGCGCTTACTTGACATTAGCATAGGCACAGAAGGGTGCCCCACTGCTCCTCCACTGAGATTTGTGTTGGGGCCTGGGAGGGTGGACAACCACGCTTTATGACGATAGCTAACGACGATTGCGACAGGCCGTATAAGTAACAAGATAAATATAGCGTTACGTCTCCTCTGGCAGTGATAAAAAAGCGCGACCATGTCAACTGACAAGCGCATTCCCCGAACGCACAGTGTACTGTACAATACCAGGAAGAAGAAGGCATCACCGTCACAGCATGATTAATTATGCATGAGTTAGTCCCACCAGCCGACCAACCCAGCCCAACCCAGTAGACCCCATCCCCCACCCACCCAACCACACACATCTCGTATCTCCGCCAACAACAACAACAACAACAACATATCCGTAAGACAAACAGCAGCATATGCTACCAGTCGAAGGCTTACAGGACCAGAGAGTTCCACAGCTCCTGCCTTCTCTTGGAAATATTGTTTTATATTACGCCACTCGCTCAAGGTGCACCAAGGAGTGGCACAACAAGTACACCTACAACTAGCACATAAATTACTGTTTAAGTTTCTGATTTCCGACTGGCTTAAATAACAACTACCATGCAGATTTCAAGCATGTAGTGCTTTTTGTTTTACTACTACGCAATCATGTCTGACATTGACTATAAATTAAGGAACTCTATACAGTAATTTGTGCAGAATGCATAAACTAACTTTCTGGCGGTGAACATGTTCTACTATTGTTTCAAATTAAAATTTCATTTCAGGGAAATGCCATTCCGCAGCAAACTTTGAGCTTTGTTGGGCAAGTTGTTGTATATTTGTTATGACCTGCAGTTGTTTAATTTAATTTTATTTAGACCCTGTACTTTAAAAAACTACAAAAGGGTCTAACAGGCAGAAGGAGGCGTGGCAGACCCCACAAAGTATATATATTCTTGAGCAGGACGACGAGCTGAGTCGATATAGCCTGTCTGTCCGTCTGTATGAACACCTAGATCGTAGTTAGATGATCCTACAGTGCGTTTCATAATCATAAGACACTTTAAAATTTTTTATTAAAATAAAATTAATAGGATTCTTGCCAAACCGATTGGTAGAGGTTCTCAAAAGTCTAGAACAATATACTAAATATAAAAAAAATGCAATAAAATGTTTCATCTTATTTTTGATAATGAAACAAGGTTTTTAGAAAGGTTTAATCACCAAATATAAGTTGTATTTAAGTGTCTTATGATTACGAAATGCACTGTATAGTGCAAGCAGATGATGTTTGGGTTAGAAATATAATCCTTCCCCACCACAAAAAACCGCGAAAAACCACCACAACCACAATTTTAAGGATACAAACTTAGCAAACATATATCTTATGGTAATCTTTATCAGTGCTGTGAATTATAGCTCAATCGGATAATAAACAGCAAAGATATTCGATATTTAAAGTTTCCGTTCTAGGCAAGGTGGAGCATCGAGCATGCTCTTAATATATATTACGATATGTGTGCATATGTGAGTGTTTGTGTACAAAGCAAAGTACAGGGTCTCCTACTGTCGGTTGCATCCGACTGTAGCTTTCCGAGCTTTTTTTAAACAGCTTCATGCATGCCACGGAATAAACAATACGGAGATAAATTTATGCATAAATAAATGCAATTACAAAGCAGTTTAAATCCACTAAACCACTTAAAAGGGCTTTTACAATTATGAAATAAATTCATGCCGAAATAAATTCAATGACTTAATAGTTTGCCTTCTTAATCCTTTAAATATTAAAATGTTGTTTAATATAGCATAATCGAGAGTAATAATGGAAGCTCTTTTACATATAGATTGACTTAACCAGTCTACTGTTTAACATTTTGTATTCCATAACAAACCATTTGCATATTTTAGGATTTAAATTAAATTACTCAAGCATAGCAGAGTGTTCAGAGTGTTCAGAGAGTTCAACAGGGTTCAGAGTTCATCCTCCCACAAGTATCATAAATTTTGATACACATTAAAAATTGTCATAATTTTACAGCTCCCTAGGAACAGAATGGTTCGAGTGCCATAACAATGACAAGCTCATTTAACAACAATTGTAACAATTTTAATAAGAGAAACTCCCAATACCCATTCAGCTTATGTGCTTTATATCTTTGACTCGAAATTAACCTCACATTACGCGCGCAATGATACAGCGCTTAAATTTTACAAGTATTTAGATACATGATAAAACACAAGCGTTGAAAATAAAGCCAAATGTTCATATCTCAACTTCAGGCAGAGTTTTCTTCGGTTTTTTTATGCGTGGTCGTAATGCGATATCTTGATCAATTTTAATACTATATAGATAGCTTCACCGCCAACAGACTGTGACTGTGCCACATGACATCGAGTCAGAGTCAGAGTCTGGGCTCGTTCTAGCATGAAGTACGTGTGCAGCAGACGAAAGTTTTTGTAAACAAAAGTTATGCCCTGCATAACATTATTTTCCACACACCTAAAAAACAATTGAGTTTATCAATCAATATGCTGTGAACAAAACATCGTCGTTGTCTACCACAAAGATAATAAATCAAATTTGCATCTCGAGCTGAAATCGATCTTAAAGCACCAATATACTTGAGTAATATTCCTCTTTGTGGGCGTACTTATTAATGGTATGCCACAGGGCATTGCCAGCATCAATATAATTTCTCTGTTTGTGGGCATACTTATTAATGGCATTGCCAACACCGTGAAGTATGCAGCATTTGCTATTCATAGGTAAAAGTAGCTCGCTTTTTATATAAAATGGTTAAAGCTTCATTTATTTATCGCTTTTACTTCACAAATTCCATCTGTTCTATTCATTATATTCAGTTCAATTCAATTCATTTCATTCATTCGCTAACTACGAGTAGACAGAAGAAAATATTATGGTCGACGGTCAACAGAAATATGCTGAGCAAAAACAATTAATTTGACTGAAAACGGGTAGCACAGACTAGCAGATATCCTGTGCAGCTGTATGAAGAAAATAAAAGGGTTTATCTCGAAAAAATTGCAAGGAAATTAACTAAGAAATGCGTTAGTCTTAAGTTAATCTGTATTATCAAAATAAAATAAATTAAAGTTCAGAAACCCCGCTTTAAATTCCAATTTTATATGCAGCAAATTCATCAAATTTTATCGATTATAAACATCAAGTAGCAGAATGAAAAAAAAAACTGAAACTCAAATAAATCTCAAGAAAATTAACTAACAAATTCATTAAATTAAAGCTAATCTACATTATAAAAATTAAAAAAAAATTTAATAAATAAAATCCAGAAAACTCGTTTTAAATTCCAATATAATATGCAGCATATTCATCAAATTTGATGGATTATGAATAACAAGTAGCAAAAAGAAAAAAAAATGAAAATTCATCCAAAATACTTACTTGAACAAAGCAGAAGCATAGCTCTATGTTAGAGGCCTATTGTAGCCATACAAAACATATTCATAGACTGCAAAAAGTAACTCTTATCTAACTCACATATTTCTGCTATTTGCTCATTTCAAAGAAGATTAATCTATATCACAGAAAGTATTAATTCCATAATTGAACAGTCACATGTGGGGCGCATGACCAGAAAAAATTCGAAAGAGAATTATGCGAAATTAGATATGAACACATACTTTTAATGGAGTTGGTAATTAAAGAATGGAAATTAAATATAAACAACAAAACATTCTACTAGAGTTTAGGATAATGGCGCATTTTCTGCCTAAGGATAATGCTAATTAATGTCGCATCAATCAACTCTAGCCGCAATAATGTATTTATGTAAATGCTTTGAGCTTTATTTTCATTTCAGAAATTACTTGACTTCACACATAATCCTTTGGCGTAGTATATGGCCCTTGCGGCCAGGCTAAAAAGGATTCCATGGCGCAGGAAAAACGGAAAGAAAAAAAGAAAAGCGCAAAAACAGCAGCGCCATCATCAACAAGCAATATTTTATAAGCGTATAATTTGTGAAAGGCCCTAGGGTAATATTTCTATGCTTTTGTCCCCTGTTTGTTGCGCTATTGTTGCTGCTGTTTACTGTTATTGTTGTGTGCGAGTGTGTGTGGGTGTGTGTGCGACAATGAGTGTGCTTTTTTATAACACCCCAAGCAAAAATATTTTGTGCCTTTACTAAATTTACGCGCAACACAAATTTATCTAGACTAAGCGTGGGTCGCTCGAGTCGTAGTTAATACAATTAATTTGGCTTCAAATTCTATAGCATAATTATAGGCAAATGTGTGGAAGAGGCAAAGGTGTTGCAAATGACAGTGGGAATATGTATTCCATCAGCTGGAGATAAAAATTATGACAGTAATTGGTTTGGCATGCTAAGGCATAGCATGGTAATGGCAATGGTAATGGCAAGGGATATGGAATGGTATAGTATGGTATGGTATGGTAAGGTTATGGTATTGTATGGTGAAGGTAAGGTATATTAAGGTGTGGCATAGTGTGTCAAAGTATGGATGGTGTGGTATGGTAAGGTATGGACATTATGGTATAGTATAATATGATATGTTATAACAATAATTGGCATATCATGGTAATGGCAATGGTAATGACAAGGAATATGGAATGGTATAGTATGGTATGGTATGGTAAGGTTAGGTAAGATTAAGGTGTGACATAGTGTGCTAAGGATGATGTGGTATGGTAAGGTATGGTACGTTATGATATGTTATGGCATGGTATGGTAAGGTATAGTGTAGTGTGGTATAGTATGGCTTGGTAAGGTGACGGTATAGTCCGGTAAGATATGGTATGGTATGGTATAGTTTTGTATGATATAATTTGACACGGTATGGTAAGATATAATTAAGTGTTGTGTAGTGTGGCAAGTAAATATGGTCTGATATGCCGTGGTAATGGTATGGTATGGCATGATATGATTAGGTATGACATCATTAAACTCAATTGCGAATAGGCTCTCCCTGACTTGCCAAACTTCAGTCTGCCCCTCCAAGAACCTCCCGAACCGCCCTCGTCTCACCTAAGCCGCCACAGATAGTACTCAGTGTGTAAGTACGTATACACGGTTCGGTTGGTTGTCATGCCTGGAGTCGTGTTGCTGTTCATTATTAATATTGACTGTCAAGTATGCGTTGTGCTCTCTGCCAGGGAGTCAGGGAGTCGTCAGAGTACCGTAGTAATAACAGGCAGATTGTATAACTGGCGGCTAATAAACATTGTGATAAGCAGCTTTATTTTACTGCACGTATGTCTCATTAGCAGCACACTTGATTAACAATTCATAAACCATTCGCCCATATGTCAGTCGGAAACTCAATTCCCAGCAACAAGTATCAGCAACAACTACAACGAGTACACAGGACTCTCTCCCTTTTAGGCGAAATTCCAACATCCTTGCTCATTTGGCAGTTTGACACATTCTGTCTTATCTCTGCCTCTTTTGTAACGCATTTGTCTTAATCATTAGAATGCTGACAATTTCGTTAAAGCGTCACGTGTCTGCATTAGCATTATGCGCATTATATTGAACCCAATATCTTTTAACAGTCCCTTAAATTGGGCGAGGGGAGGGGGGAGCCGTACACACACAAATTCCAATCAAACTTGTGCGTATGCCTATAAGCGTGTGCTTATGGGATTCGACTCATAAGTTAAATCCAAACACACGCACACACCAAAACACACACACGCACACACACACACTCGAAACACTTGCCAAAGTTGACAGCTTGTCATTTTACAGCTGTTGCCATTCTAATAGGCTCTGCCTGCAAAATATTAGACATTATAAATTTACATATGCCTGTGCCAACTACGACAAGCGTAGGGTATGCATGGTTTAGAGCCATAAATTATAGAAAAACAAAAGAATCGTACTATACATTCAGGCATGTTATTAAAGCAGATTTTAAATTGAAAACTAATAATACTTCTTCTTGCTCTTCTTTAAAATGCCTATACACGCAGATAAATCGTTTGCTATGATGTAACTGTTTAACAGGCAATCACCGAAACGTCAGATTCACATATGTACATATTCGCATATTCTCACACACACATAAAGCATCTCAACTGACGTAAGCGAAGGAACTGAGTGGGAGAACAGTAAGCACTAAGCTTTGTACTGTCTGGCAATGCCTCTCTCCTTTACACCTCCGCCTCACTACCAACACTCAACGCCCTCAGCATTGACTTATACTTATCCACTCTATTCCTTACACACAACAACACATACAGCGCTGCTTCACTTGCCTACGGAGAGAGAGAGAGCGTTGCACTTGTACAGTTCGATCGCTGGCGTTGCGATGCTGCAAAGCGAACAGAGGTAGAGAGAGGCTGTGTGGGAGAGTGCAAACACTTTAATTGCTATTGCCCTTTGCTCTCTTACTCGGTGCATTTGTTGTCGTCTTATGGAGCAGATGTACAGTACGCTGCGCTGCGAATGTTGAGATGATGCTGTGCGTAAATGAGTATGTGTGAGTGAATACGTACATACATATGTATATGTTATTCACTTATTTAGTGAATGCCAACTAAATTTAATTGGATTTGATATAAAAATATTAAATTTAATTAAAGCATAAATTATTAATATTAAATGATAATGTCAATGCAAATATAAATATATTAAATGAAATTAATATATAAAAAATCATTATAATTTATTAAATAATAATTTAATTAAAGTAAAAATTATTAATATTTAATGATAATGTGAATATAAATAGTATATTAAATAAAATTAATATATACAAAAAATCATTATAATAATTATAAACATTTTATTCGTTAATCCAATTAAATTTGTTCAGTTAGCTACAATATTTAATCATCAAGATTAAATTTGAAGCAGGTTCGGGTATATATGTACTACTATTTAACGTAACGTAATTATCCTCCCTGCTGAATGCCTTTACATTTGCGGTTATGAGTTCACCAACTGCTGCCTTAACCAACATCATAAGAATTAATAGACGCATATAAATTATAATTAGAAAATACGTGGCGAATTATTTTACGAGTAGAAGATTTTTACTTTCTTTGAGCGACAAATTAATGGAACCGGTTTGTTTATAAATCAATATTCAACAACAAAGGCGACAAAATCGCCATATCAAACGATTCTGCTCTTTGATCTCGCACGCGGCGCCGGATATCAAACCAAGTAAAAATACTACAAAAAAAAAATATATGCAGAAATGTATAAAAAACGAAGCGAGAGGGAAAAGCCCAAAAGCCGCAAATATTTAGAACAAAACAAAAAACAGGCGAGACCAAAGCGTGGCGTACAATGAACCGCAAGAGGGAGAATACTATACACAAAAGAAATTCTTAGCCAGAGACCGCAACATAATTGCAAATGTATATTAAAAAGCAGATAAATTTAAATTACAGTATTAACTAAATATATATGTGTAGTCAGCTATAGAAATATTAATATATATTTATTAATTTAATCATCTCGGGATTTGTTTACTTTCTATGCTATATTGGAATTCCCAGTGGACGAACCTCGAGCGTTTGTTCTTTAGCGAAACTTGTTTTCAGCTCATCATATCTTTTTTATATCATTCCAGAGCAATGGTGGTGAGGTGGCGAGAGGTGGGCGGGGAGGGGGTAGGAGTCGTGCGAGCTGTTACGTTTAGGATTCTATATCGGAGCATTCCAGACTCTTCGCATAGAAATTAATTGTTTGCGACAAAAAACGAAGAAACAAGAAATCAATTTCATAAACAGCTGTGACTTAGCGGCTTTTTTAGCTACTTTTCTGCTTCGTTTGTGTTGTGTTTTTGTTTTGCCTTTGCTTTTGGACTTTCATTCATGCCAGAGAATATTTGGCATCATCTTTCGCCAGGCCGTATAAATAGCGGCAGCTGCGACAGGGCTAATTAGACTTAACACAAACTTCAGTTAAACCACACAACCACTAAAAACAACATGTCGAAATTCATTGTGTTCGCCCTCGTCCTTGCCGCCGTCTGCCTGATCCTGGCCAGCGCCGCACCAGCACCAGGCGCACAACTCCTCGACGCCCAGACGGCCATCAGCAAGATAATTGGTAAGAATAACAAAAAGTTACCCTTGGCTTATAATTATTAACTAATATTACTATGCTTTTGCAGCTGCCTATAATCGCATCCCTGGACGTTCGATTGTGCATCCCTGGGAGGTGGCCACTGTTATCGATCCCAACACTTTTGTGGTGCATTATTAACTGATTATAATGTCTGCCAGCCAAATATCCTGTTGACCATCCTGTGTTGTGTTTTTATGCCTAATGCACTTAGTTATTAACTCGTAAAGAATAAAAAATACATTGAAAACAAAGAACAATAGACTTTTTACTTTATAACATTACGCTGCACGGTTAACAGTGCTCTGTTAAGTGCAGACTGTTAAATGGCAAGCAGTAGTAAACAAGTTCTTATTAGCTTTTGGACCATAAAATGTTAATATATTTATACGGCATTTCACACCTGTAATCCGATTAGGTTCTATGTTAATTAGGTATTATTAAATTGTTCAAAATTTTCATAATTAAATGTGAATCGTTTGCTTTATAACATTACGCTGCACTGTTAACAGTGCTCTGTTAAGTGCAGACTGTTAAATGGCAAGCAGTAGTAAACAAGTTCTTATTAGCTTTTGGACCATAAAATGTTAATATATTTATACGGCATTCCACACCCGTAATCCGATTAGGTTCTATGTTAATTAGGTATTATTAAATTGTTTAAAATTTTCATAATGTAATGTGAATCGTTTGCTTTATAACATTACTGGACTGTTAACAGTGCTCTGTTAAGTGCAGACTGTTAAATGGCAAGCAGTAGTAAACAAGTTCTTATTAGCTTTTGGACCATAAAATGTTAATATATTTATACGGCATTTCACACCCGTAATCCGATTAGGTTCTATGTTAATTAGGTATTATTAAATTGTTCAAAATTTTCATAATTAAATGTGAATTGTTTGCTCTAGCATTTCTCTGGCTGTGGGGGAATTTCTAATCAACTTATACACAAAAGCCAAACAAGTTTCACTACGAGCATATAGGAATCTGTATATTAAATACCATATGCTAATTTGGGGTATAACCCCGACTAACTAAAGTTAGTCAAATTATGCCACACATATTAGTTCTTTTCATTCACTTATGCATTTTGAATATAAATATTCCATATACATATTTTGTCAGCTAGCGAAATTTATGTGACGCTTTTGTTGTGGGTGGCCGTTGGATTTCGTAATTAAATTTGAGTTCATTTGATTAGAACAATCCAATTATTCATGCAATTCCAACACACATGTCTTGCATAAATTTATCACTTGAAATAAATATTTATTTTCGCCTCCTATTGTTTACTTTCCACAGGAACTCTGATTAGATAGTTGCAATTGCTTTTTGCTTGCGGTTTTCATTTAACACTCGATTTACTTTCTATTGGCACACACATAATTTTTAATGAAATTTGATATTTCTGGCACTCAACTAACAGAAATTAGATGCATGCTGCCAAAAATACCCTGAGTAAACAAACCCATTTCTACAGATGATAGTATTTGCTGTGGTAATTCTGGACCAAAAGCAATTTTGTAGCTATCTTTATCTTTATCTTTATGTTTACTTTTATGCCAAATGGTCTGAGTGCATGTGCATATGTGTGTTTCTTTGTGTGTGTGTGTGACTGAGTAGCATTACTCAAGGCATGAGCATGCCACTGTACAGCATGCATGACTTCATGCATACGTAAATTGCATTCAGCGTTACAGTGGTAACTCGCTTACGACAAACATCAGTCACATAATGAAAAAAAAGCTAGTGTAAATGTAAATATAGTATTCTACTCATCTCCAATTTCAATTTGCAATATTATTATTATTATTATTGTGTGTATATAATTTAATCGTATATAATTCTTCAAAGTAGAATATTCATTCTTACTTTAAGAAAAATTAGATTTTTCTTATTTCAAGATTGCTTTATACTTGTTTCAAATCCAAAAATACTAGTTTTAAGAGTTTTTAAACTTATTTTGAGAAAAACATTCTTATTTCAAGAATTTTTAGCTAAGATTGCAAATTCTTAAATTGTGTACATTCAAACTTAGTTTTAGAACGTCATTTTTTCCTCTGTGTACAATATACCAAAAGAGCAAAAACTCTCATTCAATTACAGTCACTCTCTCATAAATTTGAATGATTTTACACATTTTACGCCCATGACTGTCCACTTCACTCGAGCTTACTGTACTGTATGGTATACAAAAAGAACCCAACGATATTAATACACACGTTCAAAGGATGTCCATTTCGACTTTTAATAAAAATAATCTTTATTAAGGAATATATTACCTCGTGGTTGAAATATTGCATGTCAGTGCGTATTATTTGCATTCATATACACGTTGGATCCAGCTGAAATATTCATGCTGTGCGTGTGTGAAAAATGTTCTTCACAAGTGTTTACATAGCACTTGGCCTTCGGTGAGCTAGGGGTATGTGAATGCACTCATAAAATGCTGATAACTCAGTTCGACTAGTTTCTCATCAATGCAAAAGCCTAGAGCCTCCCAATTCACTACCCCTCTCGCCCCTCCCCTTCGCTGTTTGTGACATGCATATTTACAGCTGGGAGCAATAAAAAGATTTTCGGGCTTGACATGAGCTGCATATATTGAACTTTTTTGTTTTGCGGCCCCAACCAACACCTAACCTCACCTCCCTGCCCCCAATTTAGAGGTAGTGTGTATTGCGTGTGCCGCAAATGGCGACACGTGTGTGCATATCGTATGAACAACAAATACCTGATACAGTTTATGGCCCCAACAACAAGCAACAGAGCCAACAGAGCTAGGGAAGCTGGCAACAAGCAAATAAATTGCCAGGATGTTACTTCCGAATTGTTGCATAACTACTGGCTCAACATGCTACAGTGCTGACTGACTAAAGCGAAATAGGGAACAGACTTATATGAACTTTATTTCGAAATGTTACATCTAATAGATCTATGTTAAGGATTGCTTACTAAACAGACCACATTCTTCGCCTTTCGTAATGCAGAAAGTTCACAATTCGCCCACTTTCTGCATTACCATGTGTGCAGGCTTGTAATGCAGACGAAGAACGTTTTCCGCAGAGCAATTGTATAAGCAAATAGATGAATTTAAGCTGTCATCCTTGGAATTTTTTTACAAGGCTTTCGTTAAAAGCTCCTTGATACGCCACCATCTTGGTAATAGTTTTCTATACCCAATGCTAACTGTATCTAGCGTTTTTATGCGGGTTTTCATAAACAATGCCATAGGCTTGTCACTTGCACGCATCCTGAGCCTCTGGAGTAGAAAATAATTGGCGATGAATGAGCCCCCAGTCTATCCTCAGCGTTACGCAACACGCGGCAGGAATTGCTAACAATAATCGCAAGTAGGCAGAACAATTTCAAAAGAAATGAATAGGTATAGTACTAAACAATAGTAGAAGTCTTCACAATGAAAAGGCAATACAATCAGTTTAGGCTTAATGTAATAGAACAATCTCAAGACACAAGATAAAAGAGGAAGGACAGTTAAAAAGTTAAAGTTGCATTCAAACTGAGGAGAGAGTATAGTAACAATAAATTCAATTCTATGAGTATTATTCTACACAAAACAATTACAGTTCAGGGCTCTTAAAGTGTAACAGCTCACATCCGGTTTGATTAGTTTGTTTACTACTAACAGGCATGAAGTGTAATTAAATTTGGCTAGGGCACTTTGCCTAAGGCTACTTAGTAGTATAGTAGTATGTTTATGGGTATTTTTTACGACTATTTTATAGTTCTCCCACATGTTGTCATCTATTGTTTGGCACTGAATAACTCAATGGGGCATCCAAAACAACTTGAAACCGCTATGAAATTCCCAAAATTCCCAATGGCATGCCAAACCCACACACAAATCTATATTGAAACAAAACCTACAAATCGAATGAAATGAAATATGCAAATTTGCATTTCAAATAGCAAATCGCTCCATTATAAATAGACTGAACTTACCTGTAGCTCGTTATCTCATTTCACTATCTGAACGACGGCTTTAATTATGCAAATTGTTGGCGCCAGCAAAAAAGTTCTACAAAAAAAACAAAGAGAAAAAAAGAGAAAGAAGTAGAAATAAATACAATCAACAATCAAAACACAACAGAACCGTTAAAGAGCACATGAGAAATCGCTGTGTCTGACATTCATTTATCAATATGTCAGTTGACATTAAATACATTCTATTACGAGTATTTAACGCGGCTTTCATATCAGATATAATTACCGCATTTCATCTTGGGTGTGGCTAAATGATATTTAGAATACTCTTACAGAGAGAGGGTATATTGAAGTTGGTAAGACATAAGGTTAAATGTCAAATCTTCAAGCAAACAAATTAGCAATAATATCAGGGTATATTCTCGACATTCTTTACCAGTATTTTCTTTGTTTAATTTTATTTTTATTTTGATAAATTTAAGAGTATCTACCACTAGGGATAATAGGTAAAAAGTATTGTAATATCATAATCATATTTTCCCTTTTATTATTGCAATGCAGTTGTTTATTATACACACTTTATTTTCGCTCAACTAATCAACATTGGAAAAACAATTTTAAAATAAATAAATACTGGTTTTCCACAGATTCGTTCAACTGTTATTTCACTGTTTGTCAAATTCAATTTATATATAAATTTAATTAAATTCCCTTTAATTATTGTAATGAATTTGTTTACACACTTCATTTTCGCTCAACTAATCAACATTGAAATAACAATTTTAAAATAAATAAATACTGGTTTTCCACAGATTCGTTCAACTGTTATTTCACTGTTTGCCAAATTTAATTTTCATATAATTTTAATTAAATTCCCTTTAACTATAGTAATGCATTTGTTTACTCACTTCATTTTCGCTCAACTAATCAACATTGGAAAAACAATTTTAAAATAAATATAGTAAATACTGGTTTTCTACAGTTTTGTTCCACTGTTATTTTACTGTTTTTCAAATTAAATTTTCATATAATTTTAATTAAATTCCCTTTTATTATTGTAATGCAGTTGTTTATTATACACACTTTATTTTCACTCAACTAATCAACACTGGAAAAACAATTTTAAAATAAATAAATACTGGTTTTCCACAGATTCGTTCAACTGTTATTTTACTGTTTGTCAAATGCAATTTTCGTATAATTTTCATTAAATTCCCTTTAATTATTGTAATGCAGTTGTTTACTATACACACTTCATTCGCTCAACTAATCAACAATGGAATAACAATTTAAAAATAAATAAATGCGGATTTTTCTACAGATTCATTCAACTGTTATTACAATTCAATTTTTACACCATTTTAATTATGTTCATGACTTTATGGCTTTCCAAATACATTAAGGTGAAATTAACTTTTAATTAAAAATTACTCGCTGAAAAAACAGGCTTAGCTATAAACCGTTTATAAAATTATGGCTTCGTAATGGTTATCATATTTTCCCAGCTGATGAAATAATAAATTTCCATGGTAAACTTTCGCACCGCATCGACAGAACTTGCAAATAAATGGTCAAACAAATGTAAACCATTTTTGCAGAACTCCGGATAAATGAAAGTAGTTTTTGTAAAAAATAAGTTCGTGTTAAAATAGTTCGCTTCAACTTATGCAAAAATGCTTTCTCATATGCATGTTGAAATAGTTTATTGAAACTTTTATAAATCCATTCAAGCTAAAATGCTGAAATGTTGAAAATTTAAAAATCTACTGCAGTTGAGCAGTGAAAGAGTAGTATGTATGTATATTAACTGCTTTTGAAGTGGCATTAATACCGTGTGACCCCTGAACTTTAGACTAGACAATCTGCACAATTGACTGGACTCGGTAAACTGTGTAGCATCATCTCATCTAACGCCATTAGCGTGTATTCAACGCCCTCGGCGATAGACTATGCAAAACAAAAATAAAATCTTGGATTAGCTCAATTTACTTTAGCCATGTAAACAGCAGAATTTGTCACTTGAATGAAGACGCACTTAATGAGCTTATGACACGTCATTATTTTTATCATTAGACTTCATTTTTTTATGCTCTAAAGATACACTCAGACATAATGATGACTGTGAAATATGTAAGCAGAAAATTTTAATTGCATGAAATATAGTACAGTGAACTGCCTGAAATATCTTGGCTACTCTCTTGGATGTATATAATTTATTTATAATATTTATATTCTCCTTTTAGCCTTGTAAGGATTATTTGAAAAACATTTCCATTGGTTTAGCTATATACTTTCTATAGCAGATTTGCTATTCACGAAGTTAGTTCGACTTACGCAAAGTCTAAAATAGTTCTGCATTTTCAAGTTTGAGAAAAGTTTAACCCACTTAAATAGTTCAACTTGATAGCTTCAAGAATGTTTCTATATATTTCGACATTAAGAACGTTTTGACCTGCCAACTGTTTGGCTGATCTGTCAACATTATTTACGATAATTTTTTATATGCTTCATTTTTTATTGACAAGCTTGAAACGTTGACCCAACTGAGAGGCAGTTAAAAAAGCGTTGTTTATTCATTATGTACTGTGTCAACCGTCTGCGACTCAAGTCGATACCAATGACCCTCGTCGAAGACAAAAGATGAATTAAAGTAACCCCCAAAAGTATGTTACATGTTTTAAGTCAAAGTCAATCAAGAGTAGAAAAAAGTTAGACCCAACTACAATGACCATTAACACATGTCAGAAAAAGCGAGTGTGTGTGGGTGTGTGCGAGTTCTTAACTTGATATTAAGTATTTGAGATTTGCTTGAATTACAAGCGGTCGTGTGTGGCATTAACTTTGCTAATGGAAAAGTTGGCACCCGCTAAAAGAAACCAATGAATTTCTATTCTAGGTATGCCTTAAACTTGACTCTGACACAAAGTCTACACATATGTATAGATACATATATAAAAGAAATCCATATATGTATGCAACACCATTGAAGCACAAAAAGGAAGAAAGGATGCCACAGGATGCGTGTGCGTGTGTGTGTGCGTGTGTGTGTGTTTGCACGCTACATTGATTTTCATTTCATTTCAGTCTGGTTAAGGCAAAAACGAGCAGCAAGCAGAAGGAAATGCCACAGCCAAAGCACCAACATTTTTATACATCTTTGGGAAAGAGTTTTTTCCGGTATTTGAGTCGTGGGGCATACAAAATACCGTATACTCAGTAGCGCAAATCAAATGGATGAGCTCCATAAAGGGCAACGGTTCTGCCTGAGGTCGACCTCTCCACCACTCAACACCCTTAATTCAATCTACCAAACTGTGTTAGCGAACCGTCTGTGTCAGCACTCTGCCAGACACATGCAGCATTATATTATGAGCAGATATATCTGGCTCATCAGCAGACACGAAAAAAAAATAAATAACGAGAGTGTATCAGAAGTAGATAACAATTAGATGCAGTACGCAGCGATAATAGCAGCGAAAATGTGCACACTGTGCAAAAAGCAGTGAGCTAAGTGAATAAGCATATCAATAAAGAATATAACTTGTCGATACTGTAAAGTTCAATAAAATGGTAGCCTTATTCTTATAGATTTTCTTGCCTTTAAGCAGTAAATTTTCTTATGAAAAAAAGTCACATTCCTTGCAGTGTAAGTTTACAGCTGTCTGTTTTATACAGATTTTATAGTCTTTAGTCTATTAATTTTCTTCTGAATAAATTCACATTTCATATCATAAAAATCGACTTCCAGATACTTCAAAGTTCAATATATTACTAGACTTATTGATACATATATTCTTGCCTTTAAAACAAAAATTTTATTCTAAATAAATTCACATTTCTTGCAGTGTAAAGTCCAATCGCATCACATCCCATCATCCTAAGTCTCGTGATAAATATCATATCATAAAATGCGACTTGTAGATACTTCAAAATTCAATAAAGTGCTGGCCTTATTCTTATAGATTTTCTTGCCTTTAGAATATAAATTTCTGATTAAATTCACATTTCTTGCAGTGTAATGTCCGTTTACTGCTGTATATTTTATACAGATTTTCTTCTATAAATTTTCTTCTGAATAAAATCAGATTTCTAGCAGTGTAATGACTGTCTATTAATATAATCGCATCACATCCCATCATCCTAACTCTCGTGATATAAATCATATCATAAAATTCGACTTGTAGATACTTTAAAGTTCAATAAACATCTATACTTATTCTTAAAGCATTTCTTAATTTTAAAATATAAATTATCTTCTGAATAAATTCACATTTCTTGCAGTGTAAAGTCTGTTTACAGCTGTCTATTTTATACAGATTTTATTGTCTTTAAGTAAAGTCTGTTCACAGCTGTCTATTACTATAATCGCATCACATCCCATCACCCTAAGTCTCGTGATAAATATCACATCATAAAATTCGACTTGTCGATACTTCAAATTTCAATAAATTACTACACTTATTCTTATAGAATTTCTTAATTTTAAAATATAAATTTTCTTATGAATACACTCCCATTTCTTGCAGTGTAAAGTCTGTTTACAGCTGTCTATTACTATAATCACATCACATCACATCACATCACATCGCATCGCATCGTCCTAAGTCTCGTGATAAAATTGCGTCAACAACATATGCTGAGAACACTGTGGCTCATGGTCAAGGATCAGAGAGCACAACATACTATATTCGCGCCTCAATAAACCTTCGAAAAGTGTAACCAAGGCAACATATGAATTGTACGCGACACTTTATTGATATGAAATAGTAGTAAAGTTTATCAGCAGTGAGAGAACTCAAATTGTTAATATGAAATAACGCTAAGCCACAGCAAAGAGTTGGCATATAATTAAATACAATATATAGTATATGTAGTAGTATACAGCAGACTTTGCTGCATTCATATTTCTCGGTTGAAAATTGCTGAGAGAGAAAGTTGCTGAAGCAGCATTAATTGAAGTGCGCCCTTTAAGCTCGGTGCATAACAGGGCGTATGCTTGATTTTAATAAGGCATTATTCACACACGAATACCACGTAAAGCTGAGTTTAGAGCACACACACCTTATGCTCGATTTAAGCTTGTATTATTGCTGTGGATATCCTTGTGGTTGTCTGTATACTTATTGTGCCATACATATATTGAAATCGACGCTGAGATATGTTGCCAAGCCAACACGAGGAGAAGAAAACTTTTGCCAGTTGAACGACAACAAATACGAGTACGAGATTTTATTAAGACACAAGCTCACTTAAAGCCGACAAACATGGAGAGCAACAAAACGACTCAGGCAAGTGTAATAACATTCAAAATGAACAGTTGTAATACTTTGAGAAAATACCAACATGATATCAAGTGTTGTCAAAGGACTTTACACACTGTGAGTCTGTGAAACGACTTTAGAGTTAATCGTAGCACACTCGACTGTCGCTCACTTGCATATTCGAAATATGCAATTGATTGGAATCCCTTTCAGCAAATACTTGACAATTTATTGTTTGCAAATCAGCTTCTCTCAGGCATTTGCCCTAATCTTTATAACTAAATTTATGCCTAGCAGCCGTATTGAGGTCGTTACGCGACCAGAAGACTGATGAGAAGGTAGTGAAAAACAAATGCGAAGGACAATATTGAATGTCACGTCAAGAGGGAACAGCAAAACAAAAGGAAACACGCTGTTAAAAGCAATATTATTTGTGATTGAAGATTTGTTTTCGTTATGCCAGCATATGCCCGTACCCCAAGCATGAAAAAGGGCTTGTTGTGTTTGCGCATGTACTGTGTGACAGCTTTATCATATTATTCACACAAAATCGATCTACTATCAATATTTATTTATCGGGATACGGGAGTCTATCAAATTAAGGTGCGGGCATCTCTAGGTCGCATGGACTCCATCGGAAAAGCGGAAAAGAGGTGCGGCGTTTGCTGTGACAAATGAAACCATACAGTATTTGCTAGGCCATAAATCACAGGACGTCCGTCGTCCCCTTGACCAGCTCAAGCACCGCTTGAGCTTTATACTCCTGGCGTCGTTGTGGCGCACAACTCGACGCGTATCATTAAACGTGTCCAGCTATAAGTGATACACATATCATATTTTTTTCTCTCCTACTTTTCCTTCTCCTTTTTTCGGTTGATTTACAAGCTTCTCACTCATCAGGCCAAAGCAATGCACGACTGACGTAGCTAAATCCACAGACCCGTACCACACTGTGTATGCTTAATTTCAACTGAATAAACACGGCCAATTAATGAAGCTATTCAATCGTTGTTCATTTGTGTGTTTTCCTCCGATTGGCAGTTCAATATTGTATGTGCACTTTGCAAAATTACCCATGGGTATGAGTAGCATTTGAATTTTATAGCTAGGCCTCAGGGTATTCGGACGGCGAAACAGGCAGAAGGAATCATTTTAGACTCCTTGAAGTAAAGGGGTCGAGGTATAAGAAATCGAAAGTATACTTGCTCTGCTTGGTCTGTAGGAGAACCTAACTACCAAATTTATTAGCTCTAGCTCTTGTAGTTTGCGAGATCTAGATGTACATACCGAAAGACAGACAGACAGACATGGCACAATCGATTCAACTCAACGTACTCATAAAGAATCTACATTTGAGTACTGACTGACCAACTGACTTACTAATCAACATGGAATCTTTACTTGTATATAAAATAATTTGTCCTGACTGACTGACCGACTGACTGACTGACTAATCAGTATCGAATCTGTACTTGTATATAAAGTAGTTTGTCCTGGCTGACCGACCGACTGACTGACTGACCTAACCAACATCGAATCTATCTTGTATATAAAATAATTTGTCCTGACTGACCAACTGACTGACTGACTGACTTACTAATCAATATGGAATCTATACTTCTATATAGAATAATTTGTCCTTAATGACCGACCGACTGACTGACTGACTAATCAACATGGAATCTATACTTGTATATAAAATAACTTGTCCTGACTGACAGACTGACTGACTGACTAATCAATATGGAATCTATACTTCTATATAAAATTATTTGTCCAGACTGACTGACCGACTGACTGACTGACTAATCCACATCGAATCTATACTTGTATATAAAATAATTTGTCCTGACTGCCCGACTGACTGACTGACTGACTAATCAACATCGCACAGTCCAAACGGTAAGAGATAGGAGTAAGACGGTAAGACATAGACGAAGCTCCTAGTCTTTGTATATACTTTATGAAGTCTTCCTTTTACGTCCATTTCTAAAAAGTTATTATACCCCTTTTACACATTTTTAATGGCTGCGTACTGAATACAAAAAGCTTCATCAACAATTGATTTCGGCAAATTTCACTTGCATGAATAATTCAAAATTATTCGACTACTGTTTACAAAAACCATCGATGGCGATATATGCTGCAAAAGGGAAGCAGTGCAGTGCAAATTCTATCGATATACATTACAAATTCTGTTGTTCAACGAATTGCCTTTCATGTTGGTTGCTTGTACTGTAACCATAATTGATTGCACCATATTCTGGGCCATTTATCATTCATCATTCCGAAACCAGCGATGCCAGACAGCCAGCTGACAATTCAGAGTGTTGCTAGTAATAGAACAATAACCTTAATTATAATGAGTCACGATGAAAACTCAATTCGCGACCTTCAACGGCGACAACAAAGTGAGTACTACAACCTGACAGGAAGGAGACTGAGTTGAGGATTATATGATGGGTTTACAATTTGCAATTGAGCCAAATGTTGCGTCGTAACTCTGTGCCCCCGGGTCCCAGTTGATGATAATGGTGTTGTTGTTGTGTATCGTGGTAAATGCCAATTCATTTATCGTTCATTTATTACGTTTTAATTTATGCAAATTAAAGGATGTTCGACCAGGTTTTACCCTACGCATTAATTTGACACATCCTGCGCAGTTAATGTCGACGTCAAAGCAGTACAACATTTGCCTTTGTCATTTTATGGAAATTTCTCCGCTAAACATAAGACTAGAAGTAGACAAAATGTAATGCCGAAAAGCTTAAATAAAACAGTCTGCTATTTATAGTTTGAATAAATAAATCAAATTACATATCAGAGAGAATAAAGCTGGCTATAAATAGTAAATAAAAGTCAAGAGAATTAGGAAAAATTTCAATAAATATTGTAATAATCTTACATTCAATTCCGATTAGTTTAAACTACAACCATAAAAGTGTGTTGAAATTCCTCTTTCCCACTTTCAATCTCGCATATTTTCTGTTAACCTTCTGTGGCATAAAATTTTATCAACTGTCAGTTGTTAAATTTCATCTGATGCCCTCTGGCAGGAACTGTCTTGTCATTTACTACGATTCACACTCAACTGATTATGCTTAATTAGACGTAGCAGTTTAATTGCAGTATTCAAATGCAAATTGCAGATGGTCAAATGCAAACGCAAACTCAATTAAGCCATAGAGTACTGACTACTCATACTAACCACTCTTACTTCAGCTTCAATTAATTGCTCCCGTCTTATTCGCAGTATTCCTTCTGTCTAGCTAACATTCTGAGGCGCACAATCTGCGCTCAAGTACATCTTACTTGACTTGCGTTCATTGACTTGAGGATGGTGAATGGTGGAAAACTTGTACGCCAAGCCAACACGGCGTAAATTTGTCTGCTAAGTTTTCCTTGTTTACGGGTTTACGGGTTTAAAACAATGGAAAACTTTATATGCTCGTTCATTGGCAATGAACTAAGCTGAACTGCTGAACTGAACCAGAACAATAAACCTAAGCGGAAGACTGTAGTTGAATCTTGCTCTTAATTATGTGGGCGAAGTTAATAGAATGCAAGATAATCTCAGCTAGAGATCAATGTAGACTTTGATTGAGTTAATAAAGTATATTAAATACAGCAGAATGTTGAATGAGATAATGAGCCAGAGCTGAAACAGATGATGCAGACTTACAGAATGTTATCTTTAACAGATGCTGTAAACTAACAGTGTTTTGGCATTGAAAACTAAAACCGTTTACATTAGACTAGATAATATGCTAGATATCAAGGCAAAACCAAGTGTGTAAGTTAATAAAGTATTATAGAATACTTCAGGATGTAAAATTACAGAGAAATTGAACCAGAGCTGTAACAGTCAATGCTAACTTGCAGAATGTTATCGTTAACAGTGTCTTGACATTGAAAACTAAAACAGTAAACTTTAGACTAGATAATATGCTAGACATCAAGACAAAACCAAGTTTGTAAGTTAATAAAGTATTATAGAATACATCAGAAATGAACCAGGGTGTGAACGATCACAGCCGACTTGTAGAATGTTATCTTTAACATATGTTGTACGTTATCAGGGCTTGACATTGAAAATTCAAAGTGGAATTCATCAGAATGTTGAATGACAGCGAAAACGAACCAGAGCTGTAACAGTCAAAGCTAACTTGGTGAATGTTAACTATAACAGAAGCTGTAAGTTAACAGTGTCTTGCCATACAGTCATAGAGAAACTAACAACTAGAGGAGAGGATGCTTAAGAATCATGTTAAAAACGTTGCAGAACTCCGATTAGTACATCGATTTTCTTCTTGGTATTAGTTTCTCATTGATATTCAATATACAAGTATTAATGCAAATGCCAATGTTCTAATATAGAGTTCAACTCGCCAACTTTACGTTCTTAATTAAGTCGAATTTTGAATTTCAACAAGTTGTGAAAATTAATTAAACAAGTTGTACAGAATTTGTTAAATGAAATCTGTGGCGCCCAACGTGGGTCATCAAGTCAAGCATCTCTTCATTGCGTGTTTTTCTCATTTCGCCAACACTTGGCGCGCACTTGACTACAACTCTTGCACACTCAATACCGAGCAGCATAACAATTAGGCAACAATTTCTTTATAAACTAAAAACAAAAAAAAAAAACAGCTGCAACCGGGTACCATCTACGGGTCTATTATCTATCTACACCCTAAGCGGCCATTAGCTTGGCTAAGCAGACAATTATTTGCCATTATAATAATAAGAATAAAACTGAAAGCAGCAATTGCAGTGCTTTACAGCTTTACCCTAGTATAAAGTAAGCAAGTGAAAGAAATCAGTGCATGGATTATAGTGAATCCCAAGCCGCATCACCTACTTTTTCAGGCACTCATTGAAAATTATGCAAATGGCGTGGATTCTGTGTACACAGATGTGCTAACGAACGGGGAATGTGAAAGGAATTTTATGAACGGGGAATAGAGCAAAGTAAATTACTGTTTTCTCTTTTTTTTCGAGAGAGAGAGATTATTCTAAAAGTTGAAAACTTGCTTGCACCTCAACATAATCATCATCATCATCATCATCATTATCACTGTCGGAGGGCTTTGGCATTTTAATTTTGTTTCATTTCATTATTTTCAAGTGTTCAGGTGTCGGAATCTGTGCGCTTTTCAAGCTTAAAGATGTTTGGGCAGTCCCTCCTAGCCCCCTTTGTGCTGTAAAGATGTTTTTCTTTTTGCTGGAAATGCCATTAAACCTGCACGTCTTTCTAAGATATTTTCCGGGCTTGACAAACAATCAGTGAATGCATAATGAATGAAGGCAACACGAAGGCGCAATCTCGAGTAGCCAAGTGGCATAGTTTCTTTTTCTTGTATACAATTTCCCCTAGCAATATGGAAATTAAAGCTGCAATTGCATATTCACAGAATTTAAAGCTATGTATCTGGAAGCAGTAACCAAAATATCCGCAGCATGTGTTTGAATTATTAAAAAATAAAACACGACTTCACGTTTCCTGCCTAATGTACCACGTACAACAGTCATCCATTTGCGCCAGGAAACATCCTGAATAAATATGCAAAAAAATGTATACCACAAAAAGAACTTTAACAACTCGGTAGACTTATTTGAAGCAGAACATATTTTTGAATAAAAGCAAAAATCGTTACAAGCTTGTATAAATAAGAAAGTTATTTTTACTTATATCAAAAAAATGCCACAGAAATACGAGGACAATGAGAGTGAATTTAAAAATACGCCTAGACACATTTATTATTATTATTGAGCCCATAATGTATATATATTCCTGATCAGTGTCTGTTTGCCTATAGTACTGCTGCTAACAACACTCAAAGCAAAGCAAAGTACATTGTCTTCTACTGTCGATTGCAAACGACTGTAGCTTTCAAAACTTTTTAAACTCTTCAACAAGTAACAAATGCCTTTTGGCAGCATTAAAATCACAAAAAACTCTGCCCATCATTCGCCATTGATGCTCTGTTTTTACATAATATTCATTGAAATTATACAAAGCCAAAAAGCATTTGGTTTTTTCTCGAATTCTTCTTTGTTGAATGGGTTCTTTTAATTGCTACATTTTATAACTGGCTGCACATCAAAAACTTGAATACCAAATGTGTTTTCTTTATTATCTTTATTTTATGAAAAGTATATTTATTTTTTTTAACCTATATTGAATGGGTGCAAGGTCAAAAAAATAGTACTGTATCAAATTTACTTCCATAGTTTATTAGTAATGACTTTTTAGTCAGAATTCATAGTAGGAAACATAAGCTCCAACCGCACGACCTTCGTAAACTTATAAATATATTTTCTACACTCGGTATTGATGTTGTTTTGGTGGAAAATCTTTAGCACTACTACAACAAATTGAACTGTTTACAAATAAATTTGTGAGCATTTTTTGTAAATTCTTTGAACATAGTTGAGTACACACATAAAGAAATACTAATTACTCAGGCCATTAAAGCCAATGAAGATTTTCCTTAATGAATACGCGAGTATCATTCATAGACTTTAAATTGAAATGAACATTAAAATAAATTATTAATAGGCAAGAATTTTATTTATTTCGCCGTCACGAGCACAACTTTCGAGCATTTCTGACAAAATATTTGCATCTATTTTTGGGATTACGCCACAACACGATTCATACGGAAAATTATTTTGAAAAATTGTAAATTTTCGATCTTGTTTTGCCGTTTGACAAGCAGCTTCTGCTATTTGGGTGGGGTGGGACGTGAGAAAACTTTGGTGATTTGCATTTAAAAGCGAATAACAAATGGCCAAAATGGCCAAGTGGCAATGCGGCATTACAGCCATTAAATGTTTCATTTCAACTTTTACATGCGGCACGCTTATTTACTTAATTAATAGCTCAAGATACAAATTATTAAAGTTATAATGAGTTCGCACAACAGCAGCAGCAAAAACGCCTTTGTACCAAATTGTGCACTCTCGGTTCAAGTTCGTAAACTTCTTGCCAGAAAGTTCATATTCGGGTGTGGCACCCTCTGGCACCCTCTGGCTTATGTAGAACATATCCTGCAGTCGTTTCAATCCATGGTAGACAGGGTATTTTA